>JAMWET010003419.1:187500-590000 GCA_024036415.1 Prochilodus magdalenae | reverse complement strand
CCTCAAGTGACCTACAGAGAGACTGGCGAGCGGTGGCTGGGGTGAAACGCACAGCGAGCATGGTTCAGGCTTCTGGGGGTCATTAGTGATTTTCTAAATAAACACATCTAATTATAATATCTGATCTGAAATCTGGGAGACATGGTTCCAGTAGTGTAGAGAATCAAACAGAACTGAGGGATTCTGGTCCAACACAAACCCAGAAACTGTACAACCAGAGACACTGATCATTTTGAGGTGGGCTCTAACCCTAACCCAGAGCTGTATGTTTATAGAAACATCTGGTACATGATTATATCATATTTCATCTTAGATGTATTGGTATTTCTGGTTTTCCTACAGCTGCTAAGTGTAATTCATTTTTAATCGTGCTTTGAGATCATGGGCAGCTGTACACGTGCATTACCTGACAAGCTGAAGGATACAGAGTCCAACTCCCCTTCGCATCACGCAGGCATATGGACCCTACAGATTATCCTTGGGATTTTGATTGTTTGGGTGTCTAAATATTAGAAATCGAGCGTAATCTGTAACATATGCCTGTGAGATGCATGAGAATGCGAAGGAGAGTCAGATTTTGCCAGGGAGTTGGAAATCAGCACAACACCAGCAAAGACAGCATCAGAAGCAAATGAAGCATATTGACTGACAAGGTAGAGTAACGTTACAGGACGTCACAGGACGTTACAGGACGTTACTCTAGAACAGAAGGTTCAAACCTTAAAGGCTTATTCGTTGTGAGACTGACAAAGGCCGACCAAACTTTATTTTTTGGAAGATGAATTTATTTCTCTGCATGTTAGGCTGAAACCAGACTACACGTCTTACTCTTTGTTGGTGCACCGCTCCTGGGGAGGGAAAGAATAGTCTTGAATTTCCTCCATTTGTACAAAATCTGTCGGAATATGGATGGTAGAGTCCAAACTCTGCACACATGGCTTTGCACCTCTTTCAGCCTGACGAGCATCAACAACTCCTCCTCTGAGGTCCTCAGAAATCTCCTCTGTACATACCATGTTCTACCGTGTTCTCTAAACACAACCGGGCACCCACTCGCACCAGACTGTCATCCCATTGACTGAAAACACCAGATTCTACTTTCACCTTCAAATTGGTGTAGCTCAGCGGATACCACCACTACCCTGCAGGGAACCACCACATGTGGGAGACTAGGGTTCGATTCCTGGTCTAGGTGACTGTGCTGTGCTACACCATAAGAGTCCTTGGGCAAGACTCCTAACACCACATTGGCCTACCTGTAATATGATTACCCTAAGTCGCTCTGGATAAGAGCGTCAGCTAAATGCCGTCAATGTAAATCTGCTAATCCTGAAAGGTCACATACTTTTGCCACTGTAAAACTACATCATTTTCCTGAATAAATAAATGACGTGAGTGTAAAACACTCGTATCCTTTGTTTAATTGGGTCCTGTTGACCTATTTTGAGGACTTTGTGGAAACCACGTAGTTTTAGGTCATATTTATGCAGAAATATTAAAATTCTAAAGGCTGCACACACCAGTTATAAGCATATGCTGGCCGTACTATAGACTACCCTGTAAATCTGATACTTATTAACCCCAATTAATGTTGTTATGCCTATTTTACTTCTACTTGAGTCATTATGTCTATGAAGTAACTACTTTCACTTTAGCACTGAGTTTACTCAGTTCTCGTTGTAGGATATGTCCCCTCAGAATGAATCCCTGATATTAATACACTTCTGAATGCACCTTCATTCTGGCCATTTGTAAGACTGCGGGGATGTGTGTGTGAGTCTGTACATGCAGAAGAGCTTCACTATGTGAAACCGCAGGTGCACATCCAGCTGCCAGGCCTTTGGGATAGGGCCCCCCCTTTCCCCTCCACACCCTCCCCCGTCCCGTCACTCAAAATGACAGGCAGGCCAGGCTGGAGGTGCACAGAGGCTGCCGTCAGCCGCCATCACAATCATCCTCTTTAACGATGGAGGTGTGTAGTGGGGTGTGTGTGTGTGTGTGTGTGTGTGTGTGTGTGTGTAAGAGCGTCTCGCCAACCAGAGCAACTCGGAAACAGTAATGAGGGATTTGACATTGTTGTATTATTAGCCATTAGGGACCCGCTGTGTGTCTGGACAGGGAGTGAGTGTCTCTGGGTGTTTTTTATTCTGTATGGCAGCCAGAGAGGCGAGCCTTAAGGGTTTTACCCCACAACGCCCCAAAGCTCCGCTCTCGCACACCCACAGCGCTCGTAGCATGGGGATACTGCTGCTGTCAAATTAAACGGAGAGGGCATCGTCGATATCATCCTGCGTTTTGTGACATGCAGAGCAATATTTCAACGCAACTTTGGAGACCTGTAAACAGCACTTTTCCCCCTCACCTCTAACTTGCTCTCTCTTTCCATGGTGCACCAAACATAGTAGTAAACACCAGCTATACAGAAACACAACGTGTTCAGCATTCAGGCTTGGGGTTCCGTAGACTACTGGACTAACATATCCACTAGTGGGCGCTGTGGTCCTCCAAAATACTAAGCCAAACATACTGTAGAGCTCACCAGAGTTAAAAGTGACAACTTCCACACAAGTCAGGTGGTCTTGTTTTGCAGCCGTTGTCGGCCACAGCCATGCCGCACATAAGCAGAGGTTCTCTCTATTGTCTCGTTCTATACCCCTCCATTCACACACACATATCACCCACACACCGGGGTGGTGCCTAGCCCCGCCCAGTATGGCTATATAATTAGACTGCAGGCAAATCAGATCAAACATCGCCTTCCTATCTGCATGGGTTGCTGCGCTAACGACATGAGCTTTAGTAACTACACAGCTCGGCTGGTGACACAGATTTCAAACACTGATGCAGGAGAGACGGAGGTGCATCGTCTCAAAGTGCAAGCAGATCATTTATTTCTGCATCAGTCCACAGACTGTTGTTCTCTTTCAATAGCACGTATGGGTAGACATTCTCTGGCACAGGCATGAGTCTTCTTACATCTCTTTCATAACTGATATATAATTGATATATAATAATTGATGTTGTTCTTGTTTGTTGCAAAGGACAACTTGGAGTGTTTGAGCATCCACAGCATCCAGACATCCAGACTCCTGATTGTGCAATGTGCAACACTATGGTTATCCAGTGGTGTATTGTGCTTCCTTATCCTCTTTGTCCTCTTCTTCTTCTTCTTCTTCTTGGTACACAGTTTGTGTCTATTAGTCCTGAAGGGGGTTGATATATCGACTCCATTCCAGCTGCAACACGTTCAGTCTTATTGTAAAAGGTGTGCTCGTATACAGCTTTTTGATCAGATCAATGATTTCCGCATTCCAACTGATATTTCTGGAATTTTAAAAAAATATATATTTAGAGTGAATGAGGTGGAAAAGTGCGCACACATCTATAATATTTCTTCCTAATCTACTCTGGGCATATCTCAGGGCAGACCCACAAGCACAAATTCAATGTTGGTCTGACACCGCACTTGTCTGTTCTTTTCTTTCCCCATCCCTCTTTCCACCACATACAGTCCCATTCACTCTTGGCCCTCCCCAGTCCCCAGTGTCTCCTTTAACCTATGGACACCAAGCTGCATGTTTTTATTCAGGACAGATCCCCAAACTCTAATCCGCAGACCTACTGACCCACACTCCTCTATGTGTTGCTTATTCATTCCTCATTCCTCCATTTTTAGACACATTAGCAACCGGCTAGCAACAAGCTACATCTGAACAAACAAGAGTCTCCAAACCTGGAGTTTTAAAATGATTTCAAGAAAAAAATGGGAAAAAGAGAAAATCTGAATGACCCCAAAGACCCCAAAACCTTTACCATCAGACAAAGCTGCATGTCATCTGTGAGATGCTAAAGGAGATAAATAAGCCCCATATTTCCTTCACAAATCCCCAAGGCAAATTTCTCCATCTTCCAACTGTAAAAGACAACTCAACATTGTGGGCCTGAAAGAATGTGTATCTAATAAGAAGCCTCAGAAAGGGAGACCTAAATAGAACATTTGCAAATCAACAAAAAAGCTGCTGCTGTCCTCAAAACAACGGACTGAACACTCCAGAACGCAGACCTCATCATCACTGAATGTGTTTGGGATTATTTGGATTTTGAGAAACAGAAAATATCACTGACTGAACTGAACTATACTGGACTAACACTGGTGTGGTAAAATACTATACATCTTAGGAAATAAGGACTAAGGAGAAACACCAGGGCCTGGAGGCATATTGCATTATTAGGGTATGTTGATCCATTTTCAAACTAGATGTAGAATATGACAGTACCGGCTATATCAATATAAGCTGATGTGTTAGCTTATTTCCACTTTTGGTTCATACTGTATATGTCTGTGTATTGATCTCTCTAGGTATCAGCACTTCGAGCAGTGTCTGAGCTCATGGTGAGTTTTAGGTTCTAACCTTCCTATACTAGTTGGAACATTCTCCAATGGAACACTAAGCACGGTTGTAAGTCGCTCCGGATACGAGCGTCTGCTAAATGCCTTAAATATAAATTTACGATTTGTAATTTGGCCTGTTTGTGCTCAAAGTTTTGCATACAGCCACATATTTAGTTGTTCAGGATCTCTGTTTTTTCCTGATGTGAAAAAAACGAATAACTCGAATGTAAAAGTCATTTTTACTGGAAATAAACGAATAAAGGTAAAGGTCTTTAACTGTTACGCAGTACGCCTCATAGAAATACTATTCGCACTCCCTTCAAAGCACTGCACTCATCGCTCTTGGCGGTTTGGCTCTTTCAGTCATGCAGAAGGACCCCACGTGGCTTTGTCTCCATTGGTGCCGAGCCAAGTGTTCAGCTTCCAGAGCTAGTTCACATGATTTTACTTTATGCTTGAAACGCTACTGCCCGACATAATACCAGCTGGCTTGGAAGAACCCCTCTTAATGAGTTGGTTAGCATGGTCTTTGGGACGCAGCGGATTTTGGTGTTTATTTTCTCAAACTGAGAGCTGCCCCGCTATTGTGCGGTTCCACGAGTTCCGGCGGTCTCTTTGATTTTGGCTAATGGAGCCCCACCAGGCCGCACAATATGGAGGCCGCTCAGCTCTTCTAATTCCACATCATCTTAGCATGGAGCCACAGAAGGAGACATGTGAGCTCACAAAGATGGTAATATGTGGCTAAACAGCAAAGTTGGCACAGCTTGCGTTAGCACTTCGGTCCAGTTGCAATCTTAGTAGTGGGAAATAAACAATGTCTGAGCCTTAAATGAACAATTTGCTAAGCATTTTGGCTAAAGAGACATTATAAGGAGTCCCACTGAGCAGGGGTAATTATGTTTAGAGAACATAGCCGCTGGCTAGCTACTGATAGAGAGGCTTCTGTAGATGCTATTACAGCTACCTTGTTCAAATTTAGACATATCCTAATTTGTCTTTAACCAAATTTCTTGGACAATCTCTATTTATATAAAGGTTGATTTTGAGTTTTTTGGGGAGCCGCTATGCTCTGTGGTTAATATCAGATGGGCTTTGGGTCGAGAAAAGTTGAGAACCCCAGGTGTAAAGCTTTCTGAAGTAAAGGAAATGTGTTTTCATTGGATGATGATTTACGCTTCAATGGAAGTTTGATGGGCAAATCTAGAGAATGCTACCCTCTGGAATTCGTAGTGCCAACATTTAGGTTTGGTGGAGGAGGGATAGTGTGCTCTGCAACTGGTTTTCAGGGTTTGGTCTTTCTTTTGTTCCAGTGAAGGGTGATGTGTACTTGTATATATACACACGGTATGTATGAATATAATTTATTTTATATATAAACAATATATGCTTCAAGCTTCATGGCCACTGACTGGTGAAAAACCTGTGTGCTCCAGCATGACTAGTTTGGTATAAAGGAGTTTTGGAATGTGATATCCAACAAGCACTTATGGGTAACAGTCAGGTGTCCACATTCTTTTGGCCATATATGCATCACTGATGTACATTCGTTGAAAAGGGAAATCTGAAACATTCTATAGCTTCCAGTGATTCTTTTAGAAACATTAGAAATGATGCACTAATATAGAATTAATGCTATAACATTCAACAGTTTAATTCAGTTATGTGGATAAGGAAATGCGACCTGCAAGCTTATATGATGGCGTCCTGCCTATGCTACCATGTCCACGTGTCAGGGTAGTGTCTGAACGCTTGCTAAAACTGGACAGAGGGACTTATTTTTAGAGTTGGCATGAGAAGTCGGAGCCAAAAGAAAAAAAAAAGAAAAAAGTTGAGAGCTTCACAAGTAGGTCAGCTCAGATGCTGGTTCATGCTGCCACTAGTTCAATTACAGTTCTCCAGAAAAACTCACCTTAGCTGCACCAATTACCCTGCAGTGCACTATGGTGACAAATGTAATCCAATACAGCAACTGGCTTTTAGGGGGAAGTCCACTGACGTTTCACCACACCTGAATAATTCAATTGACTAGATGTACACAGAGTCGTGCAGAGTGGTTTGATGTGAACTGGTTAATTATAGAGAAACATACTGACTCTTTACAGAGTCAGTAACAGGAAGTTGCCCTGAAGTCTACCACACATATATAGCCATTTTATTTACTACCCAAAACAACCAATAACCCACACATGTCTTCTGAGTTTTTGTATGTAACACTGCTAATTAAAAATGCCAATAAATCTGGCACATTAAGTTTTTCTGGGGACTATTTTGTCTCATAACCTGCATGTACCTTTCTAACATGAATGCTGGACGTCTGGTTCCCATCACTACCACTGCAACCAGCTCTGACTCAGTAAGGTTTATCTGGAACAGAGCAGGAAGTGTTACCAAGGCCTCTTTGTTTAGTTGAGGAGTGAAATGTTTTTTTACACTTTAACAAGAATAAATTATAGTGCCTTACCGGAGTCTTCACCCCCTTGGTGTTTTCCTGTTTTGTCGCATTACAAGCTGGAATTAAATTGGATTCGTTTACATTGTGTGCAATGAACATAATAGACCAAATGGTAGAAGTGCAACGACTTGATTAAGGCTTGTTCAAGTGCAATGCCTTGTTTAACAAAATAGTACTAAAACTGAAAAGAGAGTGCACATGTATTCACCCCTGTTCATTACTATGAACCTCCTACATAAGATCTAGTCCAACCAATTAAATGAAGAAAAGAAGTCACACAGTTAGTGGAGTAAGCTCCACCTGTTTGCCCCTGTACTGGGGGTCCCCGAGTCGGCAGTACCACTAAGCAAGTGACAAAGATCAACGAGCTCTCTAAACAGGTCAGATACATCAGGGTTGGGTTATACTAAATATCCCAAACCCTGAACAGAGCACCATTAAATCCATTCTACTGGAAAAGAGTATGGTGGAACTGCAAACCTGACAGACCAGGGAAGGGGAGCATTAATCAGAGATTCAACAAAGACACCAAAAGAGGGAGATCCACAAAGGTGGGAGTATCTGTTCATAGAGCCATTTCCATCAGTACACTCCACAGAGCGGGGCTTTATGGAAGAGTAGCCAGATAAAACATTGCTCAAGAAAAAAAAAAAAAAAGACTCTTCAGCTCCATAATAAGGCTCTGCAGTCAGATTAAAACTAAATCACTAACTAAACTTTATGGCCATCATGGGAAACTCAATATTTCCCATCACCCCGAGAACACCATTCCTATCCTGAAGCATGGTGATGGCAGTATCATGCTGGAGGGATGCTTTTCATCAGCAAGGACTGGAAAAAAACTGGTCAGGGATGAAGGAAAGATGGATGGCAGTATATGGGCCACCAAAACTCATGTGTCATTTAAAAAGCATGTTTAAAAGCATGTCAATTAATTCTTTTGTTTTTCACTCAAGAAAGTGTTTATTTTGGAGAAATGGTTGGTTACATGTTCAAATAATTGATATTAGTGACAAAAAAAAATCACTATATATGCATGCAAGTCTTTTTTTCTTTCTAAAGGAAACCCAAACCTTAAGTTTTTATTTTTTTTTTATCATATAATTTATTACACAACTGGATAAATAATGGACCAAACATAACTAAGATATGAAAAATGGTTATCTTTATTTTTACAAAAAACAAATTAGTAACAGGAATGAACACTGGATAACAGGAATGAGCACAAGGTAATGTGTGTCTGTACGTGTGTGTGTGTGTATGTGAGGGTGCATGTAAGTGTGTGTGTATATGTGTGCATGGCTAAGTGTGCGCTTGTTCTGTGTGTGTGAGATTTCTGTGTTAAACGGATGTGTTATGTGTTTGTACGGACAGAGAGAGGGAATATAGAGAGGGTGGTGAGTGTGTATATATACAGGTTTCAGTTTGGCAGAGACTTAAGACTGGGATAGAGGTTCATCTTCCAAGCAAGTCAGTGACACAGTGCTAACAGTGTTAAAGGTACACTGGTGTCTTGGGATGGCCTAGTCAAATCCAAGATCTCAATTCAACTGGGAATCTGTGGCATGGCCTGATTGCTGTACACCAGCTTGAAGGAGCTGAAGCAGTTTTGCCTTGAAGAATATGTAGAAATTCCAGTGTCTAAATGTGATAAGCTCCCAGAAGAAGAATGCGGCTCTACCAAGTACTTGTTTTTGTGTGCTTGTGTCAGAATATCAAAATATTAAAAAGTGGTAGGGATGTTGTGTAAATCAAATAGCAGGAACCTCCCAAAAATACAGTTTAGTTCCAGGCTGGAACACAACAAAACAGGAAAAACACCAGGAGGGGTGAATACTTTTGCTTCATTTACTTTATTGTATACTCAACACTGTTGGAATTTGAATTTGGACTTCACACAAAGCAACCCCGTGTCCAGAAACCACGTCCAGCAATAACGGCGACATGGTGCCTCTTTCATTCAGTCATAGGGAGCACAATAGGAGACAGAATGCTCATCTCTTCAGCAGTGACCACCATGGACATGCACAGGCACCAGCTACACTGGGGGCAGATACTGACGAGCTTTGTGTGAATGCATTGCCAGCACGGCATTAAGAGACTGGTCTTCACTTAATGAAGAGATTTCGTTGATGGTCACATGTGCAGCTCACTTTTACTGTGCACATGAACCTAAAACCGATACATAGTTAACAGCACTACTGTATCAGAATTGTACATTTTCCAATGAGCATGTGCCATTAGCATTCACATGGCTCCTTAACAGCAGGCTATATCAAAGCTTTAGGAAAAAAGAAAGGAATAAATTGGCTCGCTTCTCCGGTCAGCTGCTGCCGAGTCACGGCACATACGTTTGTGAAGCTCGCCTCGTTCCAGTATCATCTCCTTCGCTTCCAAGAGCCTAGAGCCACACCAGGTGTCCCGGCAATTAGTCCCCCTTGAGATTGATGAGATCGGGCAGGGCTGATGGAATCAACGTCAGCGTCTTACATCTGGACGGCGGTCCGTTTATTTACGAAGTGGCTGAGATCTAGGAGTGGCGAGGCTTTGGGAGCGCCTCGTTTTTTGAACTGCGACAGGTAAACAGACTAATTGATTCTGGGAGCCCCCGCTCTGGTCTGCATTTCCTTTCTTTCCTTTTTTTTCTTTTTTGTTGCGCGGTCGCATCCGGGCCGTTGACGGAACAGACGACGGCATCATCTGCGGTGCTGAAGGAACGTCAAAAGCAGAGCCAGTAATTTAGGCTGATGAATGACAAGCAGGGGGTGGGAGGGGGGGTCCTGTTAGATAGTCGGCACACTCATTAGAAAACACATTTTCAGATGTCAGCGAGCTCGGCTCTTTTCTTTCTCCTTTCCTTTTTTCACTAGCAGGAAGGAAATAAACGAGTAGCGCCGGAATATTGCAATGTCATACGAAGGAGCAGAAGGAACTCAAACCTCGATTGAATTGTCTGCTGAAGCCTGGCTGTGTTTTTGAACGCTGACAGCCATCTGTGAGGGTTCCTTTCCGCTCTGGCTAATGAGCAGCTTGTCGCCGAGGCTCAGTCTTCACTGGCCCGTCCCAGGAGAGGCTCCACAGATGCCGGCCTCTCTGCAAAACTCCTGCAGAGGCCTGCCTGCTGCCTTGCTAAACAACACAACTCCCACTAACATGCACACACAAGAAAACAGGCTCTGCGTTCTCTGCAACCACAGCATGGTCCCTTAGCATTAGCATGTATGAAGCTTTCATCAAAAACGAGGTGAGAAGTGCTATTTGAACTGCAAGCTAACACCTGCAACATCATGTTGCCCCTTTACTGCATCACATATACACGCAAAATACATGGGGTGCATGCAAAAAAACCTCAACACTGTCCTTTAGCATTAGCATATAGAAGAATGCATAAAGCTTTCATCAAAAATAGGGCAAACGGCTACATTTAAACTACAAGCTAACAGGTGTAACATCATGTCACATTTTAACCCCCAATTATGGAATATATCCTCACAAACACAAAATGGCAGCCCTGCATGCAAAACATCCTCAACACGGTCCTTTACCATTAGCGTGCAGAGGAATGCATGAATCTTTTATCAAAAATGGGGCAAAAACATTTAATCCACAGGCTACCTCCTTCATCATGTCACATTTTACCCTGTTCTTGGTTAATAGTTCATGCACCGGCATCTCTGTGTTGTCCCCTAGCATTAGCATGCACACAAATACATGAAAAGTGATATTTAAACCACAAGCTAATGTGTCTGTTACATCATGTCCCTTTTTACCATTACCATTTTGGACATGAACACACTGTATCCCTGCACATGACTGCAAAGAGGGCTTTAGCACTGTCCCTTAGCATTAGCATTTACAAGGACACATGTAGCATTCAGCACCAATACATTACTTTATGGACAGGATCGGTGTGTTAGCATAGTTAGCTTGTAGCTGTCTGGGAGACGCATAGTCCTGAATAATTAAAAGGCACCTTCTGTGTTGGCACATTCATAAAGATGAGAGATGAATAAAGATTTCCCTTAATGACTCGCTTCCCCACTAGGAAAACCCATAGCATGTTTAGACGCCATCAAAACCAGCATATGTTGTCGTTTGGTGCTGGCATGCTGGTCTGCGGCAATGGAGGTCAGAACACAGGTCACCAGTAAAACCAGCACAAGTTGTGTATATGGCAATGCTGGGTGACCAACTAAACCAGCACCAGACCAACACTATTCCAGCTTGACCCAGCACCATACTATGCATGCTGGTATGTTCTGTTGTTGCAGCACGGTTATGAATGTGGCAGTCAAGGATAGAGACCTCTCATCTTTTCATCAGGGTAACTTCAAAGGCTGACCCCTTTTCTGTAAAGCATTGTATAGCCCATCTTTGCTAAGTTCTAGTTCTATTCAGTTCGTCTCTGGCTCATTCCTGTTCATTTAATTGTTCTGCCATCACATTAGCAGCATGCTGATGGTTAGGTGCAGGTATTGTGAAAAAACTGTGCAAGGCTACAAAGCTTCAGATCAGGCCAGATTCAGAATTAACTGTTGTACAAAACCACATACATTCAGCAATGTTGTTCCCATATTCTCATAGCATATTTATAAATAGGCTACCACCTCCAAAACCTCAGCCCCCTCTATAGATCAATAACCTTTTAAAACCAGCTTGTAGTTAAGAGTGAGTAGGACTCTACCTACCTACTCTACCTAATAGACGAATTGCGGCTATTTGGCTATTAGGCCTTGAGATTGGGCCATGAAGCTTGTAACAGACATTGTAAGATATACAGGGGTTGGACAATGAAACTGAAACACCTGGTTTTAGACCACAATCATTTATTAGTATGGTGTAGGGCCTCCTTTTGCGGCCAATACAGCGTGATTTGGGCAGCCGTGGTTTTTTGGATACAATCCGGGTTAGCACCGGAACATCCCTTTCAGACAGCTTCCTCTTGCGTCCACAGTTAATCCTGTTGGTGGAGGTTCGTCCTTCTTGGTGGTATGCTGACATTACCCTGGATACCGTGGCTCTTGATACATCACAAAGACTTGCTGTCTTGGTCACAGATGCGCCAGCAAGACGTGCACCAACAATCTGTCCTCTTTTGAACTCTGGTATGTCACCCATAATGCTGTGTGCATTGCAGTATTTTGAGCAGAACTGTGCTCTTACCTGCTAACTGAACCTTCACACTCTGCTCTTACTGGTGCAATGTGCAGTTAATGAAGATTGGCCACCAGGCTTGTCCAATTTAGCCATGAGACCTCCCACACTAAAATGACAGGTGTTTCAGTTTCATTGTCCAACCCCTGTATATTCAAGCTTTTATCAGTTTTTAGTGAATTAGTGACTGTTGGCTATTTCTAACAACATGATTGATTGATTTTCAATTTCACAGTTTTCACAGTTAGTGACTTACCCAAGACTTCTTATTTGTCTTTGGTCCCGCCTACTGGACATCAACACATGATTGGTTGATTCCGCTGTCACTTCCTAGTTATGCTGATAGTTATTTGAGCATGTTAGGCCTTGTGAATTCCCAACCAAAAGGGGAGTTCACTTTGCTGAATCTACCTGGATACCAAGAAGAACAGTTTTCAAGAACAGTGTCCTTTTGTTTCAATTCAGAATTAATCGATTAAATGAGGATGTTGATTTAATGCTTGCAGACAGATATTTGCATGATGGCCTACTGATTTCTGCCCTGCTGAATTTTTGTTTCTTTGTGATCAGAGCTAGAAGGGCCTGAGGCTTCTCCACTGTCCACAACTATTTTGTCCTTTAGCCCAACACAGAACTCCTTCAGTCCAGCTCCTGAAGTCATAATTAATGGGAGCTTAATTAATTAAAGCTTAGCTGTAACGATATATACTCATCGCCAAAAGAATAGTTGCACCCAGATTG
The DNA here is from genome assembly GCA_024036415.1 of Prochilodus magdalenae. Classification (NCBI taxonomy): domain Eukaryota; kingdom Metazoa; phylum Chordata; class Actinopteri; order Characiformes; family Prochilodontidae; genus Prochilodus; species Prochilodus magdalenae. Next base: position 577,257 of record JAMWET010003419.1, on the reverse strand, counting down.
AAGTGTGGGACTGCAGTACCAGAACTAATGAATTAACGATGAATTTAGACTGATATGGGTAATATTTACTGAGTTACACATACAGAAGTTATACGGTTGGGCAAACACACCAGACACTTGCATCTTGAATATCTTCACACAGCCCCTGCAGATTTTGTGCTATGTGACACCAGGTGTACTGTTGCACCCAATGTGACCCTGTGTCCTATACTGAGATTCACAGCCAGCTAAACTCCCTCTTGCATCACTTCCTCCAAGGAACAGGCACGTGTTGTATTTGGACAGAATTTAATGCAAAAAGGTGTGAAACTGAAACAATACAAAATACATAAAGATACTCAGTATACAAATCATAATATGTCCACTTAAATCAAATAAACATTTCCCTTTATGTATAGGATGCATTAAAGGGCCAATTTTAACTTCAAATTGGACTTCACTATACTGACATATACAGCACGTTAAAACTTCCCAAATTTACTTCAATAATGACATGTATATTATCTGACAATCAAACAAAACTTCAAACTTACTCGTATTGCCACTCAAAGGGACAGAAAGGAGTGGATGGCTTGAGTAGATATACACCATGCTTCGCCTAACCCATGAGAAAACTAAACCCTTCCTGTTCATTTTTTTCCTATTTGCTCAACATAGCGAACTGTGCAAACCCTGCGCCCCCTATAGGCCTGGAGAAACAACATAAATCCGCTCCAGTACACCAGGTCTTCTGGACAAATGATGCATGACAAACCATTCATCTTGGTGCTGCCCACGGCGCCTCCACACACAGATTCGTTGGTCGTCTTCACCAAGACAAAAGTGGGACTGAATGACAGACTGGCACAACACCATTGCAGTCTTTGGCTGTGCTGTGCAGTGATATGCCAATTGTGAACTCATGGAGGCATCACTGCTTGCTGAATGTCTGTAGTCGTGGCTGTTGGTTCAGTCAGGTAAACAATGATATCTCTCGGCCTGTCCTTGTCATATGCACAGCTGAGCATGAAACTTGAATCATTTGCATGTCTCACAATGTCAAACATTTACATTTATGACATTTAGCTGACACTCTTATCCAGGGTGACTTACAGGGTTAATCATATTACAGGTAGGCCAGTGTAGTGTTAGGAGTCTTGCCCAAGGACTCTTATTGGTGTAGCACAGCCTAGTCACCCAGACTAGTCTCCCACATGTGGTGGTGGCTCCGTGGCGGGTAGTGGTCTTATCCGCTGAGCTACACCAACCACCGAGTTTCAGTCCTGTCCGATAATTCCTTCTGTGTGCAGATGTTTCATACCGAGACCTGCCTCCATTCGCTAGAGTACACTTGCAGATTCTATGAACTAAAACCGAAATAAAAATGACTGATATTTTTGAGGGCCTAGAATGCCCTGAGGGTTCTCCACAGCCTTTGGGGGGAGTACATACTTAATAGAACCCATGCAATGTGTTTGCTTTCCCTTGGGTGGAATCTGAAAAAGAGCAAGGGGAGTTGGAAGACTGCAATTAAAGATGTTATTCAATTATTACAGATGTTTACTTGTCTAATGCGCTTTCAATCATGACATTTCCCCCCTTAACCCACATTCTGGCATTGTGTGCGGCTTCGTGGTAAACGCTTTCCTCTTTAACATCATAATAAAATCCATTATCTCGTGTGGCAAGGTGAATTTGGCAAGTGGCACAAAATAAACAAATAAATAAACAGTTTACACGGCTGCAGATCACACCGCTCCGAGATCAACAGTCATGCAAAAAGCGAAGGAAAAAGAAATACAGAACTTTCCCTAATTATTCCATATCAGCAGATTCGCTAGGAATTCAATTTAGTCCTTCTTTTTAAAAAACAGGGAGTTTTTTTTCCTTCCCTATGATCATCCGAGCTTGGTGGCTGCTGTTTAGGAATTCGCTGCGTTTTGATCTAATCGCAAAATCAAAATATTCATGGGGACACAATGATATCTCTCGGTAGCAGGCAGTCAGCCATTAATTTTGAAATTCGGGTAATTTGTTAGTGCTTATCGGAGGCAGAAAACGCCCTACCTCCGCGCGAGGAACGTGGCTGAGAGTGAGAGTGGGAGGCTGTAGAACACAGAGAGAATGATTTACAATAGGACTGCTGCAATTTGAAGCAGGGATTCAATTACACCGTATGTTAATTTTGCTCCGAGATCTGGAGTTAAAAAGTCTATTAGAGCGGAGCTCCCGTGAAGATAAACATATCTGGTATCGGCATGTAGAGGAAATCTGAAAACTTCTCTGTTGAGCATCTCCATCCCAGACTCTCTGTTTTTGGGAGAGCATGCTACGTTCTTGTATGGCTCATGATTCTGTATTTATTACCAGAATTTTCGCCCTCCTACTTTTTCATGATCATCATAACTACCACCCTTTAATGGATTCGTCATATAGTAGGGGTTCCAGAAATGAGCCGACTTGACTTTACTGTTCAGCGATAAGGCCTGAAGCATGATGTCGACTAGTTGCTGATCATGTGATAATGACACTAACAACATGGGTGCCTCAGATAAGACAGCTGGTGAAGAGGCTGGTGATTCTGATGATCCAGTTTCTGGATATACGGGGCTACCAAAGCGATCCAACGCTCGTTGGAAAGGGTATGTCACGCTCTGTTGACCTGTGGAGTTTGGATTCATTCTATCATTTCTCTTTTAATCTACAGTGCTTTGAAGATGACACACTGAACCTCTTAATCTCTGGGTTTTCTAAAGACTATAATCCTGTAAAGTTTGGGATCAGTTATTTATATTTTGAGTTATACAGCGGACGCGTAGACCACTGGTAATTAGCGCCTGCTTTCATAAATTTGACCCACAATCTTGCACACAGTGAAAGCCATAGTAGACTACAGTGTCACAGGATGCTACAGTGTGATTCAGCTGCATGCTCAAGCTTTAAAGCCTCCATGGTTCCTATCTCGAACCTAAGACTGCATTTCTTTGTCTTTGGAAACAAAGCAGCATGTGTGTTGCAATGCATGAAGTGAGCGCGAAGCAGATAAGAAAATAAAAGTGTGACCACACGAGAACTACTAACTAACGAGCACCGAGGGACGGCTTTGTCTTGCTGGGGAATGCTTGGTGAATCCTAACACCCAGAGACGCTAAGTGGAGGCCGGCTCGGAGCTCTGATCGTAGCCTGATAAGCTGCGTGTGGATCAATATGGGCCCTGTAAAGGTTAAATGATGCTCAGTAGCGCGTTGTTATTGCACCGCGTGAGTCAGTCTGATTGATATAGACACTATCGCTCTACCACCGTCCAGTTCACCACTGCGATTGCATCTCATTTGGGCAGAATCTCGCAATTGCAGATTTGTAGCAGGCTCTAGGAGGCCAGTTAAGAATACCTGACTGGGCGTAAACGTCTGGCCTCACGTTTGATTTGATTCGAGTGAGATTCTTAAGGAAATGACCATCGCTAAAAGCGAAAAATCTCACATGTCACTGACTGGATTAGATTATTTTGGGTGTGATTTGGAACTGCGCTGAAAAGCACACTGCATACACGTGACTAGCGCATTTATCTCCAGACTAATGGGAAATAAACGGCACCAACAACAATAAAACCACTTTCTGAAAACATTTCAAACCTGCCTCAGTGCAGGTGTCTGTCAGTGAGTCATAATTGCTTGTGGGTTAGCCCCAAGCTAATGCTAGCTTCCACTGCTAACAAGGACATTGAAGTAAAAGCTAACATCTCCACAAACGATTAGGCTACAGAGGATTATTCATTCAGATTTGAGTCTTTCTTCTCTCAATTTGTGACAGCAAGTCTTCAAAGATGCAAAATACACCTGTGTGGAGGTGTGTAAAGCTGTTCAGGCCTTCTCGCTAAACTAATACTAGCATCTACCCACATAGCGAGCATATAGGAGTCCACTGGCTTGGTAAAGTTGCCACCCCATTGACTGCCACTGCTGGCCCACCCCTGGACCCCCCAGATTACTGTTCTGCGTACAAGATCTAGCATGTATACAGTACCAGTCAGAGATTTAGACACAGCTACCCATAGAAGGTTTTCCTTATTCTGAATCCTAATGCTTAACTTTAGAATAAAATTGAATATGTAAAATAGCTCTCGTGGAATTATGCAGTCCACCTTAAAACTCCAAAAAGGAATGTTACAGGAAGATGAAGCAGCTGATAATGGAGGCTGATAGAACAAGGTTTATTTCTAAGCAAGTTTGGAACGAATTCTTTTGGTCTGTCCAAAAAAGAGAGAAAAGTTTTTTAAGCAACAGAATACAGTATTTATTAGAGGTGGCAATACGGCAGAAGTATAATACTGTGACACACCAAACTTCTACGTGGTTTATCAGGATATGTATGGTCTCAGACATCTCATCAGTTGGAACTGTTAAGTGTAAGCCTGTCTTTATGATAATCAGAAACCATTTAGTCCCTGACACCAAGAGGATGACAGACCACTGTTGGGTTATTAAAAGCAAAGCTGCCGGCCTACTAGTGTTTTCTCAGCGATTTTTTGGCCAACCCGCCAGTAGTTAAGCAGAGTCTTAGACAAAATGCCACATCATTTATTTTCCACTTACCGTTCAATTTTCTTATTTTTCCTTCTCTTCCATGTTTGTTATGCTTTATAAATTTGTTCAGTCAATTAGTTTTGTGTGAGCAACATTTTCAACTAAATGATTTTATATAGCCTTGTCCCTTATTCTTTTTTCTCGGCGGCTTTGGTAATATTTTCCTTAGTTTATTTTCCAATATAAAAGTCTCTATGTGTATTTTAAATCAGTTTAAGGAAGGTAAAAACTAGGTAGATCTTGAGAGTAGGACATTTATGTGGGTTGTCTGAGGGTGGACCAACAGTGGTAAACAATCAAGTGCGACCTGATCAAGTCAGCAGATCACTATATGCCTGCTATCTGTGGTGTGACTGGTAGTGTATATTACAAAGAACTGAGAGGATAAAAGTAATGACTAGGCATGATATGATTGTTGAAAAGGAAATGAAGGAAAAATGAATAAATGGGACGTGTGTGGACATATTGTCTAAAATGCTGTGCAAAATGGACCAGTGGACCGTCAGCTTTCCCATCAGCTTTCCCATCTGTGGGTGACATTGGGTGGTCTCCACTCTATCAATGTATTGCTAATATAAAGATCAAAGCTAGCTGATTAAGATACACTCTCAGTTGTGGGTTGCTATTCTCTAAACTTGTCTACATGAGACTTTACTGTACAGGTATGAACCCATGCTGTGTTGTGGTGAAGCTCTAGCATGCTAAGCTACTGCAGTAGAAAGCATCCTACACAGCTCTACATTCCATATTTGACGGTTCCTTCGATAGTCGTGTTGTAATTTTTAATACTTTTTCACAGCCCTTTTATACATTAGCAGAAAACCAGTGAACGTTTGAAGATCCCAAACACGATAAATTCACTAAACGCTGTCGAAACTTTTGTTCCATTAAATCTATATGAGTAGAATGTAAAAGGAACTGAAGCCTGATGTTTATCAAAGACCTCATTATGACTCACGTGGGTGGTTTGTATTATCTGCTACACAACACTGTGCAGCGCATTGCGCGCAGACTTACTGATAGCATCAAGCCCCGGAGGACAGTTACAGTACCAGAATACCTCTTTAATGAACATTTCATAAAAGGAAACATAATTGAATTGATGTGCCCTTTATTAAAGCATCATGGCTGCTTCATTTATGTACACTTATTGTAAAGCGTTTCATTACAACACAGCTCCATGACACGGTAATGAAGGTACTGGATGGTTGAATTGTTATTTTATAGTGTTAGTGCAGTGTTTATGAATACATCTTGAGCATTATCAGATAACATTCGGTCTCTGAGGCCTAATTTGGAGCCAAGCAATCACAGTACTTGCATTGCAAGTCTTTCAGTATATGCTCTCTGAATAAAGGTATAAAACATACGTGTGTATATATATATATATATATATATATATATATATATATATATATATATATATATATATACATATATACATATATATACATACACACACTGCATATATAAATCTGATTTGGTTTAGGCATGGATATCATGTAGGCCACATCAATGTTCAGACACTCTTGCCTCTGAGAATTGCACAGTTGGGGCAGATTTGGTGGATGTCTTCCCTGGTACAATTCTGAGCTGTTTTAGCCACAGCTGGTAGACGGTACACTTCCATACACCTGCAAATTCAGCTACTTCCTGCACACAATGGTCTTTGGCACGCCCCCATGCAGTCACTCCTTGTTGCCAGTCATTAACATCTGCTTTGGAGCCTTTTTCCACACATGGGAAGAGACATTCACTGCACTGTAGCACCTCCTCTCAGTCTATGAATCCTGTTACTCACACCCCGCAGGTATTCCTGCCCCATCATCCTCATGCAATGTATATTTGTATATATATATGCATGTATGCAATGCAATGTATATATGCAACATATATTCATTTGTTTAACAGATTCACCACTGTGGTGGTCTATGCTCTGGTTTATTTCCAAATTCACCAAAATACACAGCAAAAAACAAAAACTAATTAAGAGGCCCGTACTTACCCAGCTTCTTGAGGCTGGCTAAGAGGCTGCACCAGGTCACTGATAGTTGGCATGTAGGTCTAAACAAGCCTGCAGGGCTGGGCCTTCCAGTTCCAAAGGTAAATCTTTATGGGTGATGTTATCTGCTGTTTACCTTCCCTCCATTTTTCAGTTCAAGCCACTACTGAGACCATTGTAATGTGGGTTACAGTCCGGTGCATGCTTAGCTTTCTTTCCGAATTCACCAAAGAACACAATTAAAATGAAAGAACACATGCACGTCCACTGCTGTTTCCTCCTCACCAAGCTGCTAGCTGGCTTAGCTAGTAGCTAACACAACCAGCTAACTTTTGCAGCCTGCCTTTCAAAATAAAAGTCCTTGTATAAACCCACTTTATCCATCCCAGATTCTTTATTTTTATTTTTGAACTAGATCTATACTTGCGGCATGTCAAGAACCACAGTACTTGTACTGGCGTTGAGTTTTTTTTCTTCTTTAAGATTTGATGCAAAAATATTCAAAGATAAAGGTGTTAACTATTGTTTATCTGATGGTTTGAGGATTGGTGATCATGCAGTTCTAGCAGGAAGCTGTTAAGGGTCACATTTTTTGTGTATCACTAAGTAATGTTTGGAACTAACTCCTCCCTTACACAACCAGCATTTTCGATATCTATTTAGTTAAAGTTAATTAAAGTAAATGGCTGCTCTGGCTGAGAATTAAGGAAATGAAAGGTGGGCCTGACAGTACTGTATAAGGGTGAGAAGGCATGTATGTAGACATTTCTGTTCATGCTTTTTGCTGACAGCTGCCTCTGTTGCCGAGGTGCTTGTCTCTTCTCGACTTGAGGATTAGTAACACCCTGAATTACATAAGTGAGCTAATGAGGAACACACTCCCACACACATTTGATACACACACACAGAGACACTCACACACGCTCAGACACACTCATACATGTACACACCGAAATCCCTGCGGAGGCATTTGAGAACCAGGCTGTTCCCCTTCTTTCCCATTGGACTTGCTGTTGCATACACCAGAGAGAGAACGAGAGAGCTCTGAGAATCCAGCAATTATAAGTGTGCAAGCGTCTTGAGCAAAATGTAAACGTCTAGAGAAACGTTAACCGCAATCCTGCATATTAGATGACAGCCAGCTGCCAGCGTTGGTGTAGAAAGGCCACAGATGCCCATTAACCTTTCAGCTGGCTGGGAAACCTTTGAATGTGTCCTCCTGACCTTATGAAGCCCAAGTCAGGAATTGCCAAAACAGCTCCAGGGCTACCCTGCCGTATGAAAGAGGGTGTAATAAATCTATACTTTGTACATATTACGGTTTGTAGAGGGTTATTGATGAGGTTACAGGGATCTAGATGTAACCCTTTAATTGTTAGATCACGTTTCTGCCCCCAGAATGGCTCCATAATGTCCTCTCTGCAATGCGTATGTGACGTGGAGCCATGAAAATATCTTACAGGAATCATGGCAACATGGTATCAGTAATACTGGAAGCACTTGGAGGGACTAACAGCTCATGGTATACAGCACCATGCAGAAGTCAGAGGCCAATTATCATTTGCCTAATTTCCAGTCCACATGGCCATTATATTCAATGCATTGTTTCAGATGAGACCAGGAAGAGCCGTAAAACCAAATAAGTTAAGAAAGAGAAGGACATTTCCTAATCCAACAAAGATGGTGTTCTCAGAACAGTGGACCTATCACCCTATAGTCTCAGCATTACTGAATGTCTTTAGGATTGCCTCCTGTAAGGTCATCACCTTTAATTGCTAAACATGACGTAAATCCCAGCCATGTGATTGCCATATTATGCGGTGCTTATGAAATGGTACGCTTTCTGTGTGCTACTGTGTCTATCACTGCATAAAAGATGCACAAGGCTTTGTTTACTGTTTGTATTTTTTTTTCATGAACGGATGCAAGCTCATTCAGAATGCATCTGTGATTATGATTGATTGGTATCAATACAACTGATTCATGATTTATCTTTATGGCTGGAAATAGCCATGTTGTTGTTGTTGTTAATAGAATCACAACCGAAAATGACTGTTGTCATTCCATATTTTTCCATTTTCACACTGTAATACCCATAAATGAACTTTTTAGTAATGTTTTCTATAATTAGCTAATTGCTAGAACCATACTGGATTAAAATGTGACACTTCCAGTGTTGACTGTTTGACCGTTTATTAAGAAGCTTAATATTTCCAGGGGTCTTTGTCTCCAACTACCTAAACAAAAACAGCACCTTTGACTGATCATCACAAATAAATCAAGGCCTCCATCCAGTCTGGGAATAGTTCCTCATGTAGCTTATAATCATTAATACTTCGGTGTATGTTAATTCCTCCTTAAATGAGTTCTAAAACCAAACTAGTCCTTCTGGCTTTAATAATGAACACACTTCTGCTGTTGTTGTCCATTTCCATTTTACTTTATTAGGTAAAATTCTGTGTCGGATGGACATAAAGGCTCAATATAATGTAAAAATACTAAATATGAATATTTACTGTGGGTTATATTTAAATTAACTGAGAAAATAACCGATAAATGAATGCACACCTTTGTGTCGAGTGATTTGACGTAACAGCATCTTCTGCACTGGTTCTGTTTATTTGGACTAATGTACTGTATAATACTATTGACTGTAATCACAATCCGGGCATTTTGCACTCAAATCAGGTTATCAGGAAAGTGGCAGAACCAAGACCAAAACAGACAGTCAATTCTGAAGCGCTGCCTGCTCAGAGTCTGCTCATATTACTCACCACAGAAAATTGAGGTCATACTGTCATGTGTTTGTAGTGTACTGCCACACTGGTGTGTCCTGTTACGTGTGTAGTGCCATAATCGTTGGCTTTGCATGTGTTATATGCAGATATTGCTAAAGGAGGGACTTCATTACTCCAAATACAGACATATGAAGGAAAGTGGACATGCCGTAAACCCCAGCCATGTGATTGGCATATTATGCGGTGCTTATGAATGGTACGCTTTCTATGTGCTACTGTGTCTATCACGGTATAAAAGATGCACAAGGCTTTGTTTACTGTTTGTATTTTTTTTCCATGAGAGCATGCAAGCTTATTCAGAATGCATCTGTGATTATAATTTACTTAATCAGAGTATTAATACAACTGATTTATGATTTATCTTTATGGCTGGAAATAGCCAGTGTAAGGGTGAAAACGAGCGGTGCAGGAGCCAAGACACTGGTCCCGGGACTCTCTAAGGATACACGCCCAGGATACACTGCATGCGGGGTAGAAGTGGTGTTTATTGGCCCAAGCAGATCTCACCATTACTGTCCAGAGTAACTTAGAAGCAGCTGCATCAGACGGGAGGCTAGGCTACAACTAGCTCCTTCGTCCCGCGCAGAGAGCTACAGCTCAGCGTGCATGCGCAATAATCAAGAGCACGTAATCAACCGTTACACCAGGTTGTTGTTGTTAATAGAATTACATCCGAAAATGACTGTTGTCATTCCATATTATTCCGTTTTCACACTGTAATACCCATAAATGAACTTTTTAGTAATGTTTTCTATAATTAGCCAATTGCTAGAACCATACTGCATTAAAATGTGACACCTCCAGTGTTGAACATTTGACCCTTTATTAATAAGCTTCATATTTCCAGGGGTCTTTGTCTCTAACTAACTAAACAAAAACAGCACCTTTGACTGATCATCACAAATAAATCAAGGCCCCCATCCAGTCTGGGAATAGTTCCTCATGTAGCTTATAATCATTAATACTTTGGTGTAAGTTGATTCCTCCTTAAAGGAATAGTTATATAGAAGATGATGCAACCCTTAAATTCATAGTCCAGGCTATGGGGGCAACATGTCACTATAAAATGCACAGTCCCTCCTCCTTCTTCTTTTTCAGGCACTGTTCATGTCAATCTGGGAGGTCACCTCACGACCAGGGGCACAATGCTGTTCTCCTGCATGGGTAAAGAAGAGGGACATGTAAATCCCCAAACATCTAAAGGTTCATCTTTCTAATAAACAGACTGAGAAAGATGTTCAGTGCAATGTGCTGGGGGAGAAGAACAAAGATCTACAGTCTGGATTCTGGATTCTATCCGAAGATGATGTTTTTGAAACAATAACTTGGATCTGTGCAGAGAGTGAGGCATTCAGACACAGCCATAAACACTGCCGAGCTATAATCTCACACCTGTGTTGGATTTCCACAGACCTTCCTTCCATGAGGTTTGATCCACTAGCCTACCCTGTACAGTCACTCATTGGCCACTGGGTTAGATACACCTAACCTTTACTTCCACCCACTGGCCCATTTTCCAGAAACACCTACCAGTATAGAAGGAACAATGTTCAGCATCAGTCTTCATCGCTTTACTTGCCAGGAGGGCCTCCAGCAGTGAAAAGCAGCGCCAGTGTTAGCTCTTGTTTGGCTTCTATCTATTTCATTTCTTTTATTTGCTGCTGAATGTGGATTCTTGCCGAAAGTGGGCGTCGGTGACACAAGAGCTTCAGCCATCATTGTGTTTATTCCTCATTTCATTGGCTACCTGTGATTTGGAGCAGGACGTTCAAAACGACTGACAAGAGGTTAGAATACACCCTCAGGGCAGCAGTGCTACATCTTCATTCTTTAACGGGGAGGTTGAGGCAGATTGCAAACGCATTGTGGTTTTATTCAGGTTAGTCCAGGAGACAGGGGTCAAAACACAGGTAGGTATCAACAGAGACATGTCCATAAAGAGAGAGAGACGACAACCAGAAACAAAACAAGGGTCAAAACCCAGGAATAAACACAAACATCACAAAACACAGGCACCAAAAACGCTAGGGAAACTCCCAGCTTAGACTCACGAGAGGAAGCAGAGACTTCGCGACACGCAGGGCAAACAAAGGAGTCTTTAGGTTTAGATTAGCATCAGGTGTGGGTGAGGGTGGAGCCAGGGTGGTGCAGGAAAGGCAGTGTAATAACATGAAGTAACCAGAGGGGGCGTTGTGTGATATATGGACATGACCAGTGTATCGAATGGAAGTATGGTGTTAGGTGGGGGCTCTCGTAGAAAGGTGGATACTTAGCTTCCATGAAGAGACACGCAGGGAACACGTGGTGAAGGGGCTTCGGAGCCAGTTTAATGAACAACGAGAGCACCGAGACTTCACTAGTCACAAGTTAACACCAGTTGGAGAACCCAGGCTACAACCTAGTACAGTTCACCACACGCACATTAGCTCCCACGCTTTCCTCCACACTCTCCATTATTCGCTCCGGCTCTCCATCGTGCACCTGCGCACTGCACCTGCCTTAAAGTGACCATTACACCAGGCAGACAGACAGACAGACAGACAGACAGACAGACAAGGATGTGACACATCCTCTCATGTTGGACTGAATCATCTCGATGCTACAGTGACTCAGCATCACCTCTTGCGTTTTCTACCGTGTTGTTGTGCTGCCTGTAGTAAGCTGAATGAACCGGCTTTACGCATCCTTGATACAAAGGTTGGTGTAGCTCAGCAGGTAACACCACTACCTACCAGGGAGCCACCACACACGTGGGAGACAGGTGTTCGAATCCCAGGGTGGGTGACTATGCTGTGCCACACCAATAAGAGTCCTTGGGCAAGACTCCTAACACTACACTGGCCTACCTGTAATATGATTAACCTTGTAAGTCGCTCTGGATAAGAGCGTTGGCTAAATGCCGTAAATGCAAATATCCAGAATGAACTCTCCAAGCAAACGAAGATAAAACCTAATCAATTGCAAAAAATGTCATTAGCATATCATAGGTGTTCATTAATAGCTCTGCAAGTCCCAGTTAAGCCATAACAGGACAAAACCCTGTTCTCCTTAAGATCTTTACCTCCGCTCCATGCCTTGCCAAAATAACTTCAGGGAGCGTTTCAATTGAAAGAGCTGGTTGTGTTCCATCTATTGTTGCACTGGGCTTAGTATTTGTAATGAGAGCATATTAATTCCCCTATGAATGTCAAATATTTAGATTTACTCAGTAATTAAAACGCGTTCTTGAATCCTTATCATTCAAGCTATATTACCTCTAACGTGAACAATTGAGGATTTATAAAAGGCACTTGCTTCCATGTGCTAATTGTTTTTTTTTATATTTCAGGGAGACTTTATCACGACTAGCTGCTAATTAACAGAAATCACAACATTAACTATTGCATAGGTAGCTTGTTAATTAATGGTCTAAGATGCAATTAAATTACACATGCACACCCCAATTTACCAACCAACTTCTCTTAATCCCGCATGATTTCAGAGGGATTTGGTGAATGCAGAAAGCTGGGCAATCGGGGCGGCGAGGTGCTAATTAAGCTCTCACCAAAGGCCGCATTTGCTAAGCGCCGGGATGAGCCTATCCGGGACTGTTTATGCCGTTGCGGTGCATTCTGGGAGGTCACCTCACAACCAGGGGCACAATGCTGTTCTCCTGCACGGCCAAAGTAGAGATAAACACCCCACGTCTAAATCCCCAAACATCTAAAGATTCAGCTTTCTAATTACTGACTGAGAAAGATGTTCTGTGCAGTGCGGTGGGGGAGAAGAACAAAGGGAGGCAGTGCAGCATCAACCAGATATATAGTCTGGATTCTGTCCTAAGATGACGTGTTTAAAACAATGAACTGGATCTGAGGCAGAGCGTGAGGCATTCAGGCACAGTCATAGACACTGTCCATTCATGATGGTTGGTGTAGCTCAGCGGTTAACACCACTACCCACTGAAGAGCTACAACTGCATGTGGGAAATGGGGGTTCAAATCCCAGTCTTGGTGGCAAATGCTGAGCTACACCAATAAGAGTCCTTGGGCAAGACTCCTAACACTGAACTAGCCCACCTGTTACACGTTTAACCTTGTAAGTTGCTCTGGATAAGAGCGTCAGCTAAATGCCATAAATGTAAAATGATGCACCCACAAACCTTGTGCTTCCTCTCTCTGGCCACTTGATTAAAATTCCATACAGTTCCACCCACTGGCCACTTTATTAGAAATGCCTACACTGTAAATCCACTCACTGGCCACTTTATTAGAAACACCTCTCCTTTACTTACAGTCACTAGCCCATTTTTCAGAAGCACCAACCTTGCACTACTCCCTGGCCACTTAATAAGAATCACATTCCTTGTATGTCCACACACTGGCCACTTTATCAGAAACATCTAGCTTGTACTTTTACTTACTGGCAACCTTATTAGTAACCCGACTTTAAACTTCCACTCACTGGCCAATTTATAAGAAACACTAACCTTCTACTTCTACTTACTGGCCTATTTACTAGAGACTACATTGTACTCGTCATTTTAATAGAAACACCTCTCTTGTACTCCCACCTACTGGTTGCTTCGTTAGAAGTATAGTGCTTTGACTCAATGGAAACTTTATCAGAAATGCCTTCCTTATGTCTCCACTTAGTGGTCATTTTATTAGAAACATCTATCTTGGACTTGCACTCACTGGCCACTTTACAAGAAACACCTTCTCTGTACTTCCACGCTTCAGCTACTTTAATAATGACACCTGGCTTGTATGCCTGCTCACTGGTTGGTCACTTTATGTACAATTTGTCCGGCACCCTGTACCACATCCATCATCAGTCAGTTTCTGACTAGAGGGCTGTTATTGACCAGCTATTATTGGGTTGGTGGACCATTTAGAACACAGCTTTGCCAGAGGTGGTGATGGGGAGCAGTCTCAGTGTTGCCCCCTATTGCCCCCTAAAAAAGTACTCATTATTTACTTCTCTAGTATTTACATCTCAGTTACTCTCTAAAGCCCATACACACAGTACAGAGCAAAACTCGCCAGCCAAATTTCAATACTTCGGAAACAAATCACTGCAAACACACTCATTATCAAAAGAACAGGACAGGAATGGAACTTGGTGGGTAAGTTTGACTTCATGAGACATGGAAATGACTCTACCTGACTGACTCAACAGCCAAGATTGAGAAATTCAGATATGTTGATATGTCGCATATTGCTCAATGACTTTGAACATGGCTCAGTCAGTCAGCTTTTAGAGCTGGAACTATCTGATTTACTATCGCCTTTGTACAGGGGTTGGACAATGAAACTGAAACACCTGTCATTTTAGTGTGGGAGGTTTCATGGCTAAATTGGACTAGCCTGGTGGCCAATCTTCATTAATTGCACATTGCACCAGTAAGAGCAGAGTGTGAAGGTTCAGTTAGCAGGTAAGAGCACAGTTCTGCTCAAATTACTGCAATGCATACAACATTATGGGGGACATACCAGAGTTCAAAAGAGGACAAACTGTTGGTGCACGTCTTGCTGGCACATCTGTGACCAAGACAGCAAGTCTTTGTGATGTATCAAGAGCCACGGTATCCAGGGTAATGTCAGCACACCACCAAGAAGGACGAACCTCCACCAGCATCACGTAGTGACCTGGCCACTATCCTGCAAGAAGAATGGCTTAAAATCCCTCTGACCACTGTGCAGGACGCAGTATATGTCATTCCCAAGACCAACTGACGCTGTATTGGCCGCAGAAGGAGGCCCTACACCATACTAATAAATGACTGTGGTCTAAAACCAGGTGTTTCAGTTTCATTGGCCAACCCCTGTAGTTCTGCCAGTGTAAAACCTCACAAAGCAGAAAGCATAGTGGACAACACATGCAGTAACAGAACAGTCACCCCCAGCATTCTGATCCTGCCCTGGTCTGATTCAAACTCAGTTCCTGCCAAGTGCTAACCAAGTCATTCTCTAGCAGAGCCCACTGGCCTTATTAGACACGTTTCCTCTCCGTTCTCTTTGGGCTCATTCATGGACAGATATAGCGCACATCTCGCTGTGCCTCAGAGATTCACAGAATTCTGGTTCCATGCTTATTAGCGATGCTCGCAGCGCAGATATACAAACAGCTCGTACCTCCGAGGATACGTATGGCCTTGTTCTATATGGCTCGGTGGTACTATTTCCAGCTTAAGGGAATCAGGGGGTCGACGTGCATGCTTTCTGATTAAGAATGTAATAAATCCTGTTATACACTCGCAGCAGAACGGCTGAGAAACTACTTTCATTATTGGGTGGGGACTTTGAGGAGTGCTAGTAATGGGCTCTGTTGGGTAATGGGCTATCATGTGATTAATATATAATGTCTCATGTTGGTTATCTTTGAGCAACAAGGAGCTTTCAACATCATATGGCCACCATATTCCCATGTAGTGTCTTGGGTGGGAGCTGAGAAATAGGACGATATGCCTGATAGAAATTTATCTCAGTTTTTAATATACTGTACTAAATTCGTATGGCATGCGCAGGAGGGGTAAGTTTCCCTGGGGTAAACGCTCCACCACCCCCACAAAGTGTTCTTAGCATTGTAGAAGTCTTAGAAGCTTTTAGAACTAATCAGAGGCGAACGGTCACGGTTTTCAAGGCTTTCCGAAACGGCCTAATGATTTCTGGGAAATAATTTCTGGGAACTATCTGCCATTTTTAGTTCAGATTCAGATTCTCCATGCTTGTTGTATTTACTCTCTATGGTAGAGATACTTTTCATTCATTGCTGAATTTTGTTTGGAAACTAAATGGTTAAACACTTGAAATGGCCCAAGGAAAACTTGACCGATCTAGATTTGTTTCTTGATGGTATCTAAGAAGACACAGCCAGGCAGGCTTTCCCATTGGTCAGGTTACACATTAGATTAACTACCAACACAATTAGGAAGCAGCAGTTGGAGCAACCCATTGCATTTTGATTGCAGGGGGTGGGAACAATGGTATCACTGACATCATTCTAGATTCACTGACTGAGAATACAAATGCTAGCCTAATAAGGCGCCTGTCAGCTGTAGAAATCTGTTTAACTGTACTGAAAGAGACTCTGTATAACTGCAACATTTAAAACCCTATTTGAGCTCCTCCATTACATGCGGACCTGCTATAACCGTGATTTAAAGTGATTACTGACAAAATCCTTGATTTTAATCCAGTGCATTGCCTTCTAAGCACCTTCTAACCGATCTCCTAACATGTTTAGGGTGATAGTAGCAGATGTGGGGCTCCTGCAGAATGTGAGGACATTGAGGCTCTAAATACCTGCAGGGTGTGAGTGACGGGATCCATAGATTGGGAAGAGGTGGTACAGGGCTGTGAATGTCTCGTTCCATGTGCGGTATATGGCTCTAAAGCAGATGTTAATGATTGGCTGAAAGGGGTGACTGCATTTGGGCGTGTGAAGGACCATAGAGTGAGGGAAGAAGCTGAATCTACAGGTGTATGGAAGCGTACGGTCATACGGGTTTCCCAGCAGTGACTAAAATCCCAGTCTACAGGGAATTCCTTTCAGAATTGTGCCAGGGAAGACATCCACCAAATCTGGCCCAACTACTCAATTCTTTGATGCAAGGGTGTCTGAACATTGATGTGACTACATCCAGAAACATGTCCAGTACCTGCCATATCCAATCCCAGCTGTTACTGGTGTTCATGGAGGTATTAAATGCCATTAGGTAGATTTCAGTCACAGGGGGTGCCTTTTTTGTCTGGTGAGCTTATACTACACAAAAGTAAGACCTCTCCAGTAATAGTAGTCCTGTTAGAGAGATCATCTCAGTAACAACACAACTGGGTAACAGAAAAGGACCAGGCTGTAGTTGACTTCCTGTTCACCAGTTAAATGTTCCACCTTAAATTGTGCAGCAGCTACATTCTGGGAGGAAGTGGCGTAAAGTGGCATTCTCAAAGAAATAGGGTCCCCCTACAGATGAGGAGTGTAGTTCACTTTTACACCTCTGTCATAACTGCAAACTGTGCTTTGAGCCTCTTTTATTGACAGCTGTACACAGCTGTAACTCTATTTGGCACAGCACAGGCAGTCCATACTGCAGGTGTAATCTGGAGCATCCAAATGCCTGTGTGAAGTGGACGCATGCGAAGGGGAATCGTATTCTGCTGAGAAGTTGTAATGCACTATAACGCCGATGCACTATAACACCAGTGTCACTACACCTTACCCCCTACTGTAAGATCAACGAAGTCCAACCAAACTTTCCAATGTGAGATGAATTCATTTCCTACATAAATACCATCAGTAGGGATGAACACTCGGTTTTCCTTCTTGTCTTGCCCCCTTTATCTCTTTTAGTCCGAGATTCACTCTTGTCCGTTCTCTGGCTCGGTTGCTTTCCCCTATTTCTCTTCCTCATCTCTTTCTTGCCGTCTCTGGATCCTCTGCCATGTTGCCCATGCTGGGAATACCAAGATAGCAACTTCTTATGGCTAGCCGAACACCCATAGTTGTTGATATGTGACCTGGCGCCATAAAGTGCTAAGACGTTTATACTCCTCCAAAGTTACATAATGCTATAGCAGGCATAGCAGGCCTGGAGTCACCATTACAGAGATGCTGTCCTCCCCATTACATGTCAGCATGCTATTAACATGATACTGAAGCTGTTATTTTAAGGTATAATTCCTACATACTTGGAATATGGGGATGGACAAGGGGACAGGGTGCTAGTGCAAATCCCAATGTTTGATGAGAACCATACTAAAAACCAGCTAGAGCTACTAAGACAGTAAGACAACAACGACATTAGTATGAACAGAAACAACAGACTACCAAGAACATTAGGTGCAGGGAACAACAGCAAAACCAAACCCAGGGAGACTGAGGGTGTTAATAGCAAGGTTAAAAGAGAAACACCTGGGAAGGGGCGGAGCCACAAACTGGGAAAAGGTGAAGGTTGTGGCAAGAGGGTGGAGGCAAGGAAGAGCTGGAAACTAAAACAAGCAGAAGCACATGGAAAAACAGCAACATGATGCAAATGGAGAAGACAGGACGGAAAACAAAGACAACCAGAGACAAACGACTCTAGAACTTGTAAGGCAGTCTGGTAGTCTAACACAGCGTCTAAGCAGCACAACAGCAAAAAGAAATCTTTCAAAAAGTCGAGACAAACTTAATGTCCGTGTTTGTACAGTGTGTCCTCATACTGTGTCCAAACGAACCCACTTGGTCCAATATACTTTAATTGTTTTGCAAAGCCGGTACGTCTCATAAGCCTGCGTGGGCCGACTCCCCCCAGTCCCGACCAATATAATTTCACAATTCCGCCGCAGTTCGAGAAACGGCCTTGAAATGATCAAACGCGGCGCCACAGAAACGCATGTTTACCAAGCTTGAAAGTGCGCGCCAACGTCAAGACTCCTTGTGCCGTAATTAGAATTACGCCCGCGCTAGCAAACTCGTCTCCGGACACAAAAGCATAAAAGTCCGCGTTAAAAGGATCCGGCAAAACGAACACAGACATGTGCATCGACTTCTCACGCCGACTGCGATCCCGCAAGACTCGCTATCAGTGGCGAGTCGACGATCAACCAGCAAAACCCGCCCAAAACAGCGGCGTCAGGCGAGCAATTAGCACAAATTAGCAGACATTTTCAAAAATGCCTTTGCTCGGAAAATGGCGGCTTTGTAGTTCAAAAAAAAAGGAGGACCACTCCGGTCTTGGAGTGGGGGGATTTTTTTTTTGTTCACTCTCTTTTTCTTTTTTTTTTTCTCGCCAGCAATTGCTTAAATCCTAAAATAAGTGCTGCAATCTTCTGGCACAGACGCACTGTAATGCTTTAAAAACAATTTAGCAACTGTCATCGCTGTAATTACAGTAACTAATTACCGTCCTCAGCAAACAAATAGCTTAACATAATACGCAGGCCCAATCAATTTTGAAGAAATGCAAATTCCTGAAGCAGGAAGGGAGGGAGCAAAGTGGGGGGGGTGTTTTTTTTTTTTTTTTTTGGCAAACCTGAAAAGGGAATCCGGGGAAATAATGCACTTTGTTTTATCCACACATAATTCCCAGGGAATATCATATCATAAATATTTGCATTCAGTTCTTATCAGGACATTTGCATTCGCGCTCTTATCAGTCGGCAAGCCGGGCGCTGCCAGATAGCAGCAGACGGGGCTTCCACGCCGTACACACATTTCTAATGAGTCACGTCCCGGGGCTGATATCATATTTTGGCTCGAACTTTATCACCAGAACGAGGAGGTCATTTTCTCCCGGAGTTGCCTCGTCTCGGAACTGTCTTTTTTAAGTTGTGGGCCTTCTTGTCGCCGTCGTTTCGCCGTCTCTCATTTGATGTGATTCATTTTTTATGAACCAAAAAAAAAAAGGGGGCATGAAAAGAGATTATTTCTTCTCTTCTCTTGCTCCGGCATGCGGCATGGGTATCGGTGGCGGCGATTATCGCCTTGTCGTGGAATATTCCGGCTTTATCAGCGCATTATTCCGTTTGCTTCTGAGGAAGGAAGAAGAGAGGAAGAGGAAGGAGAGGGGTAGCAAAGAGAGAAGAGGAAAGAGGAACATCCTGTCTGCACAAGCAGGCCTTGTCTGGAGGGAGGCCTCTTTGGCTTTAGCATACATGTGCCACAGCGTTCCGGAGGGCCGAGTTAAAGTAATTGTTTGATAACATTTTCAAAAAGGTATTCCACAATAACAATTTCATGCTGCATTGCCGGGTGTAATTATAAATCGGGCGTGTTTTTTTTTTCCTCCTCCTCCAATTTTTTTTTTTTTCCTCCGGAATGGCCAGGAGAACACGGGCGGAGGTCAAGTGAAGAATCCTAGTCAAACGCTAGTCTCATTAGTGCAATCTGTTTTTATCTGTTAATTATTTCCCTCTTGCTCCAAACTGCTGCGCTGGCCGTGGAACGCGCCTCGCCTCGCCCGCTCCTCTCCGCACTCCAATCAGCCTCTCCCTGAAAACTGGCGCTCTTGCAAATACGTTCCTTCTTCCTCCTCTTCTACCTCTTTTTTTCGCGCATTAATTACGGTGTGATGTGACAAAACCTTACGTATTCTTTTGATGTCGCGTAATCAAAAGAATAACAAAAGTTGACTTGGCCCCATTTTCCTACCTGTTTCCTGGCAGTTGTATTTCTCTTATCGCTTCCCTGCAATTAAATGGAAAGGGGACATTTACATACCAAAATAAATAAGTAAACAGGAAACTGTAGATTACAAAATGCACAGCAAAGCAAGCTTCTGTTATGGGAATCAAGTATGCATATCCGCTCACCGGCCATTTTATTAGAAACCTCCTTCCTTGCAGGTCCACCTAGGTGTTACATCGGAGAGCAGAGCCTTTTCATACAAGGCCCCCTATAGCTTTGGAATAATTTACCTGTCAGTGTTCAGGACTCAGACACAGCCTCAGTCTTTAAGTCCAGGCTTAAAACCCACCTGTTTAGTCGAGCTTTTGGTAATTAGTCTTTTCTTTCTGCTGGATAAAAGGTGCAGGTCTAGGGGTGCACTGACAGAGAGTGTTTGGTAAACTGGGAATGTTGGTGCTGTCGTCCCGCTGCTCTTCGTGTTCACTCAGGTTTGTTGATGGTGGAGCAGAGGGGCGCTGACTCATGTCATGTCCCTCATGTCTGTGTGACCTTCTGGCTCTCCCTTTTAGTTATGCTGTAATAGCCAGGCCTGCCGAAGTCACTGCTGCACACTGTTAACACTGTATAGTGTGTTCAGGTCTTCTGTCAGAGCTACAGCCTGTCTGTTCTCTTTGTCTGAGCTGAACTGCTGCCCATCCTGTGTGGCCTGATGCTGTTGCTACATCTGCTCTGTCTGCACTGCTCCTGGCTGTCCTGCACTGTGGAAGCTTGGCCTGCGCCCTGCTGACCCATCTTATGAACCACCAACATCATTACAGAGTAATCAGACACTATACTCTGCTTTCTAGTGCTGTCTTGTATCTGGTGTTGACCCGAGGAGGATGGGTTCCCCCTTTGAGTCTTGGTTCCTCTTGAGGTTTCTTCCTTCCTAACTAAGGGAGTTTCTCCTTGCCACTGTCGCCCTCGGCTTACTCACTGGGGGCTCGAACACCAGATTCTTTGTAAAGCTGCTTTGTGACAACATCTGTTGTAAAAAGCGCTATAAAAATAAATGTTGATTGACTGATTGATTGATTGATTGATGTACAGGCCTGTTTTGGCTTGATTCATGGTTGGCTTCTGACCACAGAGCTGCTTCTGGCTGGATGTGTGGTCCAATGATACTGCATATACTCACCTTCAAGTCAGAGACCACCCATTTGTTTATTTCATTTGCAGCCAGAATGACTATTATATCGTCGCTGTCCAAAGAAAAACAGGTATCTCCAAAATGACAACTTTACAGGAGAGGCCAAAAACCTTATTGAACTTTAATGTAAGTCAATGGAACCAGACATCTTTCCAAACAGTTTTGGGCCATTTAAGTTGATCCATTCATCATGAGATTCTCGCTCAGTGTAAACAGCAGCTGATGGGTTCAAATGATGCATAAAAGTAAAAATGGACAAATGTGGAGATGCATGTTTTTCATTGGACAGCGACGATATGTGAATAGTATTCGGTGGAACCTGGAAAAGTGTCCAACGGCTGAACCGCTGACAAATCAAGATCTCGAGAACCGTGCCCTTTGATCAGAAGAGTTGGTCTGTACAAATCAGTACATTGTCTCTGAGTCTCGATGATGCGTTATTAGCCGCAATAGCATATTCAGCCAAGCTGTGGTGACCTGCATCAGTCTCAGCCTACAGTCGCTTTCTAATCATATACACGGAATTAAACAACAGGAGTGAAACTTGGTGGGTAGGTTTGACATCGCGAGACATGCAAATGATTCAAGTCTCACGCTTAGCCGCACATGTGATGTAAGCAAGGACAGCTGTGTGATGCAGGACTACATGCATGCAGACTGTTATGACGACTGTCCTTAACACTTCATCAACACTGCCGAAGACTGCGGTGGTGTCGTGCCTTTGAGTGACTCAGAATGGCAGTGGAACCTTCATTGACGAGTCACGCCTTTTGTCTTGATGACCGACCGATCCATGTGCGGAGGCACTGTGGTCAGCGGCAGTTTGTTATCACTCATCACACGTCCAGAAGACCTGATGTGTCTCCACCCTCACCCCTACCGCACAATCTACAGGAACTATGTGAGAATATTTAAGCTGCATGGGAGGAAGCTCCACAGCTTCACATTGTGAGACATGCAAAGAGTCCAGGTTCATGCTCGGCCATGCTCGGTCTACCTGACTGCACGATGCAGAAATACATGCACACAGACCGTTACAGCAACCGCCCTTAACACCACGTCAGCGTCGCCAAAGACTGCAATGGTGTTGTGAGTGGATCAGTGAATGAGTGACTCAGAATGGCAGGGGGTCATCTTTAGTGACGAGTCCAGCTCTTGGTGGAGACAACCAACAAATCCGTATTTGGAGGCTCCGTGCCAAGATGAACAGTCTGTTGTCACATGTCACGCTTCCAGAAGGCCTGGTGTCCCACCACCTTTACCCCTTCTGCAAAATCACCAGGAACTGTGTGAGAATATTCAAGCTGCATGGGATGGATTATCACAGGATTATTACAATTCTGTGATGAGACATCTGGCATATTGCGTTAGGAGACATGGTGGCCCAATGCCGTACTGAGAGACACTACTTCTGTAGGTGGAGCTCAGTAAATATTCCCATATCAGTCTAAACTCATCATCATGTAATGTTCCTGGTCACTTTTATCTTCCTTCCCAACAGCACTGCGATCCCACACCTCCTTCTGGGTGCAGCTATTCCTTTGATGATGTGTGTATAATGAGCATTGTTTGGTCTGTGGAAAGTTATTTAGGGCTTAAAATGGTTCTAAAAGGGCTTCTAAATGGTTGCTACTGTAAAAACTGCAATTTCCCCCTGGGATCAATAAAGTATTTCTGATTCTGATTCTGATTGATTCTGAAATACTAGCAGCAGAATTTCAAAGCCTCTTCTAATTGATACAGGCAGCCAAAGAAGCTCCTTCGAACAGGAGTGATCTAAGCTCTCAGTGTAGGGAGTTGTAAGGGGTGGATTGTTTTCTGAGGGACCCTGTCAAGGAGAACACTACAGTGATCAACTCATACAGCAGCTTCCCGAGTGTAATGCCTCCATCTGAGGTAACTGCAAAATAAGCTTTTGTAAATAAAAGTCTGTTGGCCGTAATGAACCCTTTCCATGGCGGCTTAACTGGGTTGATATCAATTGGTTCCAAAATTCAAACATGCCCTACTTAAACAAACTTACTCTGCAATGGACTGGCAGGCTGTTCAGGGTGTTTCCTGCCTTCCGCTCATGTATCGCTGGGATAGGCTCCAGCACCTCCACGACCCAGAAGGATGAAATGGTGAGTAAAAAAAACATAATCTGGTTTTGGTCTTGTCCTGATCTCAAACCCTGTTCTTGAACTTGACTTGACTCAACTACTACCAGGTCTTGGTCTTGACTTTCGGACTTGCCTCTAGTGGTCTTGGTTACAACGACACACATACAACGAGTCTGTGGTTGGGATTACTTGGACTTGAGAGAAGCAGAAAATGGAACCAACTTTCTAGACTGAACTGTGGAGGTGTGATAGAAATATCTCTGCAGCTCTCTTAGGAAAACTGAAGGTGAGTCTCCAGAAGGAAATAGAATCTGTAATATAGGTCCATAAGGGTGGACACACTAAGTACTGCTGAGATGTCATTTTAGTAAGCTGTGGATGTAAATCGCTGTGAAATAAATGTTTTCTGTTTTTTTTCTTGAGGTTGAAAAATTAACATCCCATTTTTGACTGGAAAAGAAAGGGTGATCTGTAACTTGTAAGTGTAGGTGTTCCTAATAAAGTGGCTGGTGTGTGAAAGTACAGTTTAGGTGTTTCTAATAAAATGGAAATTCCCAAATTCCCGCAATATGGCTATGAATTAAAAAGCCTTAGTACTGCTTATGGAATGCAAGGGCACAGGTCAGTGTTGCTCTTCCTAATCGCTTCTTACTGCAGTCTGTCCTGCACTGTTCGTACAAGCGAACAGATAGACAATTATGGAAATGCATGCCCCGTGTACGCCCTGCCTTATCTGCATGAGAAAGCTGCTGCAAGACGGAGTGTTTTAGAGGTTCGTCAGCTTGCCACGTCTGCTGTCTGCTGATCTAAGCGGAGGCCAATCGCCTCAACTCTGTTATTGTCTCTGAATCTTATCTCTGCCTCTGTTTAAACAGGGAAGCCGAGACAATCTGGCAGTGTGCCTTCCATCTAGAGCATATCTGAGCAGAATCACCTCATTTGTCCCATCCTGTTTAGAAAATAGGGTTGTCTTTATTGACTCGGGGTGCGTACAGTAAAGGAAAAGATACGGGACCCTCATTACACCGGCGCTCTAACTTTAGTATTCATTTTCAAACCCTTTAACCTTCACAGATCTGGTGGTGGATTCACACCTCCATTCCTGAGTCCTGTACCTTGGCAATAGCTCAATCGTTGTGTGTTATTTTCATGTAGTTACCGGGGTACAAGCCCCATGACATGAGCACTAACCTAAAGGGTTCCTGGTATTAGTGGTCCTACTTGGGGGCTAGGTTTCCCTTAGTTCCTCTAATAGCTCTTTTTCATTAAAAT
The DNA here is from genome assembly GCA_024036415.1 of Prochilodus magdalenae. Taxonomy (NCBI): domain Eukaryota; kingdom Metazoa; phylum Chordata; class Actinopteri; order Characiformes; family Prochilodontidae; genus Prochilodus; species Prochilodus magdalenae. The sequence goes on along the minus strand of JAMWET010003419.1, from coordinate 552,238 downwards.
GATGATTAAAATGATGATTTCATTAAAATGATGCAAAATCTGTGCTGTTTCCCAAGAACTCACTGGTCTGGAACGGTGGAACCCATGACGCAAAAGGGCATGACCCTGCTATCACCATGTAAAGTTGTTTTAGCCACCATTTTCCAAAAAACTGGAGTGAAAACACAGAAAGCAGCAGTAAAATGACCCATCAGAGGTCGGCTGGAGAAAGAACATGTTCCGCCATGTTGTTTTTATGAATGGTCAGCCCACCTCTGCTTCCGGACTGAGGATCACCCACGTCCAGATACATAATCACTCAGCTCCCAAACCAGTGGAAAACAGGCTCCTTCCTAATGGGTTCAATAGATCCTAGGAACCAGCACTAACTCAAGCCCTGGCACTTTGCTGTTGGAGAGAGGTCCGAGTGACCCTCCCTTATGGTCTTACAGAGTTTGGCCTTCTGAGTCTTGCTTCCTCTCATTGTTTCTTCCTCATGGTGGTATGGAGTCTTTTGCTTTCAGGCTTTTTTTCTGACACTGTGGCCCTCATCAATGGTCATCACTCTGTTTTGTCCACCAAGCATGGTGCCAGTAATGATGCTCAGGTGTGGACTGGGCCTCTCGTTTGGTTCCTTATGTATAAACTGATCTATACTACTTAAAAAGTGTGTAAGCTTCTGATACATGGACTCTGCAGAACCTCAGTAGGTGCTCTGTAGTATCTGTCCTGAGAGCTGTAAGGTTCTAACACATCACACTTTAACAGTTTGAGATCTGGGGAGTTTTCTTTAACGACGTGTGCAGTGTGGTAGGATGTGTGCTGGTGCTGCTGCCATCAACTAAAGCCACTGTCATTAAGCGATGTCCCTGGTACAATGCCATTTACAATGTTTAGGTAGGTAGCATGTGTCAAACTGACATTCACTGGTACCTAGGGTTTCCCAGCTGCACATTGCTCAGGACATGCCCTTCTTCAGCTTATCTTCTTCCCACAGTGCATCTTTGTGACATCTCTTCCCCAGGCAAAAGGAATGTACACATCTGGCCATATAGGACTCCCCGTACTAGGTGACCTTCTTCTATTGCCCCAAGGTCCAGTTCTGTTGCTCTCCTGTCCATTGTAGGTGCTGTTGATGATGCACTTGTCTGCAGCTATGCAGAACAACACACTGTAGGGTGCGCCTAGGCAAGGTTTCACATTCCTCTTGTAACTAGCAGTCTTACTGAGGGCATGGACCACACAGATAGCCTTCGCTCCCCTCATGCACTGGCTCCAGACTATGATTCCAGACTAAGGACCACCCATGTCCTCATACGTAATGGCTCGGCTCCTAAACCAACGGAAAAGGGGTCTCTATTAACGCGTTTGATGGATCCTGGGAACCAGCACCAGCTCTGGTACGAGTGCTGGCCCTTTGTTGGTGGGAAAGATGTCTAAGTGGTCCTTCCTCAGAGCAGAGCTCCTCTGATTATTCATGAGCCCACCCAAAAAGGTAAAACAGCTCTTTTTATTCTAGGACCAAATTATAGGGTGTAAATGGGCGTGTTCACTGCCACCAATGTTGCATCAGAGAACAATTGAAATACGGAATGAATGCTCTATGGCAGCTTTCATATCACAATGTTATGATGTTATCATTAACCTGGCGAGGGGCACTATGGCTAGTTGCTGAAAAGGCACATTATCATGTGGTGAGAGGGGAACAATGCCTACTGGGATACATCTTTTAAAAAGTAACGGAGAGCAGAAGGGCACAAGTCTGGAGTCAGCATTAAAAGTTAAGATGATGCCAGCTGTGCTCACTTGAGCGCTAGGGAACTGAAGTGTGCTAGTAATGCCTTTTGCAATGCTAATACGCTTCTATTTGAGCCCCCACAGTAAATGGATGTTAGTTCAGGCATTTTCGTGACTGACTGACGCCAATCTCATTTTGAAATCCTGAAGCTGTCGCTGGCATCCACCATAGAAACTAGCTTCTGCCTTTGTAAGCTGACTGTAATGCTTATCCTCCTGTATTGTCTTTGACAGTCCTCCTTTCCCTCTCTCTCTCTCTCTCTCTCTCTCTGATGAAGAGTATGATTTATGTACTCAGCAGATCTGATGGCAGGTCAGGCACGGGTTCCGATTCCTCGCCGTGCATTAATACACAGCTGTGTTAAGCTGTTTGCCTTAAATCCCACAAAGCGAGAGCCAGCCAGGTCTAATAAGGCCGCCGCGCATCTCCTTCCTCATCAATCAAAGCCCCATCAGAGACCCACCCTCCCTTTTCTGTGCTTCACATACTGTATGCAAATTGCACTCCAAGGCGTTCTTTGCTATTTGACTGAGTGGTCTGGATATTTGCTGTGGGATTGCAGAACAGATACACAATGGCCCGGCGAGTTGCCTACCTCTCCCAGGTCGGCTAATTAATTTATTCAAGCTACAAATAAACCGTTTGGTCCCTTTTTTGGGTGGCATGTTTGGCCTACGGCGGCTCAGGACAGAGGGGCTCGAAGGCTTTCTAATATAAAAACTCCCGCCACACATGGGCGGCTAATCTCGAAACTCCTGCCACACATTCAGAGCAGTGACAGAAGGAGATGTAGGTGATAAGCCTCAGTAATGAAAGTGGATGCCAAAGAGGGAAGACAGTTTGTAATGAAGAGAGTGCGCAGGGAGGGAGGGGCGGGGAGGGGGTGTTTAAAAGAAGTTCAAGAAGAGAGATAAAGGCTGGGAACGATGCTATCTGGCGGATTGAAGAAAGCACTTGGGCGACCGAAGAACACTTCCAATCACTTAATCAGCACGGCTCCACCCAACCCCATCCCTGTCCTCCATCATATGCTATTTCCCCACTCCAAATAGTCCATTTTCTGGGTGGGTGGGTGGATGAGAGAGAGAGAGAGAGAGAGAGAGAGAGAAAGGGGATGGAGTCGGATGGTTTATAAGTTCCGATATAGATAACACTTAAATCAGAAGATGGATTGCAAGCTTTTATCAAAGTGCCAATACAAGCGTCCTTATCGCAATCCAATTAAAATATTAAGTGACCTTTCATTTCCGAAACAGTGACATGCCACTCACATGGACGTCATCACCTACCCACTGATGGCGGGCATTATTTACCACATGCATTAGAGAGATATTGGGTGTTTATGTAGTCTCGGTTGGGGTTATCGCAGGGCTTTCCGACTCAGGCCTACTTTGACACCGACTTTTCAGAATTCCAGTTTCAAAGGCACACTGCGACTGATCTGTGGAGCGTTCCTTGAGCCGCGTGCTGAGTCCCAGACTGTTAACAACACGTAGCATTTGTAGCATGCCAAACTCGCAAATCTTGGCCCAATCCGCTTCTATTATGATCCCGCGTTGAAAATGGCAAAGGGAAAGGCCAATAGCATTCTCCATCAATCATGTACGCTCGGGGTAAGAGCAGCTTTGTGGAACTAATTTGGAAAAACTGCTGAACCCTTCCTTGTTTTTTCAAAGCCTGTTTCCAAATGGCTAACCACCATCTCAGCACACACGCTTAGCGGGACGTTGGCCGCTCCTGAGTGAAGATCAGCGCTTTGGCTCGACTAGCTCTTGAGCAGTTGTAGAAGTCGGAGAGGCCGGAGGAACCCCTCTGAGAGAGAGGCCAACCATGCACCTTCCCCACATGGTCTGAGAGAGATGCTCTCTTATGGACGAGTAGTGGGGAGTCAAAGAGGGAAGCTAATGACTTGAAACGGCCTATCTGTTAACACTTACACTAAGCAGTATGACTCTTAGTAGGCGAGAGGTATTTACTATACAGCCAATTGTCCCAAAGCAGCTTTCCAGGAATACAGGTCTAGATCCTAATGATAAAAACGAAAGCAACAGTGGCAAGAAGAACTTTCTAAGAACATAAAGAAAAAGCACTGAGAGAAATCAAGACGGAAGAAATACACATAGGAAGAAATAGGGTCTCTACACATCCAGACTGAAAAAGACCATGAGAAAGAGAAGAAACACTGAGAGCAAGAGAAATAGAAGCTTATAGGCACTGAGAATAAAAAGGGAGAACATCCTAAGAGCAGGAGAAGGAAAGGTTTAGAGGAAGTGAGACTAAAAGGTAGAACTTCCTAAGAACAGGAGAAAGAAAAAACTTCCTAAGACCAAATAAAGGAAAACTTAGAGGAAGTGAGACTAAAAAGGAAGAACTTCCTAAGAACAGGAGAAAGAAAGAACTTCCTAAGACGAGAAGAAGGAAAACTTGAAGGAAGTGAGACTAAAAAGGAAGAACTTCCTAAGACCAGGAGAAGGAAAACTTGAAGGAAGTGAGACTAAAAAGGAAGAACTTCCTAAGAGCAGGAGAAGGAAAGCTTAGAGGAAGTGAGACTAAAAAGGAAGAACTTCCTAAGAGCAGGAGAAGGAAAGCTTAGAGGAAGTGAGACTATGAGGAAGAACTTCCTAAGACCAGGAGAAGGAAAGCTTAGAGGAAGTGAGACTAAAAAGGAAGAACTTCCTAAGAGCAGGAGAAGGAAAGTTTAGAGGAAGTGAGACTAAAAAGGAAGAACTTCCTATGAGCAGGGGGAGGAAAAGTTTAGAGGAAGAGAGACTAAAAGGGAAGAACTTCATAGGAGCAGGAGAAGGAAAGGTTTAGAGGAAGTAAGACTAAAAAGGCAGAACTTCCTAAGAGCAGGAGAAGGAAAGCTTGGAAGAAGTGAGACTATGAGGAAGAACTTCATAGGAGCAGGAGAAGGAAAAGTTTGGAGGAAGTGAGACTAAAAAGGAAGAACTTCCTAAGAGTAGGGAGAGGAAAAACTTAGAGGAGGTGAGGCTTAAGATGAAGAGGAAGAGTGGAAGAAGGAAAAGCTTATTCAATAAGGTAATGTTTATTATGAATGTAGTCATTCTTTAGCAGAAAGCAATGGTGCCTGTAATCATCTGTTTAGATAAGAACAGCGTAGAGTAAACTGTAGAGGTGCTGGTACCACATACGTTGAACACTGAACATGAGGATCCTTCCACAAAAGGATCCAACACTGGATAAACTCACTAAGAGCATTAGGAACACTGAGAGGAACCAAGACTCACACGGAGGAACTCAATAATTACTAAACTCTCAAAAACAAGATCATAACATTTATAATACAGGCTCCTAAATGACTTGATTAAATGAATTTATTTGAATGGAAGTCAATGGAACCAGACGTCTTTCCAAGCAGTTTGGGCCATTTCTGTTGGTCAGTTCTTCATGAAATTTCCACCCAGTGTAAAGGGCAGCTCATGTCATCAAATGAGGCATAAAAGTAAAAATCTACAAAAATTGAGATACATGTTTTTCTTTGGACACCAGCAATATTAGAAAATCCATCCGCAATATGCCTTCAGCAGTCATGGAAAAGTTCTTTAATGTCCTAAAGCTGTTCTTCTCAGGATTCGCTCTTATTCTTAAGATGCTTCTTGGTATTTCCATCCTTAGCAGCTGCATGCTTCCCGTAGTGTATTCAATAAGACTTCTTAAAGCACTTCGGCAAGATCTCCCGCAGGATACCCCACATTCAGAGGATTTTTAGATCATCCCAGCTTACAGACGCTCTGTTTTGGAGTACCTGTTTCTGTTGTGGAATTGCTTTCTTTCTGAGTGGACAGTCGCTAATGCTAAGGCCTGCTATCGTTTTGAGGACCAGGCAAGTCAGGCAGAACTGGTCTTAAGAAAATAAATGCTGCACTTGACCTTCGAACAGGGAATAGCATCTCTTGAGGTGAATGCAAAGAGTTCATACAGTGTCGTTTGTCTTCAGAAAAGTTTGAATTACTATTTCTTTATTTTTTTTTTTATTAAAGTGTAATGGTAAATATGCAAATAAGGGAAATTAAAACAGGTCTCTTAAAATGAACAACTAATTCTGCTAAGTCTAAATTCCATACAATAATATAATCTGTCAAAACAAAGCCCATATAGTGCGCTCAGATGCTATATTACTTTACATTCTGGGTTAATAAACATTAATTTACTGTGTTGAGGGCTTGCCCTGCACCTGCTGACCCGACCCACTGCTACCGTTAATGTCACTTTGTGAGGGTCTGCTTCGTGGACTGGTTGGATGACATTCGTAAGTCAGACGGGAGCTCACTAATTCACTAGCATTTAAAAAGTTGACCTGCTGTTAGCCGGCAGCCAAGTCACAATGTCACATGACCTAGGTAAACCAATGAAATGCAAGGCACGTCTTTTGACACAGACGTGAGCCAATGACACACATTTAGTTCATCCCGAAAAGAGGACTAACAGCTGTCCGTCCAGTACTGTGCTGACAGGCCTTAAAACGGACACGTGGCCACCCTAGCTGGTGGGGGCGTCGCCCACAGTGCTGATCTGTACAGGGCTGAAAGTTAGTGAAAGGAAGAGGCATTAGAATGACACCCATGCTAAAACAAAGCCATGCAGAACTGACGAGACCCGGAGACAGACATTCACCAGCTTCTGGCAGAGCCAATATGTATAGTACTGTGAAAAAGTATTTGCACCTCACTTAATTGCTTCTATTTCTGATAATTTGTTGCTTTTAAATGTCTAAATCATCCAGATCAATTTAAGATAAAGACGAGTAAACACATGATCCAACATTTATATGTTCATTCCATTCCTTAAAGATAAAGATTTATTCAAAACCCATATTCCCTCCGAAACCTAATAACGGGCCGTGCCGCCCTTGACAGTAACAGTTGCAATCATACGTTTGTGATAATGTGCGATGAGGCTTTCACATTGCTCTGTGAATGTTGACTCACTCTCCTTTTCAGAATTCGGCTACATCAGAGCGTGTTTGAGCAGGAACTGCCGATTTCAGGACTTGCATGCTGCAGGGACGGACATTTTTATCAGTATTTTCTGATGGAGAGCAGATTTCATGGTTCCATCAATGATGACATAAAGGTCCTGCAGAATCAGTAGCACTAGACCGTCAGACTACCACCACCAGATTAGACTGCTGGTTTGATGGTCTTATGTTTAAGCCATGTCTTCCAAAAGGTTCCACCGTTGTCTCATCAGAGGCCATTTTCCCCAGTGTTATTAATATAGTGGATTAAGCACATTGACCTTAACTACGGTGAGTATGGCCTGCAGTTGTTTTAGATGTTCGCCTGGGCTCTTTAGTTTTGAAGTGTAGCTGTATAGCTAACGTTAGCAGACTTATTCACCATCACTGATGTGGAGTTCATTCTCTTTGGACAGACTTGTAACTGTGAAGTTGTTTGAGATGGATAGCTACCGTTAGCTAGCTAATTAGCTAACAGTGTCTTTTCTGCTGCAGATTAACTCCTCTATTGTTTGGCCACTTTCATAAACCCACCCAGTATAAAATATACATAGCGACCATTGCCTAAATTCCCTCATTCACTTTGTTGGTTCTCCCTCTCCGTGGTTTGTATCGGTCTCCCAGATCCTTTATGTCACTGGCGTATGCCTTCTTTTATCCACTGCTGCCAACAGTGTGCTATTATGATATCCACAGGACTGATATGGCGCACAATGCGTTGGTAAGACCATCCCACTTCCTGGAGCCCTACGATGCAACCCCTCTCCAGCTCTTCAAACTTCTTTCGAACTCCTCTCTAAGGGATACATTTGCTTGCAAAGGAGGCTACCAATACAACAGCACGGTCAGGATGGAGGGTGTGAACGATAGGACGACCCCATACACTCAGTCTGGTACAGTGATAAGGCCCATCCTGGCGTACGTCACATGTGCAGCCGACTTGAGTCATTCGCATGTTGGTGTAGTTGGTTTTTTCTTCATACTGTCTAGTGAAACATAGATGAGCCCTGAGGAGAAGAAGGAGAAGAAGGGAAGCCCTGCCCTAACTGGACACTGTTGTGCTCAAATGATTTATAAAAAAACAGACAAATTAAAACGCATGTTTCTTTTTCCTTTATGGTATAGGGACTTCCTCCGAACTGTGACGTACCTCCGTAAACCCCCTTCAACGACGAAGGTGCAGAATTTTGTGGGGTTTGTTTGGTTTATCCACTGACTCCAAATGACGATAACGAAGTTGAGACTCTAATTCCGACTCCCGGATTTAGAAATTGACTTTGCAGAGGGGAAGACGCCCCCTTTTATCAGTTTCCTGCTAGAACCGATTCAGATCCCGGGCAAAAATCCCCCGAGCGAGTGCCACTAATGCTGCGCTCCCTGGATATCACAAAGCCATATTAATTCCAAACTGTTATTGACCTTCAAGAAACAAAAACCTGAGCATCGCTCATTGAGCCTGATGGTATCGCCGTCATCTCTTCTGCCTCAGTCAGCGTTCTTCAAACAAACCTTTTTCTGCGGCGCCCGCGCTCCCCTCCGCTCCCCTCCGCTCCCCTCCGCTCGCCTGATTTTTCATCTCTCTCGTTTTTTTATGCGGTTAAATGTAATTGCAACATTCAACAAGCAGGTTAAGAGGGAGTTGAGGAAATGAACACACTCTTTCTTCCTCTTACACATTTACACACCGTATAGTTCCCAGCTGTTTTAATAACCCATCTCAGACCTGCGATCTAATCGGCGGGGAACAGCACGAGTAATTAAAGTTGAAATTAATTACTGCCTGTACTGATATTCTAATAACCGCTTTGGAGGGGCTTTCGCTCCGTTTTCTCTTTGGAAGGATGAAGTTGATATTTTGTCACTCGCGCTTTATCTTCAGCAGCGGTGTGCGATTGTCTGTACTTTAAGATTATTCATGTAGCCAGGCAGAGCTCAGGAAATAGAAGATAACAAGAGACGGATAGAGAACTTTTCCTCCACCTCCCCCCTCCTCCTCAGGCTCTCTCGTTTCTGACCATGGTGCCCCTCTTGACAGCTCTTACCCAACCAACCACCACCACCACCACCACCACCCCACCTCCTTTTCTTTTAACATTCCTTTATCGTGACAGTGTTTAGAGAGAGATAGAGCCGAGGCAGCCCAGGCCTCCTGACTGCTTTTGATGGAAATTAGACAATCGTTCATTAGCGGGCTAGATAATGCCGCTGCCTCCTTCTCCTCCCTCCCCGCCTGTCTCCCCACACACACTCCCTTTGGGATCTCATTTACCACCGACGGCAGTGTTCACCTCGCTGGAAGCAACTCTGGTGTTCAGGTCCCCCCACCGCCCCAACACCCCCCCCCCGTTCGAGCATGTCTCTCCGCAGACAATGCCATTGGAAATGTCAGCCTAAGAGAGGAGCAGTGTAGTCGAAACCTGCTCTAACAAGCAGAGCCGGATCCTCCCTGTGGGGCCCGAGGACGCCTTGGCCTTCCGTGTCGCCAACCGTGCTCATCAGCTACACTGAACAATAGCACACTCTTAAGGTGTGCTGGCCAGATACAGATCAGCTCAAGGCTTGTGTTGCCGTCACATGGTCTTATTTAGCATTTTGCTAAGTCATAATTACGAAGTCTTTGGATCTGAGAGCTTTGTTGGGGTAACAGAACCGGTAATGTAGAATGCTGTGAAAGTGAAACCCTTAGCTAAACCAGTAGCTAAACCCTTTCCACATTCAGAGCCTGAAACAGCGCTGGCATACCTTTGCTAAGGTTTGGGAAATGTTGCTCCACCTCCCTGGTAATGTATTAGCTTCTGCTCACACAAGTCCTCCCAGTAGTTTCTTGGGAATCTGCAGTCAGGATTGCCATGCCGGTCTTACCAGGATTTTGACTTTGGCTTGCACTCCCTCCAAAGCCCTGCTCGTTTCTTATGCCTGTGTGCATGTGTATCCTTTTGCACTGCTGGTGATTTACAGCTGATGCTTGGACTCTGCAGTCTTTTCACCGGGATGCACTTTGCTGTGTCCTGCACTTTGTGCAGCAACCATTAGGAAAACTGAGGGAATGTTTTTTTTTTCCTTTGCTGCTTCTTTCAAATAGTATGCTACTAGAGTCATACACACTCCCATGATGTTTTACTTTATGGTTCCTATTATGAATAATGTCTTAATCTTTTAATGTTCATAATTCAAATACGAGCAAATAAGAAATACGTTTAAACATCCCAGTAGTGCACCAACATCTGTTTACGGATTCTGGTGGTTCTGTGACACCCTAGTTAACAACTGGGACCCTCTGAATATCTGAAATACATCGTTTTGGGGTCCCTGAATTTAAACATCTAACATTATGTTCTCCATTAGTAAATACAGTCATCATCAAATGAATAGCAGCACCCAGGAGGAAGTGTGGGACTGCAGTGCTATGGGGAAGGGAGGGAGATAAAGGTTACCAGGAACAATGCATGATGATACATTTAGACTGATATGGGTAATATTTACTGAGCTACACCTACAGAAGTAGTGTCTCTCAGTATGCCGTTTGGCCTCCATGATTGCTAACACAACATACCAGACGTCTCGGTATGGAGTTGTAGAGGTTCCTAATGGTGTCCTGTGATAATCCATCCCATGCAGATATATTCTCACACAGTTCCTGCAGATTATGCGGTGGGGGTGGAGGTTCAGTAACACCAGGCCCTCTGGAACTTGTCACTGATGACGACCACTGCGATTCTGAGTCACTCCATGACAGTTGGGCATGACACGCTTGCAGCCTTTGGTAACGTTAAGGACAGTGGTCGGGCTTGTTGTCCTGCATTGTGTAGCCGTCCGCTAATGCTGCTGGCACTAACAGGATGACTCATGGAGGGCAATCGTGGCTGTTGGGTCAGTCAGGAATCATATCTTGGCATATCTTAGGATGTCAAACCCACCCGGTTTCATTCCAGGCAGTTGATTCTTATTGGGTGCAACTGGTTGTACGAATGTTGTTTTGATGATGAGTGTCAATGCTCAGCTTGTTTAGCTCTTCACACACAATCAGTGAGTTTATGCCTTTGGTGTTCGTAGCTAACAAGAGCTGCAGCACTTTCTAACCTCAGGGTGGCGTTGTAGTAAACAGGCTCACCCAGTTTACTCTCATAGAGTAGCAGCTGTCTCTGTGTCCAGGACCTGCCTAACAAACCTTGACAATAGACCACAGTGTATTTGTAACTCTGAAAACTGGCCCGATCCTTCCAGGAAATTGGTGGAAACACTGAACTGTTACTCCTTTCTCACAGATGACCAGAGACAAGATGAATAGGATCTTACTTAATGTGTGGAAGAGCACTTTTCAAAACCAGAACAGAAATTTACCAGAAGAAGAATCCTTAAGCCAAACATTTTATTGCCAGAGTAGCCAGAATCAGCACTGCTATGGCAAATGAGCCAACTCTGGAATAGCCAGCCAAAGAGACCTCCTAAACACCGGGGGATATTTCACACACTCAAGTCCCATACCAAATGATTGCATGTCAGTTTTAGCAGGACTTTGGCTGGCGGTCACGCTTTAACCTCATGGCTGTGTGAAAGTGTTGACCAGACTGTTTCTAATATTCTCCCAATTTTAAAAATGTACCAAATTCAAATAACGCTTGACACTGTCATGCCTGCTGGTTCTCCTCTCACCTCTGATCTCCTGGACTCCATTTCCCATTACCTACCACCTGATGTCATGTGTCCTTCCTTGCCCAATCACACCCTGTTGCCTAGCTCTTGGTCTCCTGAATATTGATTGGTCACCTGACATTAATTAGTCTGTTGTTTAAATACTTCTCTCTCGCACTGGCTCATTGTGAAGTATTGCCACTCTGGTGTGTACTGAGCGTGCTCTCTCTCTGTTTGATCTTGTTACTCTGGTTTACTCCTCCTGTTTGTTCCCTTTGGTACCTCTGCCTGGTCTGATTGTCTGTTTGGTTTGACCCCTGACTCCGACTCATGTTTAGCCCTTTATTGTATTTGTATTATTTCATTGTTCTTGGTGTTGCTGTGTTCAGTACAGACCTGTTGTGAGGATGGTCAGACAGACTGTGACACACGCTGAGCTAAAAGTAAAGCTAGGTTTATTGAACAGGCTCGTAGCACAACACAGCAGCAACAAGACACAAGCAGACATAACCAAGAGGGCAAGGACTGAGTCAGAGTAACGAGACGAGCAGAAGTCAGAACCAGGCAAACCAACCAGACCAGCAACAGTATTCAAAGGGGAAAGACAAAGAGTAAACCAGAAAGTCAAAAGGGAGTCAAACCAGGGAAGCAAACGAGAATAACAGAGAGGAAACCGCTCAGTACGCACACTGAGGCAATACTTCGCAATGGATCAGTGGGAGAGAGGAGTATTTGTACCCGAGGCTAATCAGCTACAGGTGACATCAATATTCTGGAGACTTAGACCTGAGAGACGGAGTGGGACTGGAAGATGGTGGACATGTGACTGTGATGTCTTCGAGTGGTGGATTATGGGAAATGGAGTCCAGGAGATTGGGGATGGGAGGAGAGCCAGCAGGCGTGACACCTGTATAATAAACTGTCCCTTGCATTTAGTTCACAGACACATGCAAATATCTATATGATTAAATCTTTTATAATGGGTGACCACATTTTTATTATTTATTGCTTGTGATTTTTGCCCCTAAGGGAGGTTTATGCGCAACATTTAGGTCAAGAGCTTATTAATACAGAGATCATACATCATCAAAGGTCATAAAGGTATTTGTGTAGTGTGGTGCTTTTGCATTCTGCTCATCAAGTGCGTGTTGGTTTAGTTTGAGTGGTGGATGCTGAATTAAAATAGAAGGTTTTTCTTATGAAGCCTCCTACGAAGTTTCCAAGAAACCAGTTTATTAGCAGCATCCCGAGGACTACTGTAGCAAAAGCGCTCTCCCGGTTTTACCATGCTGCTGGTTTTCAAGCCGCATGATGAAAAACAACAGCTTCTCAGCCACTCCTCAGAAATTATGGACAGCACAGAGAGGAATCTCAAACCGCCATCAAGCTCCTCTCTCTCTCCAAAGTCGGAAAGTTTCGGGACAAACAGCTAGTTTCCCTCATTTCCCTTCATCTTCTGTAAGGCGATTTTGACACAGAGAAGATCAAGTGTTTGGAGAGAGAGAGAGAGCTATAAAGAGAGAGGGAGAGTGAGACAGAGAGGGTACTGGGAGACAAGAGCTTAGAATCTGGGCTGGATCAGAGAGAGACGGACGCACAATCGCAGCCCAGGCCACTGGAGGCTGGCCTGCCCTTTCCCTGTCTCTCTTAGTTTGACAGACAAGCGGACTTCTCTCTGCCTCGTCCTCAGATCACAGGCTCGGCTGCCAGCCTGCGCTAAAGTTTTGCCTGCCTTAGTACAAGTCTGTCAGAACTCGCCAGGCCTGCTCCAAGATGTTCCACAAAAGCTGAGAGCCAGCCTGGTCAGCCTTTGACCTGCAGGCCCGAAAAGGACAGCTAGGAAACTTAAAGAGGGACAGGACATTGTGTGCCTGTGTAAATGAGCCAGCGGGGCAGAAGTATAAATCCTCAAACTGAAAGTTAGCAAAGACTTGAGGAAACTTTAAGGTGGTGGAGCTCGTTCAGTCCAACAGGCAGACAGGAACTTGAATTCCTGGAAATCTTAAAAGCTGAAGATAATAGCCTTTAGTGTCCACTGGAGGATCTAGAAACTCATGGTGTCCATCAAGAAGTTGGGAAGGTTAGATGGGTTCAGGGCCATTGGTGGGCATTTTTTGGGAGGGTGGTGGGGTGGGGTGGTTAACCTCATGCATGAAGATGCTTTGCTCAAACTACATTGACATTTGACCCTTCTGAAAGGCATCCCGTGTTCTACTTGAAAGAACAGACGGATGTATTAGTTCATGGTTCACCCTGTAGCAGTCTCACAGTGTCTCCATCAGTAGAGAATCTCGGTTCAGAGCTGCCACTGCTACCTTACGTTTCAACCTACTGATTCAGCTGCCCCTCGTATTCACTTAGCAGCGTATGGAGGACTACAAAGTTGGTCCCACTCATCAGAAACCAAACCATGATTGGTTACTTCTTCTGCCACTTCATAATTGTGACTATAATTAATCGAATGCAGTGGGCCTTCAGTCCTTCAGATACTAACCATAGTAGCAGATGAACACTCAGGGTATTATGGGATAGTGAGCAGCAAGAAGTTGAAAAATTGAGCTAGTTTCCACGTTATTCAAATTTGGGTTGGTTGTTACAATCCATTGATGATCTTCATGATGAGATGGAGGGCAGGAAATGAAAAGCCAAATAGATAAGATAGAGGCAAAGCCGCAGTGTGCTAGTCTAGATGATATTATGAGATAAAGTTATACACAGATGATCACAACATGAAGGAGCTAGATGTGAGAAGTGGCTTTTACTCCAAGACAGTTTTCTGTTATTGAATATAATATACAGTTTTAAATTATTGAATGCATACAGAAGTACTGAGGCATACAACTCAGCAGCTGGGCTAGCAGCTGGGTCGACTTTGGTGTCAAGGTGCTCCACTGTCTGTCATGTGGTTTTCATGTACTGCCTTGGAGATTAACCGAGCTTCACATCGCAGCACCTCTCGACCTTAATGTACCTGTTATTACCTCATGTGGGTTTTAAATCCATCCCTAGTGCACACCCACCGTGCAAAATACAACACTCGCTCCTCACGACCACACAAGGCTGAACTCCGCTTAGGAGCTGACTTCAGATTAGTTCATTTCGAAGGTGCACTGGTGAATAGTAGACTGACCTCAACCTTGTCCCGGCTGCAGACGAGGGTTCTTAGGTCAATATTATCCCTAGATAAAAGCCCCTCGTAGCTTTCAGTTGATTTGAGCAACCGTATATGACACAAAACACGAGCATTTTTAGATGTATGATAGTGCTAGCTATGTAGAACATCACTTTTCCAGCAATGCAGTGACGTGATTAAGCAGTAGAATGTAAGAGGGAGTGTGTAATCTCAGGTAATGTTGTTGTAATGGGGGAAGTCGTGGTCTGGAGGTTAGGGAACCAGCCTGGAAGGTTGCCAGTTCAAAGATCTTAAAAAAAAAATCTTAAAGAGACACTATGTTTATGTACTGCGTATAAAGTTACCATTCCATTATTATTATTATTATTATTATTATTATTATTATTTTTTTATTATTATTATTATTATTAATTATAATTATTATTATTATTTTTGTTGTTGTTGTTGTTATTGTTATTATTGTTATTATTATTGTTATTGTTAATAATAATAATAATAATAATAACTGTTATTATTGTTGTTATTATTATTGTTATTATTATTGATAATAATAATAATAATAATAATAATAACTATTATTGTTGTTGTTGTTGTTATCATTATTATTATCATTGTTATTATTATTATTATTATTTATTTATTTATATTTTTTTGATGACATTTTTAATTTTACAGCCAAAGTCAAAACTTTCTATAAAGCAACATATTGCATCCACTGTTTTCCCTTCCTCTGAATCCATCCCTTCCTACTCTCCCAATAACTGGTACATGTTTCCCCGTCTGTCTTCGCATGAGTAGTGGCCAGCAAGCTCCACCAGCCCAGGGCCTGCTGGTGCAAGCTGGGAAACGAAGGCTCCCCTGCTGTGGCCCCACCTCTGCTGTGTCCGGGTGCCGGCCCCCCATTTGTTAACCATTCTACGAGGTGACTGGACAGATGGAGAGGGAGCGGGACGTTCTGGAGAGGCGCTGGTAATTAGGGGCCAGCAGCGGAGCCGGTGGGGAAGCGGCTCGGGCAGGCGCTGCTCGAGTGGTGTGGGGAGTTGCTTTGCCCTCAGGCTGCTCCTTATGGCCCTGTTCTGCCCAGTGAGCAAGTGTCGAGGCCAGTCCAGTGCTGCTCCTCTTCAGCCACTGTTAGCCCATGTAGAAGTGTGTGGGTTTGCAGGGTCCTAAAGACTTCTCACATTGGCGATATGGCATTTGGGTTTCCAGCCGCCGGAAATAGCAGGTAAATGGCCAAGGTATTATGGGATGGCAAGAACTCAACAAAAAGAAGAGATGGTTTGAATGCAAAGAAACCTTTAATTCTACCATCAAACGTCTCTGTGTGTCACTTACAGCCTGAGGAAAGTTTATACTGGGTGCTCACTGGAAATGAGACGTACTCTCAGTGATTTCTCATTAATTAAACATCCACAAATGATCAAACCTACAATTCCTCAGTCTTGAAAGAGACACTGCAAAAACAATATCTTGCCGAGTAAATTATCTTTAACCTAGTCAACATATCTAATTATTTTCATTTTAAGATTATGGTTATTATGTTAAGTTATTACATTTTTATTAAGTTATTATGTGTTTAATCTAGACATGTTTTATTTCTTTTCAGTAACCCAAATGATAAACCAGTATTCCAATAAACTGGATTGGAAAATAATTTCAACTTCAACTTGTTTCAAGCATATTTTTTATATATTTAATATGTTTTATATATTCATATTTTGGATATATTAACTCCGTGTAAGTTATCATATGATTTTCACTAGATGTTTTTGCAGTGTAAGAAAAGATACATTAAAAAAAATTTGAAAAATGTGCAAAATGTGAAACCTTGGCAATAAAAAAAATCCTATATCTAGTTGATATATCAAATATTTTTCATTTTAGTATTTTTGTATGTTTATAAATGAGATTATAAATAATTTCTATACCTTTTTTAATATAATTTCAGTCAGCAGAAATATCCCACTATACCGCCAGGTAATTTTGCTTATTTAAAGAAATGTCATATCATCATATGACAGTATAGTCAGATAACTGGTGAGATAATTGGACATCCCTTAGACCTACCCTAGATTTCTTTACAGCACAGGTTTGTTGTGAACACAGATGGATGATTTCCATGTTCTTAACACACTTACTAAACTGGGACCAGGACTGGACTTAGGTACATGGAGGATGGGGCCAAGGGTACTGATGGACCTGACTAACTAGGGCTTTCCCATTAAATTATTTTGGTTTTAATTTTGATACTTCCTGTTATAATACCGTTATTCTGACTAGTCGCTAAGAGAGATAAAGTTGGCACCTCTTTCCTTCCTGATTTTGGAATCTCTTGTGTGTCTTTTGACTTCTCCCTTCTTATGCTCCTGGACAATGAATAACTTTCTACAGTAAAAATATTATTGAATCTTCTACAGTAAAAAAAATATAAATATATTATCTTATGGTTTATTTAACCCAAAGCCATTAACAGAATAGTAATACACTAAATTAATTAAAATAAAGTTTTTTTTAAGTTGAAAGATGTTCATTTAGTTATTTTTGGATACATAAATTGACTGCTTTTAGAAAATATCAGAAAAAAAAGTTTTTATGTCATTGCATATACACAACCAGTTTTAGTTTATAGGCAGGGCTGATTTTGGCCATGCCCCTGCATCCCTGTCACTCATGAATTATTGGTGAGCATTTAGAGCCCAATGTTTTAAGGTCTGAAAATTAGTCTGTAACATTAAAAACTGTCACTACCGAATTCTTTCTGCACATTCTTGTCCTTTAATGGGACAGTTTATGATTTTATGTGTGTACTGTTCAGAGCTGTGATTGCCTCCTATGCTGACCAGGGTTTTTGAGTTCTGCTAAAAATGAGCTAAAATTGTCACTGCTGAAACCTTGGGTACAGCTCCGGGATTCACATGATTGTTTTGGTAGTAATTAAATGAAATGTTCAGCCGTATCAGAATAATTAAGGCACATGGTCACTCGAAGCACAGGTGAAATTCTGAAATGTGTTTTCAGCTTTGGCTTTGAACCAGTAGGCCAGGTACAATATACCTGACCTATAAGGAAGGTGTTTTTGCAAATGCAAATGAAGCTTTCTTTAAGTTTTGAATGAAGCACATACCTTTCTGAAATGACTAAGCTCAACTTGGTGATGTGCGTCAGACCTCGGCGAATCATCTCAGCTGCTTCTGCTACTCGCACATGGGCCAGCGAGCTGCTTCATTTCTCCCAGTGATTAATTACTTTGTCAGCAATCAATCTGTAGCAGCATGAAATAGCCAGAGAGAGGGAGGAGGGTAGAGGGACGAGGGTGGGGTGTGGGGGGGTTGGGTTTGACGTGAGAGAAAGAGAGTGAGAGAGAGAGAGAAAGAGGAGCCTGCAGGATACAGTTGAAATTATAGTACTGCAATGCCCATAGGGCTCATATTAATGAGGTTGCCAGGAAAGTTAACAATTCACATTAAATCCTAATGCATTCTTTAATTAATTAAGTACTCGTCTATAAACATCCCATTCCGAATCTGACCCAACAATGGTGTATTAGCGTTTTATGTTTCAGGCATAACATATTTAAATGTCATTAATACATTAACAGCCAGATAAACATATTTATAAGCTATTAGCAGTAATAGGTGGTGTCCTGAACAGAGAGGGTCCCACCTCAAATAGTAATTACAGATGAATATTAGGAAATACTTCTAAATTAAAAGCCTACAGTTTTTGTTTGGGCTGTTTCTTTGAATGGATCATCAAATGGTTGGATGAAAGGCCAGTATCAGCCTCAATCTCATCGCTGTGTGACAAGCAGAGGGCTTTTATCATTAACTGGTATTGTCTACATTGCTAATAGATACCACCAACTAAGTGCACTATGAACTACAGCCCTGGTGCAGTAATGCTAAAGTAAGGCAAACATGGTATTCCAGGTATTGGTATTGGTATTCTAGGACTGGTCTATTGTGATACCATCGTGGATTAAACTGGGATTTCAGAATTGGCCTAACCCTAGTACTATCTGTTCACTATTTGGGGGTCAACAGCATGGGAACAATGTTGTTCAGTTTGTGAGAGTTTTCAACGTCAAAAAATAATCTTGTCTGCTGAATTCAGTCATACACTGATGTATATGTAGCCCCCGCTTGATGTGAAACATGCGTATTTATTCATTTATTCATTGTAGAGAAACTTTGTCATGATGTCTACAACACAGAAACAGCGATTTGATTCATTATCCAAACAACCAGTGAACCTACACATGCTTTCTGGGTTATATGTTAAATAGTGATAAATCTGAAATACACTGCCTGACATCTGGATTTATATAAGATAATATTCTGGCTTAGATAATTACAGCTTTTGATTAAGAATATTATATATAATTACTATTTGATTAATATATAAATAAATATATTAATATATTAATATTTCTTAAACCACCATATGGGGAAATGTATACTGTGGTCATAGAAAAACTGAATGGTCAAATTACTATCAAGCGAAGAAAACAATTTCGGAGAAATGACTGTAATTGGTTTAAGAACTGGCCAATGCCTTATTCATATCTGGAATGACAGTGGAAAACCTTAATCAGCTTTGGGAGGAGACAAATGTTGAATGTGTTGCTGGCTAGGTTTAATAGTGAAAGTAACACATACAAGATTTTTAATTTTAAGATTTGAATCCCTTGTTGATCCCACAGTGGGGAAATTTAGTCTCCGCATTTAACCCATCCGTGAAGTGAAACACCACAAACACACTCACTAGTGAACACACACACTAGGGGGCAGTGGGCACACTTACCCGGAGCGGTGGGCAGCCCTATCCACGGCACCTGGGGAACAATTGGGGGTGAGGTGCCTTGCTCAAGGGCACCTCAGTCGTTACTGTCAGTTCAGGGAATCGAACCGGCGACCCTCCGGTCACAAGGCTGGTTCCCTAACCTCCAGCCCACGACTGTCCCAGAACTCACAGATTTAGCATTAAACAGCTGTGTGGCCATAAGAGAAGCATTTGTTAGCAAGACAAAAAAAAACACTTCAGTTTCCTAGAGAATTAAAAAGCCTGGCCTCTAGAGCGATGGATAAAGGTCATGTACTGTAATGAGTCGAGATTAACCCTATTCCAGAGCGACGGGCACGTCAGGGTAAGAAGGGTAGCGCATAAAGCGAGGTGCTCGTCATGCATAGTGGCCGTCATACAAAAAATGGAGGGTGTGTTTAGATCTGGAGCTCCATCAGTGGGTCAGGTCGAGGCTCAGCAATGTTATGTGGTAATAAATGGAGCCAGCTGGCCACCGTAATGTACTGAACGACCAGGTTGTCCCATTAATTGCCTTCTTCCCTGATAGCACAGCCATATTCCAGAACGACAATGATTGTGAAAGGGTGGTTCAGGGAGCATGAGGAAACATCTTCACACATGACCATTGAGAGTCTTTGGGGGGCGGCGGCGGGGGCTGTTGGGGTGGGAGAAGATTTTATAGAGTGGTCCGGTGCTTTCGTCATCAGTACAAGATCTGAAGCAACAATCCAGGAACTCTGTATGTAAATACTGTAAATGTAGATGCTGCATGAGGTTGTTGAAACAAAGCCACAGTGAACTTTTAAAACTTTTCTGTGTTGGACTTATCTGTGCTCGGTTTTTATCCCCTCCACTATAAACAATGTCAGAAAGTTTCTTCAGAAAGGAGAATTTCACATCAAACCACTTTGTTTACGTCTTAAGCGTTGATTTATGCAGAACTTCTGAAATCTCAGTGGAATCCTTCTTTAATGGCTTAATTAAGCAAATTCATTTTCTTGTTTGTCAGTTTTGACATGAAAAGCATATCAAAACATGCTCTGATTCCTTTCTGACAAAGATAAGGCTAGCAAAACGTACTGTTCCCAACAAAGATGCCTCCCATCTGACGTCAAGAACCACCCTGACCCTAATAACTGCAGCTGCCTGCTAATTTCTCAGAGACTGCTGGTAGACACAGTACTGTTTTGACAAAAGGTTTTGTAAATGGCTCATTCCTGCAAAGTACTGTACTGCCAAGTGTTGAAAGCCATCCTATCAGTCATCCAATCTCAAACTACTGGAAAGCCCAGCCTCCTATATTTTTGTTGATGTAGATGATCAGCAATATAAATCTAGTCATGCTAAGAGTATGCTAAAATGGAGATAAGATTTAACGAGGAAGTGGAATTCCCTCAGGCTTGGAGTGCTGTTATTTAGTTAGGATGGATAGAGTTAGCAATGGCATCAGTACTCGGTATCGGCCAATACGTAAGGATCAGATATCAGTATCGGAAATGGAAAAAGGTATCAGTGAATCCATTTAGTAACCATCAGTTTGTAACCCAGGAGACTATATCACAGTTATGTAATCAAATTTAGTGAAACCCTGTAAATGTTGAACATGCCCATAATCGCCACAACCAATGGTTGGCAATCAGTTAAGAAACCCTGCTACCTCATACTTTCATCTCCTCATTGGCATTTATGAGAGTCAGTCTCTGCTTTAGTTCAGTCCAGCTATAGCACAGCTGATTTCTGCGCTTGAAGGGACAATAGACCGTGAGACCACATGTGGGGCAAGTGGTCACAGTATCATTACCCCAGGAGATCGGTCATTCCATCCATATATCTCTTTAATGTTCACTCCCTCGATAACAGCATTAACTGCAGCTGACTGACTACACAGTGGGAGATCACTGGCTCCGCCATTCAGGTAATGGGTTCCTGTTACTTGATATAAACTGCCATATACATTATACATGCATATATTATATACATTAGCATAGCGGCCCACCACAAAACTAGGATCAACTTTAAAAAGCTGATTATAAATACAATATAAATACGGCTATGTAGCCTTAAAAGGAAGATGTTTAATGAGCTCTGCTGCTACCGCAACATTGTTATTAGTACATGTGTACATTAATACATTTACATACAGGGGTTGGACAATGAAACTGAAACAACTGTCATTTTAGTGTGGGAGGTCTCATGGCTAAATTGGACCAGCCTGGTGGCCAATCTTCATTAACTGCACATTGCACCAGTAAGAGCAGAGTGTGAAGGTTCAGTTAGCAGGTAAGAGCCCAGTTCTGCTCAAAATACTGCAATGCACACAGCATTATGGGAGACATACCAGAGTTCAAAAGAGGACAAACTGTTGGTGCACGTCTTGCTGGCGCATCTGTGACCAAGACAGCAAGTCTTTGTGATGTATCAAGAGCCACGGTATCCAGGGTAATGTCAACATACCACCAAGAAGGACGAACCTCCACCAGCATCACGTAGTGACCTGGCCACTATCCTGCAAGAAGAATGGCTTAAAATCCCTCTGACCACTGTGCAGGACGCAGTATATGTCATTCCCAAGATGAACTGACGCTGTATTGGCCACAAAAGGAGGCCCTACACCATACTAATAAATGATTGTGGTCTAAAACCAGGTGTTTCAGTTTCATTGTCCAACCCCTGTATATAAAACTATACTCAATATAACATTAATATGGTTAAATATGATATTTCCAGCCCACTACAGACTACTGCCTCCACCTGAGTACATGCCCAGACCACTAGAGGGTGCTTTATGGGCCACCGGTGCTCTGCAGGCCACATCTTGAGAAACTCTGAGATAAATGGCTTTTGAAAAGCCAGGTTTACATGTACACACCACATGTTTATCTGTGCACTGTGCTATTCGGTGTTTGAACTGGGGTAGTATTCATCAGTACACAGTACCTGCACTTCTACATGTTACTGTTGGTGGAATGGGACATTTAATTTTAAAATCATAATTTCATTCTTATTTGCTGACACTGCACCTTCTGGGTGCACCTGTTATTTGGATGGTGAGTGTAGTAAGCAATGATAAAAATGGAGATAAGATTTACCCATTGAGTAACCCAATGAAATATTCTGAAAGTGGAATTATATAAATATCAGGACTTATCGATTAGTTAGGTTGGATAGAGTTAGCAATGACATCGTTACTCTGTATCGGCCATTACGCAAGGGTCAGATATCAGTATCGGAAAGGGAAAAAAGGTATCAGTGCATCCCCCAAAAACATCCTGCACTGGGCAGCCTTAATACCAAATAATAACTATTTATGTAACTAGATTCTATAGGATAGCTTATGTCTTCTGCACTGAATTGCCCCTATACATGTACCTGAAGACCACTGGAGTAGACAGTCTGTGACACAGTGGTTTCTGGTGCACCTGGTCCAACACAGAATGTGAGAAATCTTCATTAACATTTTTGGAGGACAATGTTCAAAGTCGCAGAGGAGCCGAGGAGGGAAACAGGCCTGAAATAAGGGTCAGCGCCTCCGTAGACAGCGCTACGTTCATCTCCCACCTCCAGCTTAGATTGATCTGCGAGGCAGGGCCCGGATCACTTCTGCATGCTCAGTGGGAGTCTAGAGCTTTGAGAAGAGTGCTAATCTCTAAGGTGCGTTGCCAAAGTACAGAGGAATGAGAAATCAAACGCGCGCGAGGAAAAGAGGAAAAAATCACCCCACATAAAATATTCTGGGAGGTTTTAGAGAGAAATTATTTACTAAAAAAAACATCCTCGTAAAATTTAGATAAGCGGAGAAATTCCGTATGATGTCATTCCAGTTTTAGTGGAATGGGATCGGCTTTAGGAGGGATAACATGATAAAGACTTTGGTCCCCCTCTCTTCGTTTGAACGTAATCTCTGAGGAATTATTCCTCTGGGTTAAATGCACAAGAATGACTTTATGCAGATCCAGTCGCATGGCTTAGACTTATTTAGAGAAAATTCTGCAACTGTTTCCCTCCACCAGATACAGTATCAAAGCACTGGACTGGAAACAAACAACCCTGGAAAATGTATACGCGTGGAACTTCTTGGCAGTCCCTGGCAAAACGTTGGAATGATTTAATCTCCTGTGTTGTTAAAGTGCAGGCAAAATGGTTAACAAAGGTTCATCAGTTACCAGGTTGTAAGCTGCCTGAAAGTGCTTGCCTATAGGAGGAAGTAAACCCTCCAGTCCACGATCGGTTCCCCTAATCAGTAAGGAGTTGTGTGATAATGTCACTCCACATTGAGATTTGTGCTTAACTGATCATTTGGCTTCATCAGATGATAGATACTTTCTAAATCCGTGTTGTTAAATGGCCTATATCTGTTATTTCCCCCCAGGATTTAACCATGCTCCTCCTTTATCCCTTTGGAATCAAACAGGCAGTGTTCGTTACTGTGCCTTTAAGGCTGATATATGTAAATAAGCTCCATTCTGATTGGTTCTCCTGTATTTTGCAAAAACAATCAAGGCTGACATCTCCATGTAATTCTCCCATCCAACCGAGGTCTCACAGTAACTAGTAAGAATTGTAAATACTGAATATGTACCTGACTTCTTATCCTAACCTCACTTCCATCATCAGAACCTCACTTCCATCATCAGGACCTCACTTCCATCATCAGGACCTCACTTCCATCATCAGAACCTCACTTCCATCATCAGAAACTCACTTCCATCATCAGAATCTGACTTCCATTATCAGAACCTCACTTCCATCATCAGGACCTCATTACCATCATCAGGACCTCACTTCCATCATCAGAACCTCATTTCCATCATCAGGACCTCACTTCCATCATCCGAACCTCAATTCTTATCAGAACCTCACTTCTTTTC
This sequence comes from Prochilodus magdalenae, assembly GCA_024036415.1. Classification (NCBI taxonomy): domain Eukaryota; kingdom Metazoa; phylum Chordata; class Actinopteri; order Characiformes; family Prochilodontidae; genus Prochilodus; species Prochilodus magdalenae. The sequence goes on along the minus strand of JAMWET010003419.1, from coordinate 528,047 downwards.
AGAACCTCACTTCCATCATCAGGACCTCACTTCCATCATCAGGACCTCACTTCCATCATCAGGACCTCACGTCCATCATCCGAACCTCACTTCCATCATCCGAACCTCACTTCCATCATCAGGACCTCACTTACATCATCAGGACCTCACTTTCATCATCCGAACCTCACTTCCATCATCAGGACCTCACTTCCATCATCAGAACCTCACTTCCATCATCAGGACCTCACTTCCATCATCAGGACCTCACTTCCATCATCAGAACCTCACTTCCATCATCAGGACCTCACTTCCATCATTAGAACCTCACTTCCATCATCAGGACCTCACTTCCATCATCCAAACCTCACTTCCATCATCAGGACCTCACTTCCATCATCAGAACCTCACTTCCATCATCCAAACCTCACTTCCATCATCAGAACCTCACTTCCATCATCAGAACCTCACTTCCATCATCAGGACCTCACTTCCATCATCAGGACCTCACTTCCATCATCAGGACCTCACCTCCACCTGTACAAGATCTGTACCCGTCATGGTACCACAGCAGAGCCACAGCTCATGGACTGTTCAGACTGCTGCCCTCTGGTAAACGCTACCGCAGCATGTGATAATGTGCAGTAATCTCACTGTTTACTATAATCAAGCATTTTATCACTTTCCAGTGTTAAGTACAGCTACAGTGTTAAGTTTACATTATATGTTACAGTGTGCCATAATATTATCACTTAGAAACATAGCAATATTTTTTATACAAAGTGCAACATTTCTGAAAATGTAATGTATAATTTCCTATGTGTTGCTCCGCCCCTTCTATATTTATTACATGTCTTGTCTACACTGTTATGTTACTAGAAGTCTCGTGTGTTTATATTTTGGAGAAACGAAATCTTGTTCAGCTATGCACTCCTGAATGACAATCAAGTTCACTTTGACTTTGATATAAATTATATACATGTTAACGATTTCCAAGCCCTTCTTATCCCTTACCAGGCTGTGTTTATTACTGTGTTCTTAGGGCGGGAATATGTAATAGCACCCTATTCTGATCAGATGCCTTGTGTTGTACTTTGTTTAAAGAGCAGCCAACTTCTTAGAGCCTCGGCATTAACGGTCGGAGCTAAACTGGTTATGAAACTGCACTGTTTTTTAAAATCACAAAAGCAGCTACTTCCTACATACAGACTGAGGAGATTTCCCAGAACCTTCAGTGTTCTGTGAGATGAGCCTTTAATATTGTCTTTTCAGAATTTGAGTTTTTTAAAGAACCTGTTAGAAAGCAGCAGCTAATTTGTAAATAAGATTTATATGATATAAATGTTACTCTTAAAAAAAAGCAAAGATTATCTTTCTATTTTTATTATTTTTCTATTATTCTCTTTTATGATGATATCATCGCCTTCTAATCCAATTCTTACAAGCATTCGTCACTGTTCAGCATAAACAAGCACCTCCAAAATGGTACGGTTTCAGGAGAGGGCAAAAACCTTCTGTACTGTCATTCCTCATGAAATTTGCACACAAAATATAGAAAAACTGCAGAATTCAAAATGATAAAAAAAAAAAAAAATCATGTATAACAGTGAAGATCATCTTAACTTGAGGAATCAAGATGGCAATCAAGATGCCACTATCATTTTTCAGTGAGCTTCAAAAAAGCAGCTCTGTTCTTAAACCTCCAGAATGAATGGACGGGCATAAACTGGTCATGTTATTGGAAAAATGTATTTTGTGACATTGCATCGCTGCCTGGAAAGAATGGCATGCTTTAAAACCTTAACAACATTTACTTAAACATCTTTCATTTCTCTAAAGTGGCAGGAATTCAGTTTTCCTTTTTTTAGATGTTTTTTTTAAATGAAGATAATAAAGATTTAAAGAGTCCAGCTGTAGTGGAAGGAGGTAGTATTAGCAGCTACAATAAGCCTTAATGTGTTATAGTTTAATATGAATAGAAGACTTGCAACTAAAAGTACACTCACTTTAAACTCATCATCATCATCATCATCATCATCATCATCATCATCTTCATCACCATCATCACCATCATCATCATCATCATCATCATCATCACCATCATCATCATCATCATCACCATCACCATCACCATCACCATCACCATCATCATCATCATTATCATCACCATCATCACCATCATCGCCATCATCATCATCACCATCATCACCATCATCATCGCCATCATCACCATCATCGCCATCATCATCATCACCATCATCACCATCATCATCGCCATCATCACCATCGTCGTCATCATCATCATCATCATCACCATCATCACCATCATCATCATCATCGTCATCATCATCATCATCATCACCATCGTCATCGTCATCGTCATTGTCATTGTCATTGTCATTGTCATCGTCATCATCATCATCATCATCATCATCATCATCGTCATCGTCATCGTCATTGTCATCACCATCACCATCATCATCATCATCATTATCTTTTCTTCTCTTTCCTTTTTTATATCTTTATGATATCTGCATGTTCAATCTTTCCCTTTCCTCACAGTTCTGACATGCTCACAGAAAAACCAGCAGAGTAAGTTTACCAGAGACGGTTAAACTGATCTTTACTTTCGATGCCAGTTCCAGTGCAGAGAGATTTTATTCAGAAAGTTTCGGGAGCATTTCTATTGGTCCAATCATAATTTTTTACACAATATCAAAATAAAAACCCACCGAAAGCAGAGATACTGTGCTTGTTTGGACAGCGCAGACCTGTAAGGACGTGTCACTATTAGAACACATGTGAATCTCTTTACTGGACCACGTGTGAAGAAAGTAATAGGAAAAGCTACAACCGCAAAACCCATCACGAACCCGGCCTTCATCACTTCTCATTTACAATCATGAGATCCTGTAGCCCTTCATCTTCCTCTCCCTTTGGTCCATCAGTGACTCAGTCATGGTCTGAGGGTGCAGGGGCTTGATGGCCTTTACTCACGGACTCCACAGCCTGTACTGGAGACTCGGTACCTCCTCTTCCTCCTCATTCTCCTCTTCCTCCCCGCTCCGCAGAGCCGCAGCTCTCTCGCCCAGCCTGCCTCGTCCGCCTGTGGGACCTGCTCCTTGGGCTTTTCATCAGCTGCCGTTTTTCGCCCGGCATGCAGTAATTTCATGGCTCATTGCAGGCGCTGAAAACCTTTGAAACTGCAAATGTTAACTTTTGCCTGGCCCCGAGCCATTTAGGAAGCGATTAATTCGGCAAACAGAAGCAAGCCACTTTCTCCTCCCAAGCCCCCGCGCCACCATTCCCTACCCCTCGTCTATCCGGATTTGCATTGGCGGGGGGAGAGGAGGGTAATGACGATTCCTGTTAATTGTGAGTTTGTCCTATCGCCCCATCTCCTTTCGCTTAGAGGTGCCCAGAGGTTGGCTTTTTAAGAAGGTGAGGGACGGGGGACGGGAAGGAACGAGGGAGTCACATTCGGTGTAAAAAATAAAAACAGAGCTGGTTGATTTTTCTTCAAATGGTTTATGGGATGTAATTGCCTCCACTCGTTTGAGTTGCCCTTGATTAACGTAATTAGCGCTTTGTAAATTATGCTAGTTTACTTACTGCTCGTGAATTAAAAAGGATGACGCAAACAACACACAAATTATGCCACATTTTGCAATAGACTCTCTATTGTGTGCTTACTGGCCATATTATTAGAAACCACTACCCTGTAGGTCTCTGCCTGGCGATGGCTCTGCCCTCTGGGGCCCCACCATCTTGCTGGCTGACTTACTACCATGACCTGTCTAAAATACATCCATCCACAAAACAATAGCTGATCCCAGAAGGATCAGCTGGGATTGCGGTGCTATGGGGAAGAAAGATAAAGGTTACAAGGAGCAATAACTGAATTAGACTGATATGGGTAATATTTAACGAAAAGAATTTTTTCTTTAAGAAAGAATGAAAGAGCTCCTGTGCGGTTAGCCATGTGAGACACAGAAGGCATAGGATTGGCCAGCCATCCCCCCCAGCTGTGCACCTGCGTTCTGGCACTCTCCGGCACCGACCCAAACGCAAGAACTAATACTCCATCGCCAGCTTCATTAATTTCCCTGTACCGGGACATCCACAGTTTTGACAGCATAACGTATAGCGGGTTGTGTTCAAAACCTGGCTCCGCTCGAAAGATGGCCAAGCAGTCCAGGAAAAAACCCCAAACAGGCTGAAAAGAGCTCTCAGTGAGGTTGGCTCTCCGACGGCTGCAGGCTCTGATGTGAAGCCACATGATTGCGGCTCTTTCTGCAAGGCCAAAGCTGGTTCCACTGGTCCTTGTTAACGGGTGGGTCATGCTCTCGAAACCCCCTCAGAACATGTCCAACGTGTGGTAAATGTCATCCAGACAAACGACATTCATGCGGTTTAGTAGATCATCTGGTCCTTTATTTGGGGCAGCTAAAACTTCCTTTTCCTACTTTCCTAATTCCCCGTTCAAGTCAGTGTGTCCACGTATGTGTCTCCCATATTCAGAGATTCCGTGTTTCTGATTATTACATTAGAAAAACATCAGTTTTTATTTCTTTTCACTGCTGAAGCACTTTAATGATTTGCTTGGAAACAGTTTGTCCTTGAAAAGGAAAGCTTCTGAACCCTGGTCCTGGAGTCACACCGCCCTGAACGGTCTTGGGAATGACATATATTGCGTCCTGCACAGTGGTCAGAGGGATTTTAAGCCATTCTTCTTGCAGGATAGTGGCCAGGTCACTACGTGATGCTGGTGGAGGTTCGTCCTTCTTGGTGGTATGCTGACATTACCCTGCCTCCCCTGCTCCCAACACACCTGATTTACCAGCTCATTCACAAGCCCTTTCAGAGTTGCAGGGGAGCTCTGTCTGAAAAGTCCACTGAAACATGCAGGACAGGATGGCCCAGAGTTGAGACAGGCTGCTCTAGAGCAGGGGCGTCCAATCTTATCCACAAAGGCCCGACGTGGCTGCGGGTTTTCATTTCAACCAAGCAGGAGATCATGTGATCTGTAGACTGAAAGCTGAGCAGTTGATGAATCAAGTAGAATCAGGTGAGCTCTGGCTCATTTGGAATGAAAACCGGCAGCCATCCGGCCCAGTGTGGATAAGATTGGACTGCTCTATAGCATTCTAATCAACTATAAATGAAGAACAGCTGATGCACTGGTCCTCTAGTCAGCTACTAGTCAAAAAAAGTCATGGCTGCTCATTGATTCCATGGGCAGATCAGATGAAAATGGAATGGTTTAGACACAGGGATATGGCTTTTGCTTGACGAAAGGAAGCAGAAGCCCAGAAACAATGTAAACCCTAGTAAATTCAATTTACTCAAATCGTTTCAGGTAATTTATTGCCTTAAATTTATTTACAATTTAATATATACAGGGATTGGACAATGAAACTGAAACACCTGTCATTTTAGTGTGGGAGGTCTCATGGCTAAATTGGACCAGCCTGGTGGCCAATCTTCATTAACTGCACATTGCACCAGTAAGAGCAGAGTGTGAAGGTTCAGTTAGCAGGTAAGAGCACAGCTCTGCTCAAAATACTGCAATGCACACAGCATTATGGGTGACATACCAGAGTTCAAAAGAGGACAAACTGTTGGTGCACGTCTTGCTGGCGCATCTGTGACCAAGACAGCAAGTCTTTGTGATGCATCAAGAGCCACGGTATCCAGGGTAATGTCAGCATACCACCAAGAAGGACGAACCTCCACCAGCATCACGTAGTGACCTGGCCACTATCCTGCAAGAGGAATGGCTTAAAATCCCTCTGACCACTGTGCAGGACGCAGTATATGTCATTCCCAAGACCAACTGACGCTGTATTGGCCGCAAAAGGAGGCCCTACACCATACTAATAAATGATTGTGGTCTAAAACCAGGTGTTTCAGTTTCAGTTTCCAACCCCTATATATATATATATATATATATATGTATATATATAGGTTTAGGTTTATTTTAAGCTCAATAAACAAAGTATAGGTATACATCATACAAACCTCACTGCAGCATAAACTTGAGCTTTTAAGTTTAAATAACTGCATCAGTATTTATTTCTATAATTTTCACAGCAATGCTATAACTGTAATGATCACAAACTGAGATATAGGAGAAGACTCGTTAATAAAGAGTCCACATACTCTTTACAGAACTACATACTCTAACGCCAATGTTAGACTAGATTTTAGAATTATTTTTTGTTGTCTTGTTAAAACCACACTGACTACTTAACCACATTAATGGTTCTACTCACTAAACTGTAAACATGTAGTAACATGAGTATGTTCTAATCACCTAAATGATACATGGAGATAAATAAACTCCACAGGCTTAAAAAAGTTTAGCAAACAAAGTTTCATTATACATCACACAAACTTTACTGTTCCATAGACCTTTAAGCTTCGGTGATTACCTTCATCAGAGGCACCAATGTAAGAGCAGGTGTGGTAGAATTAGCCTTCATTACAGATAAAATAATCCACCTGAAAGTTCAGCCAGATGATACAATAATCATGCCTGGTTAAATGAAGCAACTCTTTAAGCAAGAAAGTAAACTCATATAACTTGATCATTTTAATAATGGCAGGGTTTTCAGTGGATGCTGGCTGCAGTCTGGGGCAGCACCAGACCCTCCAGGAAGACAATGATTTCAAACATACAGCCAATGTGATCAAGAAATGCTTAACAGGTCAATTTTTAGTAGCCAGTCCAGACATGAATGTAATATATCATCACTGTGTAAAGAAAACAGGTATCTCCAAAATGGAAGTCAATGGAACCAGACGTCTTTCTAAACAGTTTGGGGCCATTTCTGATGGCCTATTCTTTATGAGATTTCCACCCAGTGTAAACAACAACACGACTGATCAAATGAGGCACAAAAATAAAAAATGGAGATACATATGACGATACATATGGTGTGGTAACCATATAGCAACCCATCACAACCAGGCTACTGCAACTAGCGAAGGGTTAATACTCTCACAGTGTGGGTAGTTATAATCAGAAAAGTCAGTTTTACAAATGTAACCTTACATACATACAACTGTATAATAATACGATTACAATATTTACACTGCACTTTACACTGCACTGCTCTAATGCATCTGTAATAGGAACCTCACTGAATATTTTTCAGTTTTCAGTTTTTCGACAGCTTGTATGTGTTTGGTGGCATATATATTTGACTTCCCCCAACTCTTCTCCCCAGTGAATGGGAACGTCAGCACAGAAGGGGGTCACTGGAGAGTTAACAGAAAGCAAGATGCATTGCTGCTGACACTGTATCTAAAACTAGGCTTTAATGATGAAATCCCCAGGGAGCCTAAGTCCGAGTTGTCTTTCTAATTAAGTTAATCTTGTTCCTCTGAACCACAATATACATTATACATAACCCTTATGTATATTTTCCTGAAGTCTAATAGATGGATGAGGTATTTCACCATATTTCTCTCCTCTCCATGTGAACTGCATGATCCTAGTCTTGGGTAACGCTTCTGTAAGCCGTTCCTAACCAATCACAAGGATGACGTCTCTGACACACAAACCAGTTTTAGAGTCAGAGAAACTCGCAGATCGACAGCTAACCTAGCATAACCCAAAACTAGCAAACTAGATTATATTTCCTGTAGCTGCCTGTCGCTTCTCCATTACTTTGTTCATACACATACATTGTTGCTTCATCACTTCCTTCACTGTGTTAGTGTAGTGTAAGTAGTGTGTTGGTGTACAGTAACTCGGTAAGTGTAATGTGTTAGTGTACTGTAAGTAGTGTGTTGGTGTACAGTGACTCAGTAAGTGTAATGCGTTAGTGTACTGTGAGTAGTGTGTTGGTGTACAGTAACTCAGTAAGTGTAATGTGTTAGTGTGCTGTAAGTAGTGTGTTGGTGTACAGTAAGTCAGTAAGTGTAATGCGTTAGTGTACTGTAAGTAGTGTGTTGGTGTACAGTAACTCAGTAAGTGTAATGTGTTAGTGTACTGTAAGTAGCGTGTTGGTGTACAGTAACTCAGTAAGTGTAGTGTGTTAGTGTACTGTAAGTAGCATGTTGGTGTACAGTAACTCAGTAAGTGTAGTGTGTTAGTGTACTGTAAGTAGCGTGTTGGTGTACAGTAACTCAGTAAGTGTAATGTGTTAGTGTATTGTAAGTAGTGTGTTGGTGTACAGTAACTCAGTAAGTGTAATGTGTTAGTGTATTGTAAGTAGTGTGTTGGTGTACAGTAACTCAGTAAGTGTAATGTGTTAGTGTACTGTAAGTAGTGTGTTGGTGTACAGTAACTCAGTAAGTGTAATGTGTTAGTGTATTGTAAGTAGTGTGTTGGTGTACAGTAACTCAGTAAGTGTAATGTGTTAGTGTACTGTAAGTAGTGTGTTGGTGTACAGTAACTCAGTAAGTGTAATGTGTTAGTGTGCTGTAAGTAGTGTGTTGGTGTACAGTAACTCAGTAAGTGTAATGTGTTAGTGTGCTGTAAGTAGTGTGTTGGTGTACAGTAACTCAGTAAGTGTAGTGTGTTAGTGTGCTGTAAGTAGTGTGTTGGTGTACAGTAACTCAGTAAGTGTAATGCGCTTTTTGCACAACAACTTGTAGACCCTGCAAGGTCGTGTGTAAGTCCATCGCTCCTTGTCACTGCTGACGTACTGGATGTGGCGGCGAGTTTGTGGAGTGCCTCTTCAACTCCTGCAGACAGATTTTAATGGGAGACAAATTTGCATCACAAGACCGTAACGGCGCTCGAGTTTGACAAATGAAAGGCGACCATTTGGGATTTGTGCGATCTGTCTCGCTCATCATAATGAGCAGAAATTCGACTGTTAGGATGCGTCCGCCATAACAAACCCCGCGGTTCCGCAAACAGAATCTACATTTGAATTAGCTGCGTCTTTTCTTTTCCTAACTAATTCTCATCTGCTTGTCAGGAAGTGCCGCTCCCGTTGATGCGTTTTTGGAGACTGTTTGACAGATTGCTTGTTAGTTTTGCTATTGAAAACAATCTGACAGCCTGGTTTCTTCATCAACAGCCATAACTCATGCAGAATCGTCACGCCAGCTACATGTATGACTGATGCAGACAGAAACACAAAAATTTGGAGAGAGAGGGCGAGAGAGCAAGCCAGACAGAGAGAGAAGGAGACGGGGTAGGGCAGTGGTATGCAGTCATTATAAAACGCAAGATCTCAATATATTAAATGCCAATGATAATTTATTATATTGATGTTTGCATTGATATAGAAGATGCTCTATTGAAACACTTATGACATCATCTTCCAAGCCATTTTTCCTACTGGGTCACATGGGATGCTGGAGCCCATGGTGCAGGTCAAGAATTATATTCCATTATTTTTAGTGTATAATTTCTGATTATTTTCTGAGTTTAATATATTTAAAATAAAATGCCATATTTTATGTATATTTTTATCCCCAGTATTTTAAATTTGGCAAATTAGAATTATATGTAATGTACATAACAATGTTTTAGAGATTTGCATCGCATATGACGGTAGCTTGTACTGGTTAGCTTTTCTTAGCTCTTGTTAGTTAAGAGTTTGTATGGTCTTTGTATACTGCATTATTACTATGTAGTTACAACACTCAGGAGAACACCTACATAGATTTTGCTTGTGCAGAAAAATCTAAATTATGATCTTACCATTGTGGAAAATGCCGTATTTGGATTTATTCCTGACCTCTCCTTGAGAAGTTGTTGATAGTGTTCAACACTGAGGCATTAATAACATGCTGCACATTCTCGTACACACACCTGAGAGATATTTAATGGGATAACAGTATAAATAGTAAGCACATATTCAATAACGTTGCAGTAATGGATCACCTTTCTTTTCCCCAGCTGGATATTCCAGTTATAATGTGAAAAATTACATGGATATCGTCGCTGTGCTTAGAAAAACAAGTCCATTTTTGTTAATTTTTCTTTTGTGCAAAAGCAGATGCTGTTTACACTATGTAATAATGTCATGATGAATGGACCAACAGAACTGGGCAAAATGGCCTGGAAATAAAGTCTGGTTCCATTGACTTCCATTACAATTAAATTAGGTTTTAGACCTCGCCTGTGAAGCTGCTATTTTGGAGATGAGCATATGATGTACCCTCTATACACACTCATTCCTTGCTTTCATTGAACATCAGTGATAAAACTTGAATTATTTTTATTAATAAATTATTAAAATACATATATACATTCTGATTATTATTATATCTGCTTGTTATTGTCCAGTCACCCAGTCATATATTATTATATTATTATTATTAATTATATATTATTAAGTTTGGGCTCCAGTTTTGTCAGCACACCAAAAAGAGCTCCTCTGTTGCCAATCCTTTGTGAGTTTTTTTCAAAAAGACTCCACACCGAACGATCTATAGCATACTCTACATCTGTAGAACTTTTTTCTTTCCTAATGAGCCCCTCAGGAAGCATTGTTTTACGTATCTATGTCAGCGATATCTGTGCATCATGTTGCTAGTTCCGGTCCATCCTGACTGTAATACCACTTCGTACCTTAAGAGGTGATAGTAAGTCACTGTACTGTCGAGCTGAATCAGTCCAACATGAGAGGATGATAAAGTAGCACTGCTGTCCCGACGGCGTATTCTAACCTCTTATCAATCATGCTGAAGGTGCTGGTCCTGGTTAGACTGTTTAAGGACACGTAGCCAATAAAGGAAGAGTAAACACAGTGATGCTTGAAGCCTGTGGCGAGTGATCGCCGCCTTCCACTCTTTACAAGAAACCACATTCAGCAGCAAACAACAAAAGTGATATACATAGAACCAAAACAACAAACTACAGTTCCATTGCCTTCTAGCATGGCATGAGAGAAAGCTGAAGTTTGATGCTGAACTGGTAAAGGAGTGAAGTGTGAGAAAGAGGGTCTGAGCATTTTCTGGTAATGTTGCCCCCTACTGTTTAGAGGGCTCATCATTTAACAGGCTACATCATCTGACAAAATACTTTTATAAATTGAACAAATTAAATAGAAATTGCTCTTTAATTGCTCATATTTCCAGTAGAGGGCGTTTTTAACTTACTCTATTAAAAAAAATGTCATCTGGAAACCAAAAAATGAATAAAATACAAAAAAATTAAAGACAAAATTTAATTAATTTGTTATTTTAATTGTCTGACAGCCTTCATTATTTCTATATTCATTAACATAGCTTTTACACTTTGTGCTTTTTACATCTTAGTGTTTTAATGTGAAGGTTTGAAAATGTTCTGAAGCAGCAGCACTGCTGGAGTGTTTAAACACTGTGCCCTGTTACTGTCCACTCTATAAGACACTCCTACCTTGCTGCTCTACCTTGTCTGGGTAAAGTCTGCTGGACTGTTTGTGTCATGACCACTGATGATCTAGTCCTTAGTCACTGGATGCTACTTACAGGGCCATTTTTGGTTAGCCTAGTCCAGCACTAACACTGAGGTGTTTAAAAGCTCCGGCAGCACTCCAACATGCCACTGCAGTGCTGAGAATGATCCACCACCCAGATAATACCTGCTCCGTGGTGGTCCTGTGTGGGGTCCTGACTATTACAGGACAGGATAAAAGGGGGTTAACAATGTACACAGAGAAACAGATGGACCACAACTCCAAAAACTTCAAAGTGGAGCTGATCATAGCAGATCAGTGTATGTACTGTATATGGATATGATCAATACACTTCCCAATACAGGCTTATGTGATAAAACGCCGTCCTTGTTATTGTAGGAGCTCAATGGTGGGAATGGTGGGAAGACCAAGTGTGTATGACTCACTCGCGGCCTTCCGCCTGGTCATTCGGTGTGTGTGGGGAAACGGCTGTTTCCTTACCTGGCCAGCCAAGGAGCACATCTGCATCCGGCATTAGCGTGGCCGTCCAGCAATCTCCACGCCATTAATTGCACTGGAAGCCACTGAAGTCACGGACGCAGATGCTGGCTGGCCGTCCCTCTGTGTTGCGGTTCTCTACCTCCTTATCAGAAAGCGTCCACATGTCCTGGCTCTGTGGCGAAACTAAAAAACAGATAATATTGTCTTAATTACATCCCCCCCAACCCCCTCACCCCAACACCCCCCATGACAATGATGTTCGACGGCCAAACACATCAAATTAAATTTCGTTTTGGTCCAGCGGAAGTGGAGTCGAGGTTTTATATTTCCATTGCAGGTACATTGTCTGATAAACAGGGGGAACGAAAAGAGTAATTATGGGGGGGAAATTACATCAGAAATTAAGGAAGTAGTGAAAGGATTGTTCCTTAAATGGGTTTGAGGAGAGCATTAAAAAGACCATTAACGCGAGCACCGAGCAGGTGTTACACTTTGCAGACCAAAAGTGAACCAAAACAAATGCGAAAGAGATGGAACGTGTGGCGGTTGGAGGGGTGGAGGTGTAAAAATAATAGCGGGTAAACATTTATCTGAGCTACTTTCTCTCCTCCACACTTTTTCTTTATCTGTCACACATCATTCAGGCAGATAATCACATGCCACTCACAATGGACCTTCATTTATTTATATGTAAATTGGGCATGAGGCGTAATTTGTGTTATCATTACTCATGAACATGCACTACCCGGCCGCTTTATTAGAAACCCCTGCCTTAGGGCTCCACCTCGTTCGTGTGCATTTAGAGGCTGTGGCCTGTAGCACAAATTGTCTTTCGTCCAACCTCTAGCTTAGAGGGTGCCCAGTCCTGATCCTGGAGATCTACCACCCTGCAGAGCTTAGCTCCAAACCTAATCAACAACACCTGATCCAGATGATGAAAGCCTTCAGAGGCATCTGAATGTTGGAGCCCGGTATGTTGGATCCGCACTCTCCGGGGTGGTAGAGCTCCAGGACCAGGATTGGGCACCACTGCTCTTGCCAGTTTCTGACCCCAGAGCCGCTCTTGGCTGAGAGGTGGGCCGCTCTCAACCTGCCACCGCTCCCATGTATCACTGCTGCACTCTGTATGGTCCACCACCCAAATAATATTTGGCCAACTGCGGTTCTGTAGTTAGAAACTTACTATGATGGAGCGGGTGGAGGGTGGCTGATAAACTGCATAGCAACAGATGGACTCCAGTAAAAACTGCAGAGAGCAGGCATGAAGAGATCCAAGGTTTTTTACAAACACAAAGCCCAAAGTACTTCATTAGTGTGGAAACACGACATGAGCAGAAACCAATTCCACCGCAGGCTGTGTAGGACTGCGCTGAAATACAGGACCATAAGCCAGACTGGGTGGGATTGAGAACTGTGATTTGGCTGGCATGCAACACATCCAAACACAGACCATCAAGCATGATGGTGGCACAACAAGAAACAACTTGGAGTACTGGTCATTCATCATCTTTCATTGTACATGACATATCGTCGCTGTCCAATGAAAAACATGTATCTCCACTTTTGTCCATTTTTACTTTTATGCATCATTTGAACACATCAGCTGCTGTTTACACTGGGTGAGAATCTCATGATGAATGGACCAACCAAAGTGGCCCAAAACTGTTCAGAAAGACGTCTGGTTCCATTGACTTGCATTAAAGTTAAATGGGTTTTTTTTTGTCCTCTCCTGTTAAGTTGCCGTTTTGGAGAGACTTGTTTTCTTTGGACAGAGACGATATATTACAATATAATATCAGATTTTATAAAATGTAGATCACTGGACAAGAAATGAGTCACTTTGCGTGTCTAAGGTGGTATTAACTTCAGGATACTGTAGATGGCCTAGCATGAGGATGATGGGGTTATAAATACCTATGGGGTGAGTGATGGGATGTATAGGTTGAGAAGAGGTGATACAGTGCGGTAAATGTCTCATTCCATGTGGGGAAAATGAAAAAAAGTACATGCTTTTGAGTTTTCGTGTTGGCAATAACAGTTTTGCGAGCTCATTAGATAGAAAAGTGAACAAACCAAATGGACGCTTGAATAAACCAAGCCTCATCTCTCACGTGAAGCCGTCTTATTTTAGGTGCATGGTGAGAAGATCCATTGGAGAAGACTGTTATGCTTGGAGCAGTTGAAGGTCAAAGAAGACGAGGACAGCAACATGGATGGATACAATCAGAGGAATCACAAGCCAGTCATTCAGTGGCCTGAAGACCCAAACAGGAGCCAGAATATTGTGATATGGTCTCAAGAAGTTGCAGTCTAATAGTCTAAAAAAATATTAACTTCCAAACACCAATGTGGAATGTCTTGTGGTTGGTGTGGTGCAGGGGATAACACCACTGCCTACCAGGAAGCTACCATCACATGTGGTTGGTGTAGCTCAGCGGATAACACAACTACCCTCCAGGAAACCACCACCACATGTGGGATACTAGGGTTCGATTCCCGGTCTAAGTGACTATGCTGTACTACACCAATAAGAGTCCTTGGGCAAGACTCCTAACACCACATTGACCTACCTGTAATATGATTACCCTTGTAAGTCGCTCTGGATAAGAGCGTCAGCTAAATACCATAAATGTAAATGGTAGACTGGGGTTCAATTCCCCTTCTGGGTGCCTATACTGTGCTACACCAATAAGAGTCCTTGGGCAAGACTCCTAACACTACATTGGCCTACCTGTAATATGATTAACCTTGGAAGTCGCATGGATAAGAGCGTCAGCTAAATACCGTAAATGTATTGAAGCTTTAGTATCTGCATATTTGCCTGAGTTTCTATGAGCTTGGAGTGAGGAACCATTCATATAACAGACTCATTGCTAGTAATAACAGCTATGTCTCCAAAAAGTGTCAGTACGGAACGTATGCTAGCATTGCTAAAAAGATCACTCCTTTTCATATCGATCAGCCATCCTCTCTTCCACAGTGGTCATGGATTTCTATTTCTTTCTATTCCTGAGTTACAAAGTTTCTTTCTTTCTTCTTTAGGCCTGAGCACTGACCCTACTTTAGGCCTAAGCGCTGACCAACCCATAAAAGTAGTCCTGCGTCTGATTAAACGTGGAAAAGCTAAAGAAGTGACTGACAAATTTGGGACCTTTATTTCCCCCAGGCTTGATGTGAGGGCAGATGTTGACAGCTTCTCATTGATTTCAGGGTAAAAAATCACTCTGCAACCTATCCACAGCCTTTCCTTAATTGGAACGCTGATTCAAATCCTTTCCACTGGACACCTCTGAGGCATTCGGAATAACTTATTAAGCCGGAGATACAGAGGCAGAATCTTAAGGGAAGAAAAAACAAAAAGCATAACAAAAGCGCAATAGTAATTAAGCACATTATCAAGGTAAAGGCTAATTAGAGGCCTTAGGAGCTTCTACACTGATGGCTCTGGAAGCAGGGTTAAGCCTTTTGATGTTTTTTTTTTCCCTGCTCCTTCTTTTTGGTCAAAACGTATTACCTTTCTCACACAAACCTTAAGAAGTCTCCGCTCATTATTATTTGGATTCTGAAATTGATTAAACATTTCATTACCGAAATTAATTAAGCAACACTCCTCAGTGATGAAGTGATTAGAGCGGTTAACTCCAGAAATGCCATGCTTATTGTACACCGTGGGTTTGTTTCATCCCTCCATTCCGAGCTGTAGAATGCTAAACCACAGACACTGACTGCTTATTTCCAGGCTCGTCGCTACTTTACCTAAACTTGTTTGCTGTCATTGCAAAACTGCTTTTTACGTATGTCCGTAAAAGAGTTTACCCCGGCTTGAATGGGCATAAAGTACAATCTGATGCGGATTCAGTGGTGGTGATAGGAACCAGGGGTGGCAATCTCTATGGCACTAATATAGTCGTTTGTTTGCTAACCAAAACCAAACCTGAGTCTTCCAAGTTTGGATATCATCACTGTCTAAAGTCTTTAAAATTGTTGCTTTACAGGAGAGGGCCAATTTTAACGCAAGTCATTGGAATGGAGTTCCACCCAATTCAAGCCATTTCTGTTGATCCAGTCATCATGAAATTTTCACTCAACATAATGGACAGCTGCTGTGTTGAAATGACGCAGGAACAAAAAATATATAAAAAGAAACAAAAACTGACAAAATAAATTGTTTTCATTGTCCAAAATAAGATGTGTATTACAGTCGTTGTAAATTTTTACTTTTCTGCCTCATTTAAATACACAGCAGCTTTTGTTTACACTGTGTGTGTCACACAAGCGTAGGTAGACGAGGAAACAGGACGTAAACGCAAGTAGTTTAATGTAACACAAACTAACAAAAACGAACCAAAGACAGAAGCAAACCAACGGAACAGGAAACAGGATGACAAACTAACAATCAAGGATCAAAACATACAACCAGAAACCAAACTAACATCCAACAAGATCCCAAACATATTACATGAACACAAATGAACACAGACTAACAAGCAACACCTGGGAAGGGGCGGGGCTACAAACACGGGACCTCGAGGGCGGAGACAGGAGGGGCACATGACCAAAACAAACAGGCCCACATGGGGCACGACAACAAAGAGCACATGGACAGGCAGACAGATGTAACAGTGTGAACATTCCGTTATGAAGGGATCAACAGGAATGGCCCAAATCACATGGAAAGACGTCTGGTTCCTTTGATTTACATTTAAGTTAAATTAGGACTTTGCCCTCTCCTGTACAGTTACCATGCTTGTTTTTATTTGGGCAGTGGTCATATATAATGTTGAATATTTAAAGTCTGAATTAAAATAAAAGTTGTAAGAGTTCAGTTGGAACTTTTTTTGCTCTAAGGAACTCTGCATGTACTTTTCCAACACGAATGTACTGAATATAAATGTGTTAAGCCAAAATCTTATTTCAAAACTATCATATAACAATATCCCAGGCATCAGAAATCATATTCCTAACCATTTCATGTAATAACGTTCTGTGAGATCTGGTTCCTATCACGACCACTATGAACAACGCTAAAGGGGTGGTCTCAGTTTCTCTAAAAAAGGGCCTTCACATCAAACCTCTCTGAATGGCTTACATATCACAGATTGAATTATGCAGAAAGTAAAAAAATGATTTTTTAAAGGTGGAATTTCTTTTTCAATGCTAAAAGAAGAGGATGTCTCCAATAGAATGACCTTCCATATGTGTTCAAATTAGAATAGGTTCTCTATTATAAAGTTAATGCAGTTATATCATTATTTTACTAAAGTTGTTGTACTACACTCATCGTCCAAAATACACCCAGAAGGAATCAACCAACAGTAATGAAATTTGGTGGGTAGGTTTGAGATTGTGAGACATGCAAATGATTCAAGTTTCATGTCCCTGTACCTGACCCTATACCTGACTGACTACATAAGGTCATCCTCTTGTGCATGCTTTCCATTCTGACTTGTGTTGTTGTGTTGGTAGCATCCTTTGCAAGCAAAGCATGCCTCAGAGAAGAGTTCGAAACCAACTTAAGCAGTTGGAGGAGTTCAAAAGGGGTCGCAGCTTAGGGCTCCAGGAAGCAGGATGGTTTTATCTACATATCGCACGCCATACCAGCTGTATGGATACTTCAATAGCATGCTGTTGGCGGCAGTGGATAGAAGGCATGCACCAGCGACATGAAGGATCTGGGAGACCTACACGAGCCACAGAGAGAAAGAACCGATGGACTGTTCGACATTCTCAGAGTAACCCAAGAGCCATGTCTGGGGACACTCAGGGAGCAGTGATGCCCTTCATGAGTCATCCTGTTAGTGCCAGGACCATTGGCAGCTGCATGACGCAGGACTACATGCATGTAGACCATTGCAATGTCATTCCACCTCCACTCCTACCGCAAAGAAACCTGCAGCTCCATACCGAGACTTCTTCCATGTGGTGTTAACAAACATGGCTGCCTGCTGCCATACTGAGAGACACTACCTCTGCATGTGTAGCTCAATAAATATTGTTCATATCAGTCTAAATTTATTCATCATCATTTATTGTTCCTGGTAACCTTTATCTTCCTTCCCAATAGCACTCCAATCCTACACTACCCTCTAGGTGATACTTTTTTTTGTGGTGAGTGTAGAAACAATATTTCATAACTGAAACTTGGTGAATAATTCATATATGAAATATGCGGTCATGCTATTCACACGTCTTTAGACCTGAGATGAGGTTTTAATAGATCCCTGGCTTCAAATGCCAAAGAGTTGAATGGTGGAAGTCACCCGCTTTGACCTTTCCTCACACTCACAAACATTTGTGTACAAACAGTTGGTGTACAGCATGAACACACCAGTGTACGGAACAAGCCTTCATAGCTTGGGAATTCAACCTACCGCATATGTGAGGTGTCCTAATCTAAGGCTTTCCCAAACAGTTCTCTGAAGCTCCCTTGGAAACATGAATTCAGGGAATTCAGTAGTACAGACGGCAGGAACTATGGGATTGCACTGTCCTTTAGCTTGTCTTGTCTCACACACACATAGACACTCTGGTTTGTAGTACTGCAAGTTCATGGCTCCCATAAGGCTCAGCCTAAAAAAAAAAAAATTAATGTACATTACTGCAGCCAGCTTTCATCCCATGTGACTCTGAACCACTTCTATTGGTTCCTTCATCATGCACTGTAAAAAGCAACTGCTTGTTTGGAATGTTAACAGCGCAGGTTGAGACGTGATACCTGTATCTCTTTATCAACGCTTCACATTAAAGGAAACTTTCATTCTGTGGCAAAACTGCCAAAAAAATCCAGACTGAAGTAAAGAAGCTTCACAGAGTGGCAGTTCCTCGTGGCCTTTGAGCCTGTACAGTAGTGTGGAGAGGAGGCAGTGCTGGGGGCTTGTTGGCTGCAGCAGTGTGGAGCTGGCCTCGCACTGTTTCAGTCCGGCGGCAGCAGCACATCATTGTTCTCTGTTCACCCGCCCACAGGTGTCTTCCAGCGATAAGATAACACACGAGCAAGGGCTGACGGCGCACGGCACGCCGCATCACACACACACGAGTGTGTCTCGGGGGCTGATCACCTTATAGCGGCGTAAACATCGGGGAAACATGCTCAAGCGAAGCGCTAACGCAATGCAATGCAATTCAAGCCGCCGCAGTGTACAGTCTGGAGGTATTTGAGGAAAATTGCATGTTTACAATAATGAAGCAATGAGGTTCACTGCAGTACGTCACACAGTCCATACTCTCTCTTTAGTTGCAGCCTAGTGTCTCTCAAAGATACACTCGTCATCATACCTGCACCAAGAAGGAATCAACCGACTGGGATGAAACTTGATGGGTAGGTTGACATTGTGAGACATGCACATGATTCAAGGTTCATGCTCTGCCGTGCATGTTACATAAGCAAGGGTGGCCCTTGATACTGTACCTGACTGACCCAACAGCCATGATTACAGACTTTCAGTGGAGTGATGCCCTCCTTAAGATATTCTGTTAGTGCCAGAACCATTGGCAGACGCCCGCACAACACAGACTACATGCACACAGACCGTTACAGCGACTGCCCTTAACACCACGTCAACATCACCACAGACTGCAATGGTGTCGTACCAGACTGTCATGGAGGGAATGGTAGCGGGGCATCGTCACTGACGATAGATGTCCTGGTGGAGACAACCAACGAATCGGTGTGTGGTCAGCCCTAAGATGGATGGTTTGAGGTCACATGTTTCATCTCCAGAAGGTCTGGTGTCACTCCACCTCCACCCCTACCGCACAGTCTGCAGGAACTGTGTGAGAATACCAAGGTGCAAGGGTGTGAGTTCACCATCAGACATTAATCAACAAGATGAAATTACAACGCGCAGAAGCCACTAGGCTCCAAGAAGAACATTTCTGACTGACGTTTCCTAAAGAGCACCTGGACAGACCATGTAATGAAATAATATCCTATAGTTTAATTCATCTTCATAACTTAAATGGGAGATGTAGTGTTTGGCTAAAACCACTGAACCTCATCCTGAAACACAGTGGTGGCAGTATCGCAGTCTGGGGCTGTGTTTCCGTTTTGAAGGTGGGGCTTGCAGAAAAGCCATTTTTTAAATGATATACAAAAAAAATGAATGAAATATGTTACTGATGTATAAAACTTTAATACAGTGATATTATAAACTACATAAAACTACATCTATAACTTACTTGTAACTATTTTGTACTAAAAATTGTACATAAGTATTGATTAATTAATTTACCTGTGTTAGACAAAAGACTTCAAAACCGACGTGTGCAGAATTAAAAAACCAGGAACGGTTTATTCACAATCAGGCAAGCTCAGCAAGCACCAGTAAACAGTATAACAAAGGGAGAAGCTAAATCGTAGTCAGACACAGGCGGAGGTAAAACCAGGTAGAACAGGCAGCGAGGGCAAACAGGTTTACAGGGGAAGACCGAAGGGGAAAACCAAGTAGAGTCCGCGCACAAGCAAAAGGGATTAAGCGAAAGAGTAGTAGAGGAACGAAGGGAGTCGGAAACCAGAATGAGAAAGGACCGCTCAGGATTGATAAACAAAGTTTGGCAAAGCTTCGCAAAGCTTGTTTGTGTGTGGCTTAAATACAGGAAGTAAGTGATTGCTAACAGCTGTGGCTAAAACTCAGGTGACCTAGAGAGTATCACAGAGTCCGAACGGGGGCGCATAAACATGACGTCATCGAGCGTGGCCCTCTGGGAAGTGAAGTCCCGAAGAGCGGGGAAGCCGGGGAGACTTGGAGGCGTGACAACCTATAATAACAATAATAATAATAATAATAATAATAATAATAATAATAATAATAATAATAATAATAATAACAACAACAATAATAATAACAATAATAATAATAATTATGATAATAAGTTGAACAAATTTGAAAATGCTGTCAGGAATGAAAAAGTAAAAATATATGTATTTATAAGTATTATGTTAACATGTATTCAGCCTCAAGACATTTACTGAGACAATAAGCTAAACATGAACCATAATTGATAAGATACTTTCTATTGGGAGGGGGCTGTCCCAAATCCTAACACTTAAATTGGAGTCTTTCTTTTAAAGCAGGAAGTGAGACTGCATCCCTGTTCCTCATTGCCCCCAAATCTGAAAATGTGCTGGCTTTGACGCAGTTCAGTAGAATGATAATAGAAAAACATATTTCACTCTTTATACAAGTGAATGGAGGAAGAAGATACAGACGTCATTTTCTGTCAGTCCATTAGTGAAGCAAACAGGACCTCCTCTAACTGTACTATTCCTCTTACACACAAATTCACTTCAGTGCATTAATGTTGATGGTGTGTGTTGTAGTAGTCGTGTTAAAATGAGCACTGATCAGATAAGCAGCTGTTAATTGTAAAATACTTAGATGACGACTGTTTTATACAGTACTGTGGATATACTTATGAGCTTCTTGAAGACAGAGAGAAGAGGAAGACTTCGGTTGAATTAAAACTCTCCCCATGTGAGTTCGGAGGATCTCTTTTTTTTTTTACTTTTTTTTTTATTTCCTAAGCATTTTTTGTGTTTTTACATTTTTTCTGTTTTTTTTTTTTTTTTTTAAAATTTTTTTTGTTTTTTATGTTTTTTTTATGTATATTTATGTTATTTTGTTTTATTTTCTTTATTTTTTTTTGTTTTTTTTTTTTCTTTTTTTTTTTGTTTTCTCCCCCTTGTCGAACTTGTTTTCCCTTCTCTTGATTATGGGGCGTCGGAAAACAAAGGCCAAACCTCTCATCTCCAAAGCTCTCCCTGAACCCGGGGGCTCGCCCCCCCCACCCCAACCCTCCACCCCCCCCAGGTTCCAGCCCTTCCCCCAAGCCCCGCCCCCCCCCCCACACCCCCAACACCCCACACCCCACCCCAAGCCCCCCCAATTCCCCCCCCCCCCCCCCCTCCCCCCAAACACCCCCCCCCCCCACCCCCCCCATCCCCCCCCCCCCCACCCCCCCCTCCCCCCCACCTCCCCCCCCCCTCACTCCCCCCAGCCCCCCCCCCCCCCTAACACCCCCCCCACCCCCCCCCCCCACCCCCCCCCCCCCCCACCCCCCCACCCCCCCCCCCCGCCCCCACCCACCAAACCCCCCCTGTCCCCCACCCCCCCCCCCCACCCTCCCCCCCCGATCCACGCCAACCAACCCGCCCCACACCCCCCCCCCACCCCCACCCCCCCCCCCCTCCCCCCACCCCCCCACCCCCCCCCCCCCCCCCACCCCCCCCCCTCGCCCCCCCCCCCCTCCCCCCCCCCCCCCCCCCCCCCCACCACCCCCCCCCCCCCCCCCCCCCCACAACACACCCCACCCCCCACACCCCCACCACCCCCCCCCCCCCCCGCCCCCCCCCCCCCAACCCCCCCCCCCCCCCCTCCCCCCCACCCCCCACACCCCCCCCCCACCTCCCCACCCCACACCCCCCCGCCCCCCCCCCCCCCACCCACCCCACCCCCCACCCCACCCGCCCCCGCCCCCACCCCACCCCCCCCCCCCCCCCCCCCCACCCCCCCCCCCCCCCCCCCCCCCCCCCCCCCCCACCCCCCTACCCCCCCCCCCCAGCCCCCCCCCCCCCACCCCCACCCCCCCCCCACCGCCCCCCCAAGCCCCCCCGCCCGCGCCTCGCACCCCCCGACCCCCACCTCCCACCCCCCCCCACCCCCCAACCACCCCCTCCAACCACCCGCCCCCTTAGTTCCCCCCACCCCCCCCCGACAGGCCTCCTTCCACACCTACCCTTCGCTCATCCCTCCCCGTCACTTCCCCCCCTCCTTCCCAGCACACCCCCACCCCAACACGATAGGCAGAGATAAAAGTCTCCTTAATCTCTCACACACTACATGACACATACCACACACAGGCAGCGCTCAACAGAACAGCACACCGCACGATACACACACACACATCACCACACACCCAGCGCTACACACACCCGCACACACGAGACACATACACACAACACACACACACCGCGACGCACACACACATAACCCTACACACACACCACACTACACAGATTCATTACTATGAAACACGACACATACACACATCACACACACGCCCCTAAAAACGACACGCGCATACACGCACAAGCACTTGCACACATTATCACATGCACAGACACATTACACATACACACACGACATCACACCCACCACACACACACACACACACACACCGACACACACACGCCATACTACGCACCCACTACACATACACATACATCATTACACATACCACACACGAACACGACCACACACAGCCAGCACTACACGCACACGCACAGAACGCAACACACACATACAAACACACCAGTACACACACACACACACACGACAAGTCCCAATAACACATACACAGACATCACACACAACACCACGAGCTGCACAGCATACAGCGGATGTGTTACGCACGTGAACGGCACGCACGCACAGACACACACACACAGCAGTGACATCATCACACATCACTTTACTACACACACACCTCTTGTTTCTCTTTCATTCCTTTCTTTCTCTCTTGATCTCCCTCTCTTTCTTTACCTCACTCTCTTCTTTCCCTTACTCTCTCATCTTCTTTCCTTCCTCTGTATTTCTTTCCTCTCCTTCTTTTCTCTTTATTTCCTTTTTATTTCTCACTCTTTTTACTTCCTTTGTTCCTCTCCTAATATGTCTTTCTTTTTCTCTCCATTTCTTTTCTCTTTGCATCTCTCCCTGTTCCCTTTTCTCTGTATCTCTCTCTCTCTCTCTCTCTTTTTCTCTCTCTCTCTCTGTGATCATGTATCACCTGCAGCTCCCTCGCCCTGCCGGAGGAGAAAGATTTCATCTGTCATCTGTGAGTGGATCTCTATAATAATAACTCATCGCTGACCACCAGAAGCCCCACGTTCACAGCCCGGCCCACCAAAACTAATCTCACAGCTGAGGGGGCTTCTTTTCTGCCCAGTCATGTCCCTCTGTGTTTGTGTGTGCCTGTGTGTGAGTGTAAGAGCCTGCGGATCAAATTCAGCTCTTATTAGAAACTGCATCAGAGGTCAAGTGGCCCCTCGCTGTTTGATCTCTCTCTCTCTCTCTCTCTCACACACACACACACACGCACACACACACACTCATACACACACAAACACATATACGCACATTGTGGTTTGGAGCTGTTGTTAGTAACTTCTGGAGCTGTGCTCAACAAATTCAGTTTACTTCACTTTCATGTTATTAATGTTGTGAAGTTATTATTATGTAATAACACACTAAAATAGGTTTTGTGGTTTAATTTTTATTATATATGTTTACATGTACTTATTTTAAAAGCATTACAATACATTATTACATTTACATTTCCTCAATTAATAAAAAACTTTTTTTTCCTTCAGTTTACCCTTATACCAGTATTAAAATATGTTTCCACATTACTTCAGTAAAACTTTGATAGAGTACTGACATGTTAACCTATTTACACTCCCCATAGACAAAGCTAATGGCAATGTTATCATAACATCCCTTTTTCTGTGTCTGATCTACACTGGTAATTAAATGTAATTACACTTACTTACAGGATTTCATAATTGAAGGTATTGTGAGATAATACTCTGATATAGATCTCTGGTGTTGATTTGTGATATAGATGTACCTCTATAGATTTGCGGTATAGACTGAGCTCTGGTTTAGATTTGTGATATAGACTGAGCTCTGGTAAAGATTTGTGGTATTGATAGAGCTCTGGTATAGATTTGTGGTATTGATAGAGCTCTGGTATAGATTTGTGATATAGACTGCGCTCTGGTAAAGGTTTGTGGTATAGATAGAGCTCTGGTATAGATTTGTGGTATCGATAGAGCTCTGGTATAGATTTGTGGTATTGATAGAGATCTGGTATAGATTTGTGATATAGACTGAGCTCTGGTATAGATTTGTGGTATTGATAGAGATCTGGTATAGATTTGTGGTATTGATAGAGATCTGGTATAGATTTGTGATATAGACTGAGCTCTGGTAAAGGTTTGTGGTATTGATAGAGCTCTGGTTTAGATTTGTGGTATAGATAGAGATCTGGTATAGATTTGTGGTATAGATAGAGCTCTGGAATAGATTTGTGGTATAGATAGAGCTCTGGTATAGATTTGTGGTATTGATAGAGCTCTGGTATAGATTTGTGGTATCGATAGAGCTCTGGTATAGATTTGTGGTATAGATAGAGCTCTGGTATAGATTTGTGGTATAGATAGAGCTCTGGTATAGATTTGTGGTATAGACAGAGCTCTGGTATAGATTTGTGGTATTGATAGAGCTCTGGTTTAGATTTGTGGTATTGATAGAGCTCTGGTATAGATTTGTGGTATAGATAGAGCTCTGGTATAGATTTGTGGTATTGATAGAGCTCTGATATAGATTTGTGGTATTGATAGAGCTCTGGTATAGATTTGTGGTATAGATAGAGCTCTGGTATAGATTTGTGGTATAGATAGAGCTCTGGTATAGATTTGTGGTATTGATAGAGCTCTGGTATAGATTTGTGGTATAGATAGAGCTCTGGTTTAGATTTGTGGTATAGATAGAGCTCTGGTATAGATTTGTGGTATTGATAGAGCTCTGGTATAGATTTGTGGTATAGATAGAGCTCTGGTATAGATTTGTGGTATAGATAGAGCTCTGGTATAGATTTGTGGTATTGATAGAGCTCTGGTATAGATTTGTGGTATAGATAGAGCTCTGGTTTAGATTTGTGGTATTGATAGAGCTCTGGTATAGATTTGTGGTATTGATAGAGCTCTGGTATAGATTTGTGGTATTGATAGAGCTCTGGTATAGATTTGTGGTATAGACAGAGCTCTGGTATAGATTTGTGATATTGATAGAGCTCTGGTATAGATTTGTGGTATAGATAGAGCTCTGGTATAGATTTGTGGTATTGATAGAGCTCTGGTATAGATTTGTGGTATTGATAGAGCTCTGGTATAGATTTGTGGTATTGATAGAGCTCTGGTATAGATTTGTGGTATTGATAGAGATCTGGTATAGATTTGTGATATAGACTGAGCTCTGGTATAGATTTGTGGTATTGACAGAGCTCTGGTATAGATTTGTGGTATTGATAGAGCTCTGGTATAGATTTGTGGTATTGATAGAGCTCTGGTTTAGATTTGTGGTATTGATAGAGCTCTGGTATAGATTTGTGGTATTGATAGAGCTCTGGTATAGATTTGTGGTATAGACAGAGCTCTGGTATAGATTTGTGATATTGATAGAGCTCTGGTATAGATTTGTGGTATAGATAGAGCTCTGGTTTAGATTTGTGGTATCGATAGAGCTCTGATATAGATTTGTGGCATTGATAGAGCTCTGATATAGATTTGTGGTATCGATAGAGCTCTGGTATAGATTTGTGGTATTGATAGAGCTCTGATATAGATTTGTGGTATTGATAGAGCTCTGGTATAGATTTGTGGTATAGACAGAGCTCTGGTTTAGATTTGTGGTATAGACAGAGCTCTGGTTTAGATTTGTGGTATTGATAGAGCTCTGGTATAGGATGTGGTATTGATAGAGCTCTGGTATAGGATGTGGTATTGATAGCGTTCTGGTGTAGAGTTGTGTTTAGATGAAGCTAATATAGATATAAAATATAGATTTTTGGTATTGATATTGTGATAGATATGTACAGCATGTGAAGTATCTTCACACGTACACATCTCTTTAAAAATCGGCTCTGTAGGCAACTCTAGGCAACTCTGAAGAACTCTGTGGCATCTTCTAAGACGTCTTGTTCTTATAGACAACACTAACTTCTAAATGATTAATCTGGAATGCACTGAGGGAGCTCCATCATTTGCCATTAAAGAGGTAAAATAAAAATGACTGAAATGAAAGAATCAGATAATAATAAGAATGACAAGATTATTAAGCACATTAGCAGGGTGACCTCGCTGATGTAATGTATTTTCTGCACATGGAAATGATGTACGCATCTGACTCGAGCAAATTCAACACTTCCCTTTTTTTCTGTGCACTGCATTTCAACACGATGTGCACAGTGCGCATACACAAACACATAGAAGTCTTGAGCCCAAATATCTTCGTTGTCAAGGGAGCGCACTCTAATTAGAAACACTAATCAACGTTAACGTCTTCATATTTAAGGAAGACGACAGGCGTGGTTTGAGCTGAGACCCGCGCCTCGTCGTGTGCAGTCATCAGAGTAACGAACCTTGATGTAGTCGGTGATGGCCACCCACGTATCTGTTAATTGCAGGTCTCTACCCTCCAGCAACCTTGCAGTCACGTGCACAACAAGCAAATCTGTGGGTCTTTTCAGCTGTGCTGCCTTTGCATTAAGACTGGATTATGGCTTCTCCTGTTTCTTCAGGTTTGCTGGATCCTGTAGAGTACAGCCACCCAAACCCTGAAACACTGTCATAGTCAGTTCCCTGTGGATTAGATCGGTACAGTGCTGCAAAGGATGAAACAGGCTTTATGAAAATGGCTAGGTCAACAGTTACTTCACTAGCTACATTAAAGGCAGGACCAGAACAGAAATAGTATTTATTCCCAAAGTTGGGGTATGTGTTTGGCTATGTGTAGGTTTTAAGTTTTTTTGGGGGTGGGGGCGGGTAGGCGGTCTGTATTTGTGGCGAGTGGACCCAGTGTGTGTACCATCATTAAAAACTTTAGGTTTTTTGATGGCATGTGTAATTAGACTAATAGGGCTCACAGCCACCTGTAGTCCCAGGGCCCTCAAGCAGGTAAAAGGGCCACTTTTGGCTCACAAAAACATCAATCCCTTTTTAATAAATATCGTTTGCAGCTGTATCAACAAATGCACATTACAAGTCACCCGTCCACAATGTCCAGAAAAACCACCGACCTCTCTGGGCTTGAGCTCAGCTGGAATGGGCTTACGCACAACGAAAACAAGTATTGGGATCTGAAGAGTCTTTCAGATCGTTTATGGGAATAAAGGACATTGTGTTCTATAAGGTCAAAGAAGAACAGGACCATCATGATTGTTACCGGTGTAAAGTTAAATTAATTTTGTCAAAATAGCAAAGCCACATTCTGCAGTTTACAAAAGAACAGATTCATTTTAAAAAGGCTTTATAAAAACTGAATGGATCCATGTTTCGTCTCCTGAAGATAGATGGTAGATGGTTCTTTACAGGCCTGTTAATGTGAGATGTGTGGAAATGAAGATCCTCCACATTCACCACAGCGTAAAGGTTTTTAGCAGAGCCCTTACAGTGGTATAGAATCTTTATACTCACAGAAGCCCTAAGAAATATATCTATAAAGGCATTTCGCTCTCATACACCTCTTCCCAAACCCGGTTCTTTAGGGATCCAAAAAGTGGCATCAGTCAAAGGAGCTGTTTGCATCAGTCAACGCTGCTGTCCTCACTAATGACTGCCACAAAAAGGAAGCGATGCTGCTACAGGTTTTATGTCACCTAGCAACATCAGAGCATAGACTATCGCCAGTGAACATGGAACTGGTGAGAATTGCACCAGATGGTCAGTAGGCTGGTCGGCTGAGGATGAGCCTACTAGCACTCTAACCCTGAGCTTGTACAGGGGGATCTTTACAGCTAAAGGGGGAATCTATTAACGTTCATTAGTGCTGTACAGATGGGAACAATGGCAGGCCACACTGGAACAGCAACATGGCTGTTTTGAATTGCACACTGTTATTAATAAGGCCAAACTGAGTTTTTCACACACTGCCATAGAGAAACCACTTTTGCACTTTTCTGCATGAGATGGATGAGATTAAAGAACCCACACATAACGCAAATGTTCTAGAAAGTGTTCCTACATTGATAAGGAACCTTAACAACCAAACATACACGCTTCATGTTTCATTGATGAACATGGATCTGGAACATCTTTGATCTGGCCAAGAATTCAAGAAGGCCTGATTGGATTTGTGGGCAGGCCGGCATCATCTTCACCGCTGAAAGAAACAAAGTACCATGAGATATCTTCAAGGAACTGAAAGCAACCCAACCTCTGTATTACAACTTAATCATTTTCTCTCTTTTCCCAGAAGCCTTATGTACACATACGACCAAAAGCCATCTTCATTCGGCAGCTAGCAAGGTGTTGGTCGAAACACAAATTTGTTTTTTATCTTCTTTTCCCCGAGACGGAGGAGGGCTCTGCACGGAGATAGTGGGATCCAGAGCTTTGTGGTGGAACGGAGCAGGAGAAGGCACGGGCTGATGAGTGGAAATCCCCTACTTTCTAATTAATGGAGGTACACAGGGCCAAGGGATGAGGCGGATCAGGAAAATGACATCAGGAGGGAGATAGCATCACTCATTTCTCCAGCCCATTGTGGCCCCGCAGGATCATCTGTAATGAATCACTCAAGCATTCTGCAGATACATTTGAATGGTGGCGGAAAAACTCATTGTCCGGTGGAGAGTTTTTTCCTTTGATAAAGATCTCCTCCACTCTCTCTCTCTCTTCCCCCTCCGTCTTTCCTCTTGCCTTTTCCTCTTCCACTTCTTGCCTTCCTTTTTTTTCTCTTTTTTTTTGTCCGAAAGCGTTCAGATCAAAAATGGAATCAAGGCCTTGGCAACAGGTGCGCCAGTGTCCTCTGAAGCGGCCCACGGCCTTGCAGACGAATCTGTTTGGCTGGACTCAAGGAAGAGGAGGAGGCTTACGATGTTTCAGGGCGCATGGTTGAGATGAGAAGGTTTGCTGCCTGGGTGAAATCTGCAGGAGAAGGTTCTGAACAAGAGGTGTAGTAAATTAGTGAGGTAATAACCGAAGGCATCGTTCTCTCTGTAAAGGCTTCACAGCACATACAGAATTTTCATTGATTTCCATTGATGTCTGGCTCCTAGGATGGTTTTTGATGGACATTTCCAGGAGTTTGAATCTATTCGATTTCTTATGAAAGAGGTTGTAAGAAAAACGATTCCTGTATTGCGGGTTGCATTGCTGTTAGTTCCAACCTTGACCATTCAAAGCCTGTTTCAATCAACTCACAATTCACAGTCATTAAGGACTCCAGCCTTATAGCTGGTCAGGTCAAAGCGCTCTAATCTTCAACAGTTATAGGAACAGCAATAGGAGGTTCCAGGAATTCTAGCAGCTGAATCTGTACATATACAGCTCAGTCAAATTAAACTGGTAGCGGCTGGGTAGGGTTACGTTAAGTTTGGGTTAAAGATCTATGGTTAGTGTTCAACCTTCCGGAGGTAATTCCAGATCCCAGAATATTGCTTTGGGCACAGTTTGCTGAGTTTACTCAAAGAACTGTGCTCAGGAGGGATACAATTCATTCAATTATAGTATAACTGATTACTGAAGCCAAAACTAGTAAAAGTAAAAGTAACTGAATTACAGTTTTTTGACTTTGTCTAGACCCAATTTCTGAAACCATTTTTCTTTTGTCCAAACCTAACACACAGCTGCCCAATCCACATACTAATATAATAATAATCCACACGATATGCTGGACATCTAACACTTCTGGACAAAGCGAGCACTGCATCCAAAACTCTGTCTCTTGCCAGAATGGTATTTTTAAAGCTAAACTCTGCACACTGCTGGAATACAGCGAAAACACTATAAGCTTGCGTCATAACACTCATACATGCATATACTGTCACAAATACACTGGCTATTTTTGCATAATTAGTACATAACCACTATAAAGTGAAGCACAATCACAATTACAGGGTTAACCTCCTGAAACCTGAAATTGCTTGGTGTGCAGTTTTAATTTCTCCTAGCTGTTTGTGATTAGTAGGACCTAACAAGTATAAAAACTCAACATTGTACAGAAAGTTGTTTGGCAAAAAACAATGTCCTCATATAAGGCCAAAGGGTCAACGCTTTAAACAGTATCAGGGTGCAGAGAAGCAGAAATGTAATGTTTGGTTGATGTTTATTTTTTGGCATGAACATTACTGAAACAGACACGCTGTACATACTGTAACACCTACACCAAAATATAATACGCCTATCACTCCAAAGGAAAAATGGGGGGCGGATGCATCTTGTCTTCCAAGGTGTGAAACCTGTGACCTCTTTAGTAGCTAGGTTTGTGCAGTTGGCTCATGGGTGTGGTGTTTGCATGGCAGTGTTTTCCAAAAAAACCCAAAACAACCCAGGGTGTTCAGTCTGTATTGCTTTATGTAGCATCCAGTGTTTAGTGTTTGGCTAAAGTGTGCTTTAGAATTGCTAGCTGAGTGTGAGGTAGAGAGTAAGCTTATAGTACCAGGTCAATAGAAAGGCTATTTGAGTTAGTAATTTCCAAAACTGCTACTAGTACCATTGTTTGACCTTAGCAACTGCAAAAACCTGTAACTGGGATATATGCTGAAAAACAAGATATGGCTGAAAGCTCACTGAAAGTTACTAGTGAAACACAAGTGGAGGTGTTTCTCAGAGATTGGTGGAACGAAAGATTCAGAATTACACTCAAATGATACAAAGCAATACAAAGATTTTGCAGTAGGGTTGGAGGTGTAGTGACACACTATGTCTTCTGGATGTGTGACACATGTGACAACAAATCATTCATCTTGGTGCTGACCACAGGCCTCCACACAGATTTGTCGTCGCCACTAAGACAAAAACGGACCTCTGTCATTCTGACTCACTTCGTAACAGTCACCATTGCACCATTGCTGTCCTTGGTGACGTTGACGTGGTGTTAAGGGCAGTCATCATAAAGGTCTGTGTGCATGTAGTCCTGTGTTGTGCAGCCATTTGCCAATGGTGCTGACACTAACAGGATGACTCATAGAGGACATCACTGCTCGCTGAATGGGTCAGTCAGGCACAGGGATAAGGCCTGTCCTCGCTTACATCACATGCACGGCCGAGCATGAAACTTTAATAATTTTCATGTTTCATGATGTAACTATTTGTGAAAGCCTTTTTGTGATGATGAGTGTGGGTTAAACTCATGTTTGGCATTTGTGGGGACCAGGGGGGGGCATTTTCCTGGCATGTTGACCCTTGGTTAAACTGTAAAGTATACTATATGTAAAGACTGATAACCAACAGACTGGCTTAGCATGTAGCACTTCTCATTTACATTTAGCTAACGCTCGTATCCAGAGCAACTTACAAGGTCATTCGCTTTTACAGGTAGGCCAGTGCCATGCTAGAAGTTTTGACCAAGGACTCTTAATGATGTAGCTCAGCATTTGCTATCTAGACTGGGATTCGAACCCCCATCTCCCACATGGTGGTAGCTCTCTGGCGGGTAGTGGTGTTAACCGCTGAGCCACACCAACCACCCTTGATGTTAGCCACATTGTAAAGGCACACTGGCCAATTACTAGAAATACAGTTCTGTAAAAGGCCAATAATTGATGTTACAGAGGTGAAGTATCAAGTGTCATGGGCCGTCAGAGGGGGCCAATCACGTACCTCGCTTTCTGCAGCCATCAGAATGAGATCCAATTCATGGCAATACATATAAGCAGTAGAATATGTAACCAACTGCTAAGACTGAACTTGGAAAAGTTGTAAAAAATGTCCCTGCAGGATTTACTGAATGCGGACGTGCTTTATAAAGGCAGTAGTGGGAATATGGAAGACTGGAATGTGTTTTGTTTTCTACTGAACCCTTGAAGTCAGTTTAAACTGGATATCAAATAAAGGTGGGAGGCCTCTGACTTTCACAGAGTACAGTAAGTAGTTCATAATAACTTAGTTGTGTAGTTACATTTTCCCCCGCCAGAGATACTGAACACAGTGTGCTGGAAACGCCGCACTCCGGTTCCAATTTTAAAAGAAAAAGAAAGCAATTGTCCATCCTGGACTGAAGAAGTGAGGTGGCGACCCATCCCGTCGCAGTGTGAAACGCTTAGTCCTTTCAGTCCACATATCATGTTTGACTGGAGGGGGGAGGGAACAGGAAATGAAGGCTAGTAGCATTGCCATTACAGAGGGAGACGCAAAGCACAAATCCGTCTGAATTTGTTTTGGGGAAGAACACCTTTGTTCCCGTTCCTGGGGGAAAAAAATAGCGAGGAGTAAAAACGAACAAAGGGTTTTGTTCTGCGCTGCTGCTGCTGCCTCCGCCGCAAAGTTTCCCCAATTTGTCTCATGGAAAATGCGAAATTACCCAGCATCCTCCCAACACCCCCCCACCACTCACCAAACACCCTCTCTGTATATATCAGCCGAGTAGAATTGAACGCTGCACAGAGTCTATCAGCCTGCATCACGCTTGCTCTGAGGGGATTTAGCAGCTCTACCCATGGACGCTCACTTCAAAGTTTGGGCGATAAATGGCTAAATGCATCAGAGTACATTTCAATAACTGTTTTCTTTCTGGCCGGGAACGAGGGCAGCCTGCGCGCCTTCCCTTCATAGCTTTGTCATTGTTTGGGTTTTAAATGATAGTTTCTTCTTCTTCTTCTTTTTCTTCTTCTCCCTCATTTCCAAGTAGTTCAATCCGACCCAGGGGACCTATATCCAAGCGTAGGAAGGTTTTCACAGATTTGTACTCTAACACCCCCCACCCCACTCGTTCTTTCTCTTTTCTCCCCTTATGTCTCTCGTCCCATCTCCCTCACCCAACCCTTATATCCCAATGCAATTATTTAATATACACCCACTCATAGTCTCCCTGTGAGATATGAATATAATTGTATGTTACTTTTTAATTACAGGGAAAAATCTAACTTGTAAGATGACGGGGCTGGAAGGTGCCATTGCATTGTTATTCCCTCCCCCCCCCCACCACCACCACCACCCCTCTCTCTCTCTCTTTTTTTTTCATCCTGCTTTTCTGATTGTGTGAGCCGGGCTCCTTTGCTAAGCGATGATAAGCGGAATTTCCATGTTCTCTGCATAATTAATCCATCTCTGCCTCTCCTCATGCCAACTCCTCCGTTATCGCCCTCACATGCCTGAATTGCAAAAGAATCCTCTCTTCAATTGGAACTTATTGATATTCTGAAAAAGAAGGGGGGTGGGGTGGGGGGGTGCAAAAAAGAGGGATGGTGGTGGGGGGGTTAAAAAACTGGAAATCCTCAAATTTAAGCCACAGATTGGTAAATGGATTAATTTCGCGGCAATCGCCAGCATCTAACGCGGGGAGACAGGCAAGGCAAATTGAAAGTGTCTCCTGTTTGTGGAGTTTTAGTCCCAAATGATAGGGCTTATTGGCATGTTTTCTCTCTCTCTCTCCCTCTCTCTCTCCCTCTCTCTCTCTCTCTTCTCCATAGTCAAAAAATTACCATTCATTTGCATCGCATAAAATACTTTTATATGGTTTGGAAATTCAGAGGAATTTCTTTCAATGCCTGTCGTTTGGCCGCCTGATAACAACTCCTGCCTCGCACATCTGGCGGCTTTTGATACTGGCTGAAAAGAGAGGCTGAATATTTAATATTTTTATCTGTTTTTCATCGATGGTTTTCCGCCATTAAGGCAGGCAGTGCTGTTTTGCATTGGGCTGGACTGGCAGATGTAGATTTATTTCTCTGAGCTGTCTACACTCGGCCCTGCCTGCGAATATTCTGACGCCTTTCCCTTTTTTTTCTCTAGCCCCCCTTTCCTTCTTTTCTTTTTCATTTTTTTCATTTTTTGCCGTGCACTGTTGCCTCTGCATATGCAATAACTTAAGCAGTCGGCATAAACATAGCATGAGCCAGCGGACACAAAGCGACGGAAGGCGGGAAAAAGGAGAAATACCTGAAAAAAATTCATAAATGCAGTGTGATGGATATGTTTACTAAAATGTGAGTCATAACTGGCGCGTGTCGGCATTCGAAAAAGGGAAGGAAAGAGAAACGCAGCCTGTTTCCTGCACACACTTTAACAGAGAAGGAGGTGATTCAGGTTTGGAAGGACCTACAGTACATTACCGTTATGTGCCTGGACGAGGGCGTCCGAATAAGAGGCACTGATTAATTGGCAGTGAGAGAGGGATGAAATCAGACAGTAGGAAGTTACTGTTGCATCTGTCACGCGCAGTCGCAACCGATGCGAGAGCGTAATTAACCACGACCGCTTCGGACCAGTCCTGGACCCTTGTGATCTAATAATTATAGATTAATCAACATGATATTTGGTCTGCCCTCCCCAAGCCCCCTCCTTTGGCAGTCAGGGGGGAGATACTGCATAAATTGGATGCAGCTGTATTTCAAGACAATTAATCTGTCAAAACCTCGTGTCTGAGCGCTATGCATTCAGCATCCATATGCCATTGCTGTCTGATACCGATCGTATATTATTCTCACAAAGCCAAATTGAAAGAAGCCTCCAAATGATGCTGCCATGCATACATAAATTACCAAGGGAGTATATTACATCCGCAACCAATGATAGGACATAATAACGCGGAAATGTAGAATAATAAGACATAAAAGCTGTTATCTGGGATCCTTTTAATACTGTATGTGCTCAGCTGAAATAAAGACATACTGGAGACACACACATAAAGACAATGGAATCCTGGTGACCCGCAGACGTAACCCTGCTCAGATCTGAGGGAGCTCTTAAACTCATGCAGGTCCATGGCAAATGTAGATGATGTACAGGGGTTGGACAATGAAACTGAAACACCTGTCATTTTAGTGTGGGAGGTCTCATGGCTAAAGTGGACCAGCCTGGTGGCCAATCTTCATTAACTGCACATTGCACCAGTAAGAGCAGAGTGTGAAGGTTCAGTTAGCAGGTAAGAGCACAGTTCTGCTCACAATACTGCAATGCACACAGCATTATGGGTGACATACCAGAGTTCAAAAGAGGACAGATTGTCGGTGCACGTCTTGCTGGCGCATCTGTGACCAAGACAGCAAGTCTTTGTGATGTATCAAGAGCCACGGTACCCAGGGTAATGTCAGCATACCACCAAGAAGGACGAACCTCCACCAGCATCACGTAGTGACCTGGCCACTATCCTGCAAGAAGAATGGCTTAAAATCCCTCTGACCACTGTGCAGGACGCAGTATATGTCATTCCCAAGATGAACTGACGCTGTGTTGGACGCAAAAGGAGGCCCTACACCATACTAATAAATGACTGTGGTCTAAAACCAGGTGTTTCAGTTTCATTGTCCAACCTCTGTACATGGCCACTGAGATCCATGACGATCCATATGCATCCAAAAGGAGTTTGCATTTCTATGTAAAAATAATAGTATACATTTATTAGTGATATTACTGTGATTGGAGCCATAATGGAAATAATAATCATAAATGCTACTATGAAAAACAAGTTGTTCCTGCTTTGGTTGATGTTGTTGTGACTTTTCCTGTTCTTCCCATTTTACTGCAGCCTGAATGCGCTTGAATATGCCATGTGCTACCAACTGAGTGATGCAGATATGACTGGCCAACCATATAGGCCATCTCTGTAACTGAACAATACACTGAAGAATATGCACATGACTTGGTTGGTGTAATCGTTGGTAACACTGGTAACACTTTACCCAAATGCTGAACATGACATTGACATTTGTCAGGCTACCAACAGGGCTGCATTCCCACACTGTAAAAACCTTTTATGCAAACTTATATTACCATAAGGCGAGCAGGGTCAGCTGTTGGTGTGGAGCTGGACTCGGTGGTGAAGGTGGCGGAGAGGAGGACACTGCACAAACTGCTGTCTATTATGGATGATGATGGGCACCCACTGCACACCATCATCATGGACAGAAGGAGCAAGTTCTGCTCCACGGACAGACTCAGGAGATCCTTTGTCCTGAGAGCCATCAGGCTCTTCAACTCCTCCCAGCAGGACCGGAAGAGGGAAGAGGACTGCTGAGGACTAAATTCTCTTGTTTAATCAGAAACTTATTTATGCACTATTACACTTTACTGTATATACTGTACATCTTTAACTCCTGGACACTCTGACACTTACTGTATATACTGTACATCTTTACCTCATGTACACTCTGACACTTACTGTATATACTGTACATCTTTAACTCCTGGACACTCTGACACTTACTGTATATACTGTACATCTTTAACTCCTGGACACTCTGACACTTACTGTATATACCGTACATCTTTAGATCCTGGACACTTACTGTATATACTGTACATCTTTAACTCCTGGACACTCTGACACCTACTGTATATACTGTACATCTTTACCTCCTGGACACTCTGACACTTACTGTATATACTGTACATCTTTAACTCCTGGACACTCTGACACTTACTGTATATACTGTACATCTTTACCTCCTGGACTCTGACACTTACTGTATATACTGTACATCTTTAACTCCTGGACACTCTGACACTTACTGTATATACCGTACATCTTTAGATCCTGGACACTTACTGTATATACTGTACATCTTTAACTCCTGGACACTTACTGTATATACTGTACATCTTTACCTCCTAGACACTCTGACACTTACTGTATATACTGTACATCTTTAACTCCTGGACACTCTGACACTTACTGTATATACTGTACATCTTTAACTCCTGGATACTCAACTCCACTTAAATATCATGTTTATGATGTTAATTCATTCAGTCATTTATCTGCTGATAACAGCATCCCTTGCACATTTAGTTATTATTTTGGCACTGTCTTTTCTACAGCCTGCAGTTATATTTGTACTCTTGTATATATTTCTTGCCTCCTTACGAAGTGAGATATATTTATATATTTATATTTACATATCCATCGATAGTGACCCGCGCTATGTATAGTTCTATATCTTATAGCTTAACAGTTAATAATACTGCTGCCGGTACCGACCGACCCATTTAGGTTGTTCATACTGCACAACACTGTTTTATTTTTATTTCTGTATTTGTATTTGTAGTTGTATCTGTGCTGTTCTTTTTGTGAAACCGCTACTGGCTGCTAAATTTCCTTCGGGACCAATAAAGTATCTATCTATCTATCTATCTATCTATCTATCTATCTATCTATCTATCTATCTATCTATCTATCTATATAACTTTAAGAAGTTTGTGGAAAGTACAGTTACTTCCATTTGTAACAAGCAACTCCAAAAACTCCAAACACCAAAAATTACTTTAAGACAATCATTTGTTTAAAGTTTATTCAAAGGGTAAATAAAACAAATTCATTTGCTTGTAACAAATTAGTGTTTGTTTGTTTTTTGGTTGGACCCCAAAACACTTTTCACAGTGTGTCTAGACTGGCTTAAAATTGGGTTAATAGAATTTCAGAACAAGAATCTGTGTTTTAGGCCCTTATTGACCAAATAACTCAAAAAGCCCGGCCACTAATCAACTTCAAAGATATTGGGCAGGCACCTCCCTGGCTACACACTGTAAAAAGTGCAACCTAAAAAAAATGACTTCAGTTTGTTACATGCAATGGATTAAGTTTTACTCAACCTAAGAAATGACTTTGATTGAAAGGCTCCTTCATTCAAAGTCCTTTATTTAAGGTGAATAAACCTAATTCATTTGTTAGTAACAAATTAGGGTCATCAGGTTGGACCAGTGAAATACTTCTTACAGTGTACTATTCATTTGGATGAATATTTTTATGACATTATAGCAAGTTAAACAATGCTCAAACACCACACTGGGCAGACCGGACAGCTGAAAAGATCAAATGATCAAACATCTTAGCTAAGACGTGCAAAATTATCATTCAGTTTTTCATTTATATTGTACCTCTGATTAATGCTGACACGGCTAATGCAACTCTTTACTTTATCTTTTTACATTTGATGTTTGGTCATCCTCTATCCAGTCATTTCAGGTCTCTCTTTTAGAGGTTCCCCAGACACCTTTTCCAGGCTTTTTAAATATCTGAAGCTAAAAATCTAAAGTACATTCACAGCAATTCTAGTGCTAGTCATGGAGTCATGGAGATACCATTCAGCAGCTTCAGGTAATGTTCATATCAGCCAGCAGAATAGAATAGCATGTTTGCTGGTTGTTTTGAGTATTTCTGTAACTGCTGGTCCCCTGGGATTGTCATGCACAACAGTTCAGAAACTGAAAATCTGCAATAAAGACTTCCAGTTCTGCGGACAAACCTTGTTGAGAGAGGTCAACAGAGAATAGGACTGGCTGATACTAAGAGAAAGGTCACAGATAACCATCTCAGAACGCACAACATGTCCAACCTTGAGACGAATGGGCTACAACAGCAGAAGACCATGTCAGGCTTTACTTCTGTAAGCCAATAACAGAAAGCCAAGGCTGAAGTGGACAACAGCTAAAGACTGGAAAAGCACATACCCTGTTCTAATGAATCTGCTGAGGCACACTGGATTTGGTTCCAACAGCATGAATCCATAGACTTAGCCTGAACTACGTCAAAAGTCCAGGCTGGTGGAGGTGGTGTAATGGTGCAAGGAATATTTTCTGGGTATGGTTTATGATTGGCAATACCAATCAGTCATCATCTGAAGGTCACA
Source organism: Prochilodus magdalenae (assembly GCA_024036415.1). Lineage (NCBI taxonomy): Eukaryota > Metazoa > Chordata > Actinopteri > Characiformes > Prochilodontidae > Prochilodus > Prochilodus magdalenae. The sequence continues at coordinate 488,874 of JAMWET010003419.1, read as the reverse complement.
GCCCCAGTATTGTTACTGACAACGTATGTCCCTTCATGGCCACAAATGACCACCTTCTAAGCATGATAGTAATGCACCATGTAAAGGTCAAAAGCAAATGTTGTGTTCCAGATATGGATTCATGAACATGACAATGTGTTCAGTGTTCTTCAGTGGTCTTGCGTGGTTTTGACTACGATTATCTCTTCACATTCTGATGATTTTGGTTAATTTTGGAATGCTTTGACCACCAAATTGTACAAATTGCACTTGTAAAGGTCCATCCAGTGTAAAGTCATTGTAAGGCATCGCTGGAGAGAACTGTGTTACAGATTGCTCACGCGGGTTTTTGCATGTTCAGTTTGACTGTTTATTGTTTCCCCTTGAAACACCTCTGCCTCAAAACTTCAGTGAAAAATTGATTGGATTGAGATTGTAATGGCAAGCAAAGTATTCTATTAAAATCTTTACAACTAATGGAGATGATCTTCATATAATCATCATCAGTCATTGAAGACCTGAGATAAAGCAGTTGAACCAATTACATGAGTCATTACCTGACATCATAAACTCTACACCATCTGATTCGTTTTCAGTTGTTGGTGCTACAGTGTGATGCACTGCTCCAGATGCCATTCATCATATGATGACTAATGATTCAATGGAGAAACTTAATATTCACACCAAATCATTCAGTTAAAAGAATGTATACAGCGCGTTACAGTTTTGGTAGCATAAAGCACATTACATCATTTCTCAGTTATATATCTGAATACTCTATAATAACTTTCTGCACCAATAACACTGTAAAGTGTTTCTTTCTCTCTTTCTTTCCTCTTCTTTGTTAAGCACAGGAATGACATTTCTCCGGAGCAATCACATCAGAACCCCCAGAGCGGCTAGAGGCACCTGAGCATCAGCTCCACCGTGGGTCTCCTGCCCTGTTTCATCACCCAGCATGACTACAACCTTATACTGACCAGCGTCTGGCTCTGATCATGAACTCTTTCTGTGGGTCGGCTCCATCTTGCAGTTACTCCCTCTTGGACTAATCAGACTGGATCTAATAGATATTCTTCTAAAGTTCTGTCTTTCTCGTCTCATCCGGGTTCAACCTGAGGAGGTTGGGTTCCGCCCTTGAGCCTGGTTCCTCTCGAGGTTTCTTCCTTACTCAAGGGAGTTTTTCCTCGCCACTGTTGCCTCTGGCTTGCTCAAGGGGGGCTTGGACCCCACCCCCAAATTGATTATCTGTAAAGCTGCTTTGAGACAACGTTGGTTGTAAAAAGTGCTATACAAATAAACATTGATTGATTGATAAAGGAAAAGCATAAACTCATCATCTAAAGAATAGTTGTACTAATAGTTGTACCCAAAAGGAATCAACTGACAGGAATGAAACTTGGTGGGTAGGTTTGCCATCATGAGACACCCGAATGATTTGCATTACCAAACATGGAGGCCCAATGCCATACTGAGAGACACTACTTCTGAATGTTAGCTCAGTAAATATTACCCATATCTGATTCATCATTATTCCTGTTCCTGGTAACCTTTATCTTCAATAGCACTGCAATCCCTCACTACCCTCTAGGTGCAACTTTTTTTGGCGATGAGTGTAGAAACAATATTTCATAACCAAAACTTGGTGAATAATTCATATATGAAATATGCGGTCATGCTATTCACATGTCTTTTGGACTGAGATTAAGTTTTAATAGAACCCTGGCTTCAAATGAAGAGTTGAATGGTGGAAGTCACCCGCTTTGACCTTTCCTCACACTCACAAACATTTGTGTACAAACAGTTGGTGTACAGCATGAGCTTAGCCACATGAACACACCAGTGTATGGAACAAGACTTCATAGCTTGGGAATTCAACCTACCGCATATGTGATGTGTCCTAATCTAAGGCTTTCCCAAAAGTGTTCTTCTGACAGCTCACCCCTACTGGAAACATGAATTCAGGGAATAAAAAGCGTTAGTGGTACAGACGGCACGGACTATGGGATTGCACTCTCCTTTATATTGTCTTGTCTTACACACACATAGACACTCTGGTTTGTTTTAATACAGTGTCAGGACATGCAGTCAAATATAGGGGCCCTATATGTTATATGTACTGTAGAGACTTATTACTGGCTCTGTTGCCTCTGAAAAGCTCAGTAACTATGGTCATATAGCCATATCACCAGGTATGCGCAGAGGCTGGTTGTAGGCACCCACACTCCTTAAAAGCACTGCTTTTTGTTGGTAATGTTGTGTATAGGTGTTATTCTGTGTTGGGGTGCGGGTATTTGTGTGTGTGGGGTGTGTCACTGTGAAGGTAAAACATGGTGACTTGATGGTGACCTTCCGAATGAGTTGGGAACTTTGAATGAGCCTCTATGCCTACACTAACACATTACACTTACTGAGTTACTGTACACCAACACACTACTTACAGTACACTAACGCATTACACTTACTGAGTTACTGTACACCGACACACTACTTACAGTACACTAACACATTACACTTACTGAGTTACTGTACACCAACACACTACTTACAGTACACTAACACATTACACTTACTGAGTTACTGTACCCCAACACACTACTTACAGTACACTAACACATTACACTTACTGAGTTACTGTACCCCACAACACACTACTTACAGTACACAACACACATTACACTTACTGAGTTACTGTAAAAAACCCCCAACACACTACTTACAGTACCACTAACACATTCACTTACTGAGGATTACTGTACACCACACACTAACTTACAGTACAACTAACACATTACACTATACTGAGTTACTGTACACCAACACGCTACTCAAGTACAAAGCTGCAACGCATTACACTTACTGAGTTACTGTACACCAACACAGAGTACTTACAGGTACTACTAACACATTACACTTACTGAGTTACTGTAACACCAACACACTACTTACAGCACACTAACACATATACACGTTAGCTGAGTACTGTACACCAACACACTACTTTACAGTACACTAATACACTACACTTACTGAGTTACTGTACACCAACGGGAACGCTACTCACAGTACACTAACGCATTACACTTACACTGAGTTACTGCAGCACGACAACCAACACACACTACTTACAGTACCCTAACACATTACACTTCTTACTGAAGTTACCTGTACACCAACACACTAATTACAAGCACACTAACACATTAACACTTACCTGAGAATTACTGTACACCAAACACACTACTTACAGCACACACTAACACATTACACTTACTGAGTTACTGTACAAAACCACAACACAGCTACTGTTACAGTACACTAACGCATTTTACACTTACTGAGTTACTGTACACCAACACACTACTTACAGTACACTAACACATTACACTTACTGAGTTACTGTACACCAACACACTACTTACAGTACACTAACGCATTACACTTACTGAGTTACTGTACACCAACACACTACTTACAGTACACTAACGCATTACACTTACTGAGTATACTTACTTTGTGAATTATGGGACTATTAAATAGACTTCCAATAATTTTCTAATTTTCTTTGGAGACTAAGCAGAAGAGCTACTAGCCTACCCTAGTTCTTATTTTACCCTAACCTTATAAAAATCATAAAGTTTTATCATTTATATTGTGGGCACCAGCAACCCACAACAACGGTCCCTACAGCTTAAATATATGAACGAGGTTTTGGTCCCCACAGTGTGGCATAAACTGGACCCCCACACATACGTACACACACATACACACAGGCTTTTCTTCTCAGATTTGCTCTGCTTTCCCAAAGGCCACACATTCCTTTTCTCCAGTTTGATTTCCCCCACTACGTTGTCTTTGAACTCTCGCTACATGTGTGCGCCTCCCACTCTCCTCCTGGGTTACAGTTGTGCCGGGTACCTAAGGCCAGTTTTTCCCACTCTCCCTCCCACTTTTGTTTCAAAAAACGCCCTCCATAGACCCCCCCCCCCAATCAATAAAGCCAGAAACAAACAGAACAACCAAGGCTGCGCCCGACTGAGGCACCAAAACCTGTATCAGCCTGAGACATGGCCACCTTGTAAAAAGAAGGAGAGAGTTGAGAAAGAGGGAAGAGGAGCCCGGCAATGACGGCAAGCAAGGAACACACCATGCTAAAAACTGAGCTGCTGAGGGACTGACTTCTGGGATTCAAATTACATATCTACACATTATAATCAATTATTCACCTGATTTTAATCAATTATTCACCTGATTTTAATCAATTATTCACCTGATTTTAATCAATTATTCAACTAATTTTAATCATTTATTCACCTGATTTTAATCATTTATTCACCTGATTTTAATCAATTATTCAACTGATTTTAATCAATTATTCAACTGATTTTAATCAATTATTTACCTAATTTTAATCAATTATTCAACTGATTTTAATCAATTCACCTGATTTTAATCAATTATTCACCTGATTTTAATCAATTATTCACCTGATTTTAATCAATTATTCAACTGATTTTAATCAATTATTCAACTGATTTTAATCAATTATTTACCTAATTTTAATCAATTATTCAACTGATTTTAATCAATTCACCTGATTTTAATCCATTATTCACCTGATTTTAATCAATTATTCAACTGATTTTAATCAATTATTTACCTAATTTTAATCAATTATTCAACTGATTTTAATCAATTCACCTGATTTTAATCCATTATTCACCTGATTTTAATCAATTATTCAACTGATTTTAATCAATTCACCTGATTTTAATCCATTATTCACCTGATTTTAATCAATTATTCACCTGATTTTAATCAATTATTTACCTAATTTTAATCAATTATTCAACTGATTTTAATCAATTATTCACCTGATTTTAATCAATTATTCAACTGATTTTAATCAATTCACCTGATTTTAATCAATTATTCACCTGATTTTAATCAATTCACCTGATTTTAATCAATTATTCACCTGATTTTAATCATTTATTCAACTCATTTTAATCAATTATTCACCTCATTTTAATCAATTATTCACCTGATTTTAATCATTTATTCAACTGATTTTAATCAATTTTTTTCCTAATTCTATTCAATTATTCAACTTATTTTAATCAATTATTCACCTCATTTTAATCAATTATTTACCTTATTTTAATCAATTATTCACCTCATTTTAAGCAATTATTTACCTAATTTTAATCAATTATTCACCTGACCGTATTCATTTTAATCAATTATTCACCTGACCGTATTCATTTTAATCAATTATTCACCAGAGTTTATTCAATGATTTGCTTGACTTTACTGAATAATAAATCTGATTTCAATCAATGATTCACTTAATATAATCAATGAATCGGTTTGACAACATCTTAACTGTTTGTTACCACAGGATGGATTCCAACATGGATCCCAAAACATATTTCCATTAGATCTCCGGACATCCTGAAGGCTGACTGCGATATAAAGCAATGCCAGCAGTGTCAAGTGATAGCATTACCAGCAAAAATGGATGATTATCAGAGAGGAGCTTTAGCGGTGTAGATTGCTTATGTAAGATGGAGAATGGGGGAAAGAGCTCTGTACTCTTCTATTCTTGTTGTATAATACTACGTTCATCTGGAATTCAACAATGGAGCGTTTGGTCTGTGCTTTGGTCAATGGCATAATCTATTGTTGTGACTGCATTGTCCACCCAATGCAAAACGTAGCATCTGCATCGCTCCATTTCAGCTACATGGCTGGCTGGGCTAGTCATTTGATGGATGCGGAATTGCAGGTATAATGGTGCTTGGTCCAGCAGTGTTCGGCTGCACAAGCTGCCTCTTCATGGCTGCACGCTTTCCAACCAATGAGGCTTTCTTGGTGATACCGGCAGATAGGGATCATTCCCCAAAACTATGAATGCTATCCAGGCAAAGTTACTCTGCTGTAGTCTACTGATTCTGTGGTCTGAGAATCCCCCTTGCCAGCTGTGGGGATTGTGCATATCTGGAAAGATTAATAACACTTCACCATCTGGCAGTCTGACAAACAGACATGGGTTTGGCAGATGCATGGAGAAGACTAACTGCCCAAATGCCCAAATCGTGCCAACAGTAAAGTTTGGTGGAGGGGGAATAACGGTCTGTGGTTTGGTCCCCTTAGTGTCGCTGAAGGGAACTAGTAACTCTTTTTAAAGTTTAACTATACAGACCAGAATGATGTTTATTCAGGAGAGTCTCTACAAGCCTTACTTCCTATTACTTTCCTGTGGCTTTGCAGTTTTTGGACCTTGTAGTTATTTTATAGCTTTACAAACATGATGCATTCCCATATAAAAAAAAAAAAACAGCTAGCCATGGGGTTTTTAAAGCCAGGGGTAGTGGCAGGCCTTGATAATAATATGTGTGTGTGTAATATACAATACAAATATTTTGTATTGGTTTTAAAGAGTAATATAGAAGACATGCAATGAGATTTATTTTTCCAGGAGGTAGTAAGTACTCCATTACATTCCACTATCATTTCTGAGAAAAGATTAGGCATATGTAATGACTGTCTGTGTTAACTAATTGTTTGGTTACTAGTTCCCCAATTTAGGAAATACAGGGACAGTATGGTGAATTAAAACTGAAAGCATTTATTTGTCTTCTAAGCCACTTAGGAAGCACAGGCTCTGGAAGTCCTGTAACTGAAACATACCTCCACAAGCATGAATAACAGCTGTGCTTTGATTTGGCATGTACTGGACAAGTTTCTGGATGTAGGCCACATTAATATTCAGCCACCCCTGCATCAAAGAATTGTGCACTTGGGCCAAATTTGGGGGATGCCGTCTTTGCACAAGTCTGAGGGGAATCTCCTGTGGACAGGGATTTTATCCACTGCTGGTAGACCAGCATGACCGTACACATCCATACACCTGCAGATTCAGCTACTTCCTTCATACAATGACCCTTCATAAGCCCAAATCCTCAGTCACTCATTAACCAATCATTAACATCTGCTTTGGAGCCACTTTCCACACATGGAACGAGACACTCACTGCACTGTCCTACCTCTTCTCAATCTATGAATCCCGTCACTCACACCCCGCAGGTAATTGTAGCCCCATTATCCATGTACAGCTCCATCTGCAGGAGCCTGGAGTTACTACCACCTTAAACACGTTTTTGGTCTGGTGAGCTTACAACTCCAGGTAAATTAGAAATCACGGTTACTTTATCAGCAGTTTCCAAACTGTTCCAACTTTCCCAGCTGATGATTAAGGATCACCCTGAGCTTGTTCAGACAGAGATTGTGGTGGAGTCATGCAGTACACTTTTTGGGTTCAATGGCCTTTTTTTTTACAGTGCAGAGGAAGGAGGTAAGGGGGGGTCGGGTGGCCAGCGGGTTGGCACCAAAGTGGCATGAGTTGGCAGGCCGGGGAGTGAAATGGGCACGCTCTCAGACATCTGTTTGCACTCAGTGGCCATTGGCATGGGGGTGTGGAGGTGGAGCTGTCATGAGGGACAGGAACACACTGTAAAAAGCATTGTCAGTTCAAGCAATAAAAACACTTTGTGTAGTTACAAGCTAGTTGAACTAGTTTTATACAAGACAGTTCTTTCATCCATGCTTACCTGCCCAAATGTGGACACTTTCAGTCAATGCCATATGTCTGCCATGTATGTTGTAAGTAGAAGAGCAGGTCGAATCTTCTGGATTGCAGTAAAGGTGTGAATAACACAAGGTGGAAAGAGTATATCTTTTACATTGCTGCTCTGTGCTCATCAGAGGGACTTCAACCTATTACTATGCTACAACAGCCAGTGTATACTAAATGTAATTCATTACTCCATTAAGCAATTACACTCATCATTAAAAGAATAGTTGCACCAAGAAGGAAGTGTGGGATTGCAGTGCTGTTGGAAAGGGAGATTGCTAGGAACAATAAAACATGATAAACTGATATATTGACTGATATGGGTAAAATTATTAAGCTACACATACAGAAGTAGTGTCTCCCAGTATGGCTTTAGGCCTCCATGTTTCCTAACGCAACATGCGGGACGTCCCAGCATAGAGTAGTAGAAGTTCCTAATGGTGTTCTGCGATAATCCATCCCATCGAGCTTGAATACTCTCACACAGAAGTTTATGGTAGGGGTGGAGACGGAGTGACAAGAGGCCTATTGGACATGTGACGTGCGACAACAAATCGGTCATCTTGGTGCTGACCACGGTGCCTCCACCAATGATTCGTTGACTCTCCCACCAAGGCAAAAGCAGGACTCGTCACTGAAGATGACCTGCTGTCGTTCTAGGTCACTCCATGACAGTCTGGCCTGACGCCACTGCAGTCTTTGGTGACGTTGATGTGGTGTTAAGGACAGTCATCGTAGCTGTCTGCGTGCGTGTAGTCCTGCATTATGGAGCCGTCTGCCAATGGTGCTGGCACTAACAGGATGACTCATGGAGGCATCTGCAGAGTATCTGCAACCGTGGCTGTCGGGTCAGTCAGGTACCGTGATAAAGCCCGTCTTTGCTCACGTCACATGGGAGTGTGAAATATGGATCATTTACATGTCTCACAAAGTCAGACCTACCCACAAGGTTTAATTCCAGTCAGCTGATTCCTTCGGGTGCAACTACTTACACTAATACGGCCAAACAAAGCATAACTATCATTTCAGCCAATTTATTTTCAGCAAAGCTACATACACAACCATATCCCGCATACTCTCCGTCAATCTGCAAAACCATTTCATCATGTGAAGAACCACTGAAGCATGCAAATGGTCCTTTGAGTGTTCATGGTTCTATATACCACTATTGTCATTCTACAGAACTACAGCAGCTTGTCGAGAGTGTAGCACACTCTGATGCTGTTCTTCCATTATGTTAGAGGTAGTCTCTGCAGCATCCAGACTTATCTGTTGTCTGATCACTGCAGCCATCCCTGCAGCTGCTGTTGAGTAACTGTTATTGCTTTGGATAGGCCCAATCTTTAGAAATGTTTGGGAAATGTTTGAGAAGTGTTTGGAATTGTTCAGCTCACTGTTTATATGTGTGGCTGAACTATTTAGTGGTGGCTCTTGCTTGTCGTTTTTACATCAGTAGCATTAGACCTTCAATCTCCCTCTGAGCAGACGGACGGGCGTGGATGGCCTCGACACTGCCCACAGCTCCAGCTGTCCGTGTGATCACACACACACACACGCACACACACACACATACACACACACGCACACACATAACACACAAACAAACATACACACATGCAAACACACACAAAGACACACACAAACGGATGAATACACGCGCACACACATACATCCACTGGCCACTTCATTAGGCACACTTGCTTGTTTCAGCTTTACTTACTGTATAGATGCACATTGTAGTTCTACAGACTGTATTCTATCTGATTCTCTGTATACTTTATTACCCTGTTCTTTAATGGGCAAAAGCCCCACAGAGCAGGTGGATCATTCTCAGCACTGCAGTGACACAGACGTGGTGCTGGTGTGAGTGAATCAGACACAGCAGTGCTGCTGCAGTGTTTGAACACTGTTTCTACTCACTGTCCACTCTATTAGACACTCCTACCGTGCTGGTCCACCTTGTCAGAGATGATAGTTCATGTGCTGCTGCAGGGTTTGTGTTGGTGACCCTTTAGCCCTTCATCAGTGGTCACAGGACGCTGCTCACAGGACGCTCTTGGCTGGATAGTTTTGGTTGGTGGTCTATTCTCAGTACAGCAGTAACACTAAGGTGTTTGAACACTCCAGCAGCACTGCTGTGTCTGATCCACTCACTCAAACACTAACACACCACCAGCAAGTCAGTGGCACTGCAGTGCTGAGAATGATCCACCACCCACATATTACCTGCTCTGTGGCGGTCCTGTGGGGGTCCTGACCACTCAAGAACAGGGTGAGAGGGGATTTAAAATGTATACAGAGACACAGATGTACTACAGTCTGTAGGACAGCAAGTACTGGGAAAATTCTGAGGTGTGGCCAGTGAGTATATATATAATATACATATGTGTGCACACGCACACACGCACACGCACACACACACGCGGCGCACGCGCACACGCACGCACACGCACGCACACACATACACACACACACACACACACACACACACATACACATACACACACACACACATACACACAGACACGCACACGCACACACACACACACACACACACACACATACACATACACACACACACACACATACACACAGACACGCACACGCACACACACACACACAGACACACACACACACACACATACACACACACACGCACACACATACACACACACACACACATAAACACTCTCTCCCTCTGTCCTCACCTCCTCTGGACAGCCGCCAATCCCATAATGCCAGTTGGTGTGCCCATCATACAGCGCCACGGCAAATGGCATATCTCTGAGCCATGCTGCTGATGCTGCTCTTAAGCCAGGACAGCAGCAGCTCATTTTCACATGCACACGCAGACACACACAGACACACACAGACACACACACACTCACACACACACACACACACACACACTCTCTCTCTCTCTCTCTCTCTGTACCCTGCAAGAGCATTATCTCACTGCTCTTAACTATCATCCTGTATAAAAGAAAAGAGGATCTGAATCTAATGTTTTCACCTCCACTGCTGTGCATAGAGACATGACTAACAAAACCGGTATCTCCAAAAACTTTACCTTTACAAAAGAAGCAAACAACATTCTTTAACTTGAAGGTCATATTTGTGACTAGTGGTCCTTTCACCATGAACCTGTAAATAGTGTCAGTCCCATCAGAAATGATACCTCACTGTTATCGTGACAAATTGGACATGTTAACTGTGTTCATTTAGAAAGCCAACAAATCCATATCAGGAAACCAGGGGTGTTAAAACTTTTGCATTCAACCATACATACTGTGTAATGTATGAAGTCTCATAATACCCGCTCCAGCATGTTCTCACATGTTAACATTAGGGCTGTGTAGAAAGTATACATCAGCACCGCATTGCCTGTGTCTGGTAATGACTTGCCATTACTAATCAATTCATCACCATGTTCAGTTCTGTCACTTTCAAATACCCCCTCCCGCACCATCACCACCCACCATCACCCCCCCAACAACCCACACACAAACACAGACTTATGCCACACACTGTATGTTCTTTAGATTACCAGAGGAATGAACTGCATGCCACTGATTTCCCCAGCGATGGGAACAGTATCATGTTAATTATTTCAACCATCTGGTCCAGCCCATGCTACAGGCAGCCTCCACCCCAAACAGATTTGTACCTGTCAGTCAAACGGCTGTGCACATAAAGGTCCAGCTTGTGCACAGGCCCGGGGGGAGTTAACCAGGGTGTGAAGTTACTCAACTGGACGCCAGTGTCCCGCAGGCTTACAGGGAGAACAAACCTGTAGCCCTTTCCATGCATTCTTATTGACATCAAAAGAAATGCATGAGTTCAAATGTTGTTTTAGTGTTTTTGTTTAACTCAACAAATTATAATTTTGTCCACAGAGGTTTTTATTGTGCAAACAATAATATAGCATAGTTTTTATGTCTGTAGATGCAGTTATATCAGTAAGTCTCTGCGTTACCATTATAGCTGTGAGGTTTGTGTGTTTGTATGTGTGTCAGTATGTGTTTTAACATTACAACCACACATTACAAACTGACTGGTGTGTTCTGCAGTTATGTTCAGGGCTGTACATGTAAGCAAGGATGGGCTTTATTTCTGTACCTAACTGGCTCAACAGTCACCACTGTGGACATTCAACTAGTATTGATGCCCTTAATGAGTCAACCTGTTAGTGCCAGCACCATTGGCAGACGGCTGACCAATACAGGACACCATGCACACAGACTGTTACGATGACTGCCCTTAACACCAAGTCAACATCTTCAAAGACTGCAGTGGTGTTGTGCCAAACTGTAAAGGAGTGACTCAGAATGGCAGTGGGTCATCTTCAGTGACGAGTCCCACCATTTGTTATGGTGGTCACTCCACCTCCACCCCTACCGCACAATGTGCAGGAACTGTGTGAGAATATTCAAGATGCGTGGGATGGATTATCACAGGACACCATTAGGAACCTCCACAACTCCATGTCGGCCCAGCATCATACTAAGAGACAGCGTTTCTGTATGTGTAGCTCAACAAATGATCATATCAGTCTAAATGTGTCATCATTTATTGTTCCTGGTAACCTTTATCTTCCTTCCGATTAGCCTTGCAGTCCAGCACTTTCTTCAGCCTGTATTAATGTTTCCATTCTTGTCAGGATCCTCAAAGAAACCCGCAGAGACACTTCTCTATGCCTCCATAGTTCAGTCTCAGACATTGGTTGTATTTTCTGCTTTGTATGATCCAAATAACCTCAAATCCCAAACAGACTCTGGGATGGTAGGTCCAATGTTCTGAGGACACCACTCTGTATTTCCTTTTCACAGTCAGATCGCTACACATCCTTTCAGACCCACCCTTTTTCTCACAGTAGCGGGATGAACACAAACACCTGTGAATAGCTTTCTGAAGCAAGACCGGACCTTGATTATCACCTCTCTCTTGAAGAGGAAAGCGTTAGGAGCTGTTTATCTGAAGGGGACAGTTATGGTGGTCTACCAGCTCTTGCATGGTTGTTATGAGGCCCATTATTTTATTCTTGTTACATGTGCTTAACTATTTTTTTGGCCTGTAAGTTCAGAAAGGACAGACTCCTTTTCCCCACAGTAGTGCAGTTTCACTGTAAACAGGTATAATATATATGGAACATATTGTAGGTAGCTACATATTGTCACTGCCCAAAGAAAAACAAGTGTCTCCAAATGTTAAAGTGGTCACAGGAGATGGCCAAAGCATTCACCTTTTGCATGTCATGTTAATGTAAAGAAAATTAATGCTATGCCATTTTGGACTTCATAAATTTTCACATCCTGTGAAGGGCAGCCTTTGTGCTCAACTGATGTAGAAAAAGAAAAAAGAAAAAAAAGAGATACTTGGTTTGCCTTTTTTTTGGACAGTGATGCTATATTTTATACATGTGAGACGTGTGTGTGTGTGTGTGTGTGTGTGTGTCTGTGTGTGGCCAACGATATCAACAACCTATACTGCTGTGCTGTGAATTACTACAGTGATTTTTACAGAATGCCTTTTACTAGCTGCCCTGCTGTGAACGGATTCATTTAATCTGCCCTGAAACAAAATACAAGGTGAACTGGAGCATCGGCCGTGCTTCACTCCCTGAGATCATCTTGCCATTTTATACACTTTCATTTACGTCCAACTGCACCTTCACACACTGCAATTATATCTCACCCAGCACAACCCTTTTGATTCAATTACTGATTGCTTAAAACTGCCTTTTTTAATTCCACGCTTTTTTGCCTATAGCTTCTTTTAAAGGACGGAAATATGTCTTCTAACATGTAATCCAACCTTGAGTGATGGCGAAAAAAGAGGTCACAGGGTGAAGAATATCGCCTGGAGGAAGTTAATTAATTTAGAGGCATTGGTTTATTTAAATGGCCGTGCATGTTGATGACCTGCCGCATGCAGCACAGGATGAGGACGGGAGGAGCAAGGTCATGTCTATCCCGCTCCTCTATCACACACTTAACGAGCACACCATATAAAACTCCAGTAAACAAAGACGGTTTGACGTTTACCGTCATTCTACAGTAATTCTCACATTTCCTTGCTGAAGTGCAGTATTGAAATGGCAAATCTAATGCTGACGTACTGTCTGATGGGGTTTTACAGAATTTGGGGTGACATGGGGAAAACTGAGGCAATAAAAAGAAGAAAAATAAGGCTTCAGCAGAAACTGCAGTTGTTTACGCCATGCTGAACTTATAGACGTCTACTGCACTGGTAATTTTTTTATTGCATTGAATAGAAATGATATGAATCGACATGATGATGGATAAAAATAGACCTTTACAAATATTAATATACTGTACGGGTCAACATCCTACAGTTTACCTGCATTTTTTAGATTCAAATTATGATATTTGTGGGAATTTATGTTTCAAAGACATTCGGATTTGTTATTTGAATAAAACAGGTTATTCTTACTGCATCTTTCGAATGTAAACTGTATATACTGCTTATTTCTGACATATAGACTGATATATCTTCATGGTTGAAAAAACTCTCTATTTTAATACATTTTTATTTTCCTACATTATTTGAATATGATATTTGGGATATGTGGAATAGGTCTTTGGAAATGCTACAACATTACTTAAGTAAACCATTCTTACATAAACTTACATTAAACATTCAATGGGTCTTCGCCCTCTACTGTACAGGTACTATTTGGGAGATACTTGTTTTATTTGGACAGCGACGGTATGTTCTACCAGAAAGACCTACCAGGCAGGAGTGACCGAAGGTGGTATGTTAATACAAGTTAAATAATAACAATTCTTAAGAATGAAAGAGTCTTTAGCGTAGGCCTCATTTTCAGCCCATGTCTTTGAGTGGTGAGACCCTTCCAGATTCTGCCAGACCGGGATGGCAGGGACAGGGATGGCTACCTGGGCTGCTAGACCAAACTGGTGATTGATTAAAAACATTGAAACGTTGACTCCTAAAAATCCTCAAAATCAGTATGTAAGTTGAGTCGCTTTAACAACAGGTGTGGCCAACAACTGGTCAGAGAACTGAACGTGTGTGAATGTGTGATGTAGCATTGGAGTCTTCCTTGCAGAACTTGTGCTAAAAGCTTCCATCGCACTTATGATTGGCTGTTTTGAGTTGTTCCTCATTCAGAAAGCAGGCCTGAAACACTCTTTATAACTTCATGTAAAATGGGTGGGGCTTAACTGCTGTAGATTAAACAGGCAGCTATACGTAAATGTGTTGGATTAATTTCCTGACATCACAAATTTAAAATGGGGTGTTTTTGCACTTCAGTGGGCATATATGAAGGGTATGGGCTTTTTGAAGACAGAGGAAGACAGAGGAAAGTTTGGTTTCCAATTTTAAGCTGGTTATGTTTGTGAAGTCATGAAAACCAATGCATGTCCACCTATACAGCATGCAGCAGTTCAACCCTGTCCACCCATAGTGAAGTTAATGAGGGCTTAGTCTTGGCTTTGCTTTTTGAATAAAGCACAATGCACGCCAGCCAATCAGAGCAGACGTCATTTACATGCATCATGTACAAAGGCACAGCAACAACAACAACCTGGGTATGTCTAATGGATATGTCTTTCTGGCCTTTATTATAATAAAGGATATAAGCTTAATGTATTAATACAACATTAAAAACTCAACATTCAGGACTAATATTCAGGCTTAATATAAAGTAGGGTCAAATACCAAACTAGGTTCTCATTTGTATAAATTGGCTGTACATTTCTCATCTTCTCTTACAGGTTTTTGGTGTTTAAGTGTAGATTAAGTCCTGCTACTTCAGTTGTTGGGTTTACGGTGGTTTGAATTGTGCACTCTAACTACATTTCAGGGTATTGTCTTCTCTTTGGAACAGTGTGAAGTGTCATATGTGTAAAGATCTGTGATTGTTGGTTCAGAAATAAAGAAAACGCCAAACCTAACACTAAACACTAAACGGTGCTGCCGAAACCTAAAGTAGCTTTGAAACTGTACCGGATCTCAGTTTCTTCTAGTGTAGCACAGTTACGACTCATCCACAGTAGAGAGAGAGTGAGAGCAAGGGACAGAGAAAGCGAGAGGGAGAGAAGAAGAGAGAGGGAGACTTCTCCTCTTGCCAGCTTGTTATGGGTAGGGGAGGCAGAGACAGACTGGAGCGAGACAGATAAAAGCTTCCTCAAGGTGCAGCACCGTTGACTAGTTAACCCCTCGAAATTATGCCGTAGTTTCCGACCCCGTTCCAAAGTCCCGGAATTGGGTTACAAGATAATTTCACAGGCGACTTGCTTGTCTTACTTGGCAGTTCAACTGGCTAATTGAAGAAGGCGATTTCCAGTCCCTGCAACTGTTTAAGGAATGATACTTAAAATCTGAGTAATGATGATAAAAGGGATTTTCGGTGACGTGGAAGTTGCCGGATTTTTCGAATATATATGAGCACATTTCCACTTTATGCAAGACCAAACATGAAGGGAAAAAAAGGAGTCTTCAGGCTCAGGGCTGGAAGTTCACTCAAGCTCTTTCTTATTTTGGACGTGCGCACAAGAGGAGCAAAAAATGACTTTCTTCCCCTTCCTGCAAGCAAATGTGCCAAATTGTTGCAAAAGTTTGGTGATGCCAAATTGAGCCCCCAAATTGTTTTGGATCGTGTGTACAGCTAGTGGTGGAAGGAGTAATGAAAAAGAAAGACTTGATGCGAGCAGACGTACGGTTGCTTTCAGAGAAAAAAAAACACAATTCATCACCACTATATTTTTCTGGCCAATTATATGACTGTAGTTAGTTTTTCACTTACTGTTTAAACTAGAATGAGCCCACTTAATCTAAGCTCTAACAGACTGTTGGAAGATTATAAAGGAATGACGAAACCAAACTCTGGAGAAAACATTATGCTAGTATGTTGTAATTGGTACATTTTAGGCAGATTAGCAGCAGAAGTTTTAATTCACTAGAAGCGCATCATGCATTGTATGAAAAAAGCAAATAGTCTACAATTTTAAAAAACAAATATAAAATATGTATTACACCTTGACAGAAGAAGTCATACAAAACAAACTAGAAAGTACAGAAAGTGTACTATTATTTATGTAATACATCAGCACAAGTGCATACGAAATCTTTTTGAAATATTTTTGTTTAATTTACCTACATTAAGAACATGTCCATTCTCATAAAGAAAAACCAGCAGTCAGTCACAGCTGAGATGTTAATTCAGACGTCGTCTAAATCAAAACATGTCTCTCCAGAATCGTATCTTTACAGGAAAAGACAAAATGTTCTTAACTTTTATTGTAAATGATTTTAAGGTATTTCTGTTTGTCCATTCATCATGGAATTTTAACAAAATGTAAAGTCATGTTCAAATGGTATGGCAATATATCACTGCTGTTCGAATGAAAGTTCATTTTCTTCGTTTTCTTTTTTCTGCTTTTATTATTTAAAATTGCCTGTTGTCCTGCACACTGTGAAAAGGGAAGGTGATTAAATTTTCAGGAGTTTCTAAGAATAAAAGCAGAAATTTTACAAAAGCCTCAGCCACTAAGCTCTCGTTTTCTTTAGTGTGTCCACTCTTTGACTTTATTACGGTTCCTTTCTATGTCCTATACCTGCTGTCAGTGTTTTTACAGAAATGTGCAAGAATGCTTTTTCATACTTTCAAACTTCAGCCCTAGAAATGTTCTGCTTCTTACGATCCAAGCAATCCCATATGCTCCATGTCAATGACATCTGGGCTCTGAACCCAGAGAACACAAGCAACATGGGGAGGCAGAGGGGGGGGGGGAGGGGGGGGGGGGGGGGGGGGGGGGGGGGGTGGTGGGGGGGGGGGGGGGGGGGGGGTGGGGGGGGGGGGGGGGGGGGACAAAGGATGGACAAAACCACCTGTGGATTTGTTTAGGTCTGAAGCATAACAGTTTCACTGAAAGAGGAAAGCCTTTCTTACACCTGAAACAAATAAATAAAAAACTTTTAAAACTTGCTTTCCTCTTTCACTTTTTTTGTAGGTAATTATTTATTGCATATCTGATGTCTTATATATGACAAACAACCTAAAAACCTGTACTTTTAAGCACAAATAAAAAAACACTGTTTTGACTGAAAATAAATACATGAAGAGAAATGCTGCATATATTTTATCAATGTACAGAGCACATCTGAGTTAAGTCCTTAATATTTGGGATATAAAAGGAAAATAGGTGTAGTCAGAGGCCAGATTTATAAAATGACTAACCTATAGTTCACAATATTGATTTTAAGTCTAGTAATAATACACAATTTTACGACCCAGCTGACTAACCATATATTTATTTACTGGATTGATTGAAGGTTAGTCTAATATTGGACACAACATCAGCAATGTATATCAGCGCTATTCAACTCCTAGTACTACTTCTACATCATTCATCAATCAGATCACGATGCACTACTAAGTTGGCAGAAAAGCATAGCAGAAGTTCAATTCATTCAACCATGCGTCCATCTTTAAGTACAATAACATACGGCCGTGCTTAGACATTTAAACCATATAACAATTTGTAAACTTGAATAAATTTCTTTGGGAAAATCATTAAACTATGTCACATATAATACAACAAAAATATGATGAATAACAAAAGTAGGTTTGTGGAGATAAAAACATATAGCTGGTGTATATGATGGTATGTGGCATAAGAAGAATTCCAGCCAAAAAAATGAGAATCATCATAAATGAATATGTTTAAAACTAAATATCCCTTGATTTGACATTTTGTTTCCTACCACAAAACAATCTTAATAAAACTTTAAAGACACAAATGCCCAAATAGCTTGTACCAAATTTACTGTATTGTTATTTTATTTAATAATAATGTATACAGTACAAACTGAAATAGTATAGTCTGCTAGACACCAATCAAGTAAGCTAGACAAAAGAACTTATTCCAAGATGTTTTTGGGAACACCAAAAAACTATTAATTCCTAGGTTTTACACTCTAATTATTCATTCACAGTAATTGGAAATAAAGATATATTATCTGCCTGAAATCTGGGCTCCAAGATTCAAAATACAAATTATTCTGCATTATGACTGAAGTAGCCCATAACTTTGTTCTCCATATTCCACAGCTTTTTAATTGATTTTAGAATCATCTACAGCTACAAAGTCTTCTTTTTCCACAGCTGACATGTAATTAGCTGAAATACGTGATGTTGTATAGTAATTAAAACTGCAGTAAAATTTGATTTTAAGAGAAGATTTTTGTTTATTTTAAATTTACATTTAAAAATATTGATCCAAACTTTTAATTGGTGGCTCCCAACTTTTGAAGACGATGCATTGCATTGTTAGCAACTACACAACAAACAAACAAACAAACAAAAAAAGTTGGTGACTTTGGTGCTATACAGAACCATTTAAAAAAGGTTCTTTAGATAACCACATACCTTCCACCATGGAGAAGAACCCGTTTTAACTGTAAAAAAAAAAAAAAAAAAGACAATAAGCATTCTTCTGAGTGTTCACAGTTACCCATAACGTTGCCTTTACTAAAGAACACTCAGAGAACTACATTTCTAAGTGTCTGAGGTGAAGCTAACACAATATGTGATTGGAGAAGATGACCGTGAGGTAAAAGAGCCCACGTGCTCCATTTGTGGCAAAGGCGCGCGCCAAGCCCAACGCATTAGACTAATTCATGGCGATGTATCGCCCGACCGCGATATAAGGCTAACCAGATAACAAATAAAGGTTAGTGTTCGAGTCGCTGTGAGGCTGCACTGGAGTGAACGCGGCGAATGTATTCATATCTGCGAATATGAACATATCAATGACCGACTGAGTAAATGAATGAATGAATTCATTAGGGGAGCTCTGAGGTAAAAACTCCAACGGCACGCGCACGAGAGGAGTACGGCGCGCAGCGAGGCACAAACCTTATCTTCAAAAACAAAACCGCGAAACGCCTTCACCTCAACACTCAGTTCGAGCGGATCGCCTCACCGTGCCGCCTCAGCTCGGAGAACGAATAGAGAGGGAGAGAGAGTGAGAGAGAGAGAGACAGAGAGAGAGAGAGAGGGAGGGAGAGAGATAGCGAGGGAGCGAACGAACAGCGTGGCCGTGAATAGAGAGAGAGGGAGAGAGAGAGGAGGAAAAGAAGTACCGGAGCTTTAGACGTTGTGAATATCAAAAAAATATATATCGTTCTTTTTTCCCCCTCCTCACGGTTTCCACACCGACCCCTTCGGGGCTCTTGGATGAACCCGAACCCGGCGAGCTCCACCTGGACCCGCTGAGAGCAGCTCAAAGCAGGCAGGCATGTCCCGAAGAAAGCAGAGCAACCCCAGGCAAATCAAACGTAAGTTTGTTTATTCGCCATTATACCGAATTAAACCGTGTTTTTGTTCGTCGCGTTTCTCTGACAGGAAGGAAAAAAAGTTGTAACGGCTCCGGAGTAACGGCTCTCTCGCCGCACGTGCAGCTCGGTTTGTTTTTATTTGAACTGAGGCAGCTTCGGGGTTATCTTTGACTGAGAGGAAAACATATACTTTTTAGGGGGCGAGTTTATAAATTTCATGTCTCGGTATGTCTGTGTTTTGGAGCTAGTGACGAGAAGACGGAGCGTCTCGGTTTATCTGGTGGGGATTGGACAGATATCACAGCGTTTAATAGACCTAACCGAGCCGCTCTGAGGAGCAGTAAGTTTAGGTTAACCGGTACAGATAGCACGGCTGATGTGTTGGACAGACGAGGTGAAATAATTTGACGAAGGTTTCTTGATAATAGCCGTAAATAAAAAGGGAGCTGCATCATTTAGTTAACATGTCATAAACCTGAGAACCTGAGTAGACGTGGTGCCTCACACACATCTTACCAGTATGTTAATATGAATAATTACAGCAGTAATAATACTAGTTTCTGTATGTTGTGTTCAGTTCCAGGTTAGTTCAGTTCCAGTGACTTGAGTTTTGTAAATGTCAGTGTGTGTGTTTCTGTTATTGCTGCTGATGTAGTCTTATCCCCCCCATCATTTTTACATTTGACCCACCTCTGTGAAATACGTAGCAAATTAATTCTAATTAATTATCATTTTTAGATTAAACCATCTTTTAGAGTGTTAACTTAGTTCGAGCTGGTGATCTTGTATAAGCGGCTGCGTTATTAAATGATGCATGGAAATGTGGGCTATGTAAGCCTGGCAGGGGTGGATCAGGGAGTAATGTAGGATGTTAAAGCAGATTAAAGACTGAATAGGCTCCACTGGTCAGGTGGCTCCAAAATTTCAGATTGTTAAAGCTTTGTTAAGGAATAAAGATGTCCAGGGCTGACGTTAATGAAGGTGGATCAGTCAGATGAAATTCTGTATGTGTTTTATCCATGAATAATGTCTGAAATAAGAGGGTGAAACGTTGTGGTGATGTGTGGCAGGGCCTTCAGGAAGCAGGCCGTCTGTGTGTGTTGTGTGTAGAGTGTGTGAGGCAGGGTATGTGTGTGTGTGTGTGCTGTGGCTCTCTCATGAATTGTTTGGAGAGACAGGTTAAATTCTCCCAGAAGGCTACTTAACTCTGTGCTGTCCTTGATCAGAGAGTGTATTGAAGCTATATTTGTTTTGCTCTGATCAATATCCCTGTTGCTGTGTGCGGTTGTAAAATTGTGTGTGGGTGAGTGAATACATTTACCCGACTGCATTTAAATCAAAGTGCTTTAAAGTAACATGTTTTAATCTGTTCCAAAGCTCAGTTTAGTATTTTATTGGGTTACTTAAATAGCAAGCTTAAAGGCAGTATCGGATTAACATGCGTGTTTAAAGTGGACTGATGTCCAGTGTACGGCTCAAGCGTTTTTTGGTCTGAGATTCAGTGATGTACCAAATGTTCAGTGGCTGTTATGACAAATTAAGGTGCCCTACCCAGTGCATTTGCTAAGTGTTTACACACGTTTAACAGAAGGTAACGGATCCCTGACTGTCTTATTTGATGCTGTTTTATTTTACGTAAATCAGCGCCTGCTGTGTGTTAACATTCCTTGACAAGTTTTGAAACGAGAATACAGGTGAATACCAAAAGGAGCCAATCACTATTCCCTTTCCAAAATGCCTGTTGCCAGGAGCGAAAACATGGTCATTAGCATTTCCACGCCAGGGCCCTCGGCCGCCCATGCTGAAATAGAGCTCCGCTTTGAAAGAGAAAAGGTCGCGCTGAGCCTACAGTGGTCCTCCCCAGCAGCGCGGGAGGGGAGCAGAGGAAATAAAGGCTGTGTGAGGTGGCTCCGCGGAAAGTCAGCACAGCACAGTCGTTCTGAAGGACAAAAAGAGGTCTAATGCCCGTCCCACCAACCCCCACCCCCCTCCAGCAGCCAACCACCCACCCATCCACCCCTCCCTGTCCACAGGCAGCCATACGTTGGGGCCCGTTATCTAAAATTGTGATTTATGCAGTATTTTAATATTTTGCTTATTCTTTCCCCTTGGGCGCTCTCGGAGCCATGATAAAAAGGAGATGGTGAAAGAGCGCCATTAATTTGCTCCGATGACTGAGGAGATAGTGCCCGATAATGGGAAAGATAGGGCCGCTAGATATACCATCAGAGGCCCCGATTATTACCATTAAAATTCCAGCCCAGCAATCTGCAGCCGACTGATAATTCCCCTCTCCGTTTCCACCACTTTGGATGATAAGGCAAAAAATAGTCACTCTGTGCTCCTTGATTAGGTTGCCTGGATATCCCGATAATGCTGTGATAAATTATGTATTTTTCCTCCCTTGTTTTTTGCGGGAGCAACGTTACATCTGATTTCTTTTCTCTTCATTTTTTCCCCTTACAAACATATATTTAGTGTTTATTTTACCACCCCCGCAAAAAACCCTCTTACATGTTTTCCCTTTTTTAATCATTTTGTATTGTAATAAGAGTTTGATAGTGGGAGGTGATAGGAGTGAAGGTAGTTTCGAATGGGAGCACATATAGTATCAGTGTTATCAGGCTCATATCTCTGGGCCAGCTGCTTGCTGCTGTTGTTTTAGCCCTTATCATCCCCCTGCTCTGCCAATATGCCAATAAATTGCCCAGGTTGTTAGCCATTCCGAGGCAGTGGCAGTCAAATTTATGATAGAAAGTAGCGAAAATATTGCTGATGCTGGACGGATTTGCGATTAGCTGTGGCTGTGGCATGATGTGTGAACTCATCGCTCTCTCTCTTTCACTCTCTCTCTCTCCCTCCCTCCTTCCCTCCTCTTTAACCTAGTGTGTTGGTGTTTAGACTTCAGCCACGTTTACACTGACAGATGTATTCCGCTGCTCTAATAGGCAGGGCAGATACACAGGTTGTTAAATTGAAACCGTGGCCTTTGGTGTAATTTGTCTGTAAAATTGCCCCCAAAGTTGCAAAGCGGGGGCTGCAGAGAAGGTGGGATGATGTAAGAAGAGCCTCTCTCCATCTGTTTACGAAGGGAGAGGGAGGAAGGAGCATCACACTTGCCTTGTGCAGAACTCTGATGGAAAATGTTATACTGGCTGGGCATTGCAGGCCTACACAAACAGTTCAAGTCTGTCATATCAAAACCTCATATCTCCAATGGTCCAAAATTGCATAGCAAAATATCTTGGTACAGTAATATACCTTAAAATCCAAAATGTTTTTCTTGATTTACTTATTTATTTGATTTAATAGGCTACCATTTCTGAGACACACAATGTTGCTCTTGTATGTAGCTCTTTGTTTTTCAAAAGTCATTCACAAAACTACAACCTAGACGGTTTGGTCATGAATATAATTTGGATCTTTTACTGCAGTAGTGGCACATAAAATATATATTTTTTTCATTTATTGATTTACTGAACAGTTGATTAATTGAATAATTAGGAGTCAACAGTTTAAACATGACTGCACTTTCAGTTCAAGGTGCTCACTTAGGAACGAAGTACTCATGTAGAATGCACAGAGAGCCATGTCCCAAAAATGTTTGATTTCAGCATTTAGAAGAAAATCCAGGGAACGTCTTATGAGATGCAGCTTAGGCAATTGTAGACAGCAGTGCAGCTTGCTGGAGTTGGATTGGTACGTTGGAGAGCTCAGTTTGAGCTCTACTGTTGTAATGGCATATGTAATAGGCTGTCACTTTGACTTCATAGCGCTCTATGCGATGCTCATCTGAGCAGCCCTGAGCTGTAATGCGCCGGCTGATGATGTCACATCGGAGCCAAGCGAGGCCTATCAGCTGACACTCAGATCACTGGATGGGATTTATCACAGACAACTTAGAATGGTATGGCACTGGGAGAGTGTTTGCTGACTTAGCTGCCAACATGTCAATGCGTGAGTGTGTATGTGTGTGTGTATATACTCATGAATGTGTATTGTACAGGAAAGAAAAGGAAAGAGTCATATACACATGTGAGACTGACTGAAGGGATAGTGTGTATATGTGTACGCTGGTGGTATATAAAGTGGCCATGCTCCGTGATGGTGTTGGGAATCATTCTTTCCAGTCATTTTTTTGTTTGTTGCTATTATTTGTATGTAAGTGGTTTATAAATGAATTATACAAACCAATATTGAATGACATATTTATTGTTCTACTCTAAAAAGTCTGCTTTGTATTAATTATTTTGTTTGCAGCTCTCTGCAAATAAATGTTATAGTGTTTTTTCTACACAATATTTATCTAGGTGGATTTAATTCCAGTTTTGCATTTTATACATGTTGATATTTCAACAAAGGTAGATATGTACATGAAAAACATTGGATGTTAGCATCAGTTCATGATATGCATGTCCATTATGATTTAGTATGTGGTGTATTGTGTCTCAGTTGGGCAATACTGTAAGATCACAACATTGCATTTTGTCAATATCATGCATCGTTATGGCATTAAGAATGTTTGTAAGATTTCAGACAAATATACTACAATACATATATAAAAGAAATACTACAATAGAGTGAACAACAACGGGAAAAGATTCTGGTAATTGTAGTCCG
Organism: Prochilodus magdalenae; assembly: GCA_024036415.1. Classification (NCBI taxonomy): domain Eukaryota; kingdom Metazoa; phylum Chordata; class Actinopteri; order Characiformes; family Prochilodontidae; genus Prochilodus; species Prochilodus magdalenae. Next base: position 464,312 of record JAMWET010003419.1, on the reverse strand, counting down.
CTTCTTAAGCGATTGTATCTATCTGTATTTCGATATATCGGTCAAATGTAAACATCTTTCTGATGTTAAGCGAATATATGTGGTGATATCAGTATGATGCTGATATCATCAGGCATCCCTAAACACAGCCTTTGTTCTAGCTGAGTTCCATTCTGAGCTAAACTCAGACCACCAGATGCTTATACATCTGAGCTTATACATACCAAGGGGATCTCAATCTTATTTGAGTATGGCATGCATCGGAAGCTCGGGACGGTGGGGTCTCCCATGCTCAAGTGCCACTTTTTCAGACGCTGATGAGTTCCAAGACAGTGTTCCTCCTAGATTTATGTCAGACCAAGAATGGTTGCTGCATGCCAACTTTCACAGTGACATCTGTTGGCAGCCAATAACAGCTTGTGCTGTTTTGCTTCGTCTATGCTCAAGGAGCATCGTTTGCCTGCTAGTCTGTCTGTTTGAAGCCGCCATATTACACTATGCAAATGGGCATATGCAAATAGAGCCCGGCACAGTATACAGACAATTTGTCATTTTTTATCTCGCCAGCTATTCATTTGAGATTATTTGTTATTATTGTTATTATTATCACTAGTTGCCTGCTCTGCAGTAGGGGCACGTTCCCAATGGGAAAACGAAACAATCGTGACCAGTTTCTTTCTGGGATTAAGGTGTCACAGGGCCTGTTACGGTGATGTTAATGGCCTGTTGTGTTTAAAAAAGAGTTAGAATGGTATAGTTAAGACCCCTGGAGTGTATCTGGCTGTCCTGTTCTGGAAAACAGTGTGTGATGAAGCAGCGATGCTGGTTTCAAAAGGTGGAGGTCACTTCCGGCCATAGTTTCCTCTTTATCTTCCTTTTTCCTGAATTCTGCTGTAAAGATTCCTGTGAGTCAGAATGCTTTCACAATATCCCTTGCTTGCTTCATTCAGAGGAGTGGAGACCTCCTTTTTATCCAGAGGTAGCATTCATAATCAAACCAAACTCAAACTTTGAGGCCCCATTTTTGTTTGTATTGACTCAAGGCACCACAACAGTAGTCACTTTCATTTTGTTCTGGGGCATAATTTGAACTTCAACCAAATGTATGCAGTTCTTCTAAATCTCTTACAAGGACCTAACAAGATCAAATGGTGAAACTGTGTTTGACAAATCCCCATCGTCTTCTGGCCTCTTTTACGCACCTGATATCACTGATTCGTACTGAGCCGCGGGTACCAATTGACTTTCAGCCTCCCAGTTAATAGCCTTGTCTTGTGCTTGTACGGATCAATATCGGTATTAATTAATCAGCATTATCAGATCCAGGATCTGGTTCGGTTCGTTGTAACATCAGCAAAATATCAATAGGCAGAGTGGACTCCCCTGATCGCCATGGCAACTTCATCTCTCAGGTCAAAGGAAGTTTATCTTATCTCTTGTGCGAAGAGTGGCAAACTGCTTAGGAATCTAGCTTAGACGCTAAGATCATCGATTGGTGTTTTTGTCTTGCTCTTTTTCTCCCTGTTGTTTTAAGGGAGGAGGTCAGGCTGCATTCTAACTACAACAGAGATGTGAGATTTAAATATTGATGTTGAAAGGCCGTTTGGGCAGGGGCCTGAAGTGGAGCTCCGGCTCAAGTACGTCCTTTTAAAACCCAGACAAAGCTCTGATTATCGGCCCATGTTCTTGTATCTGTGTGTGCCTGCGTGGGTGTGATTATTAGTGTATTTATAGATTCAGAGATCGTATGAAAGCATGAATAGCAAAAAAGCAAATTTAATCTGGACTTTTTGTTTGTAAAAAAGTTAGTAATCCAAATATGTTTGTAACTGTTCTGTTGTCACATTTCCACAGTGCACATGGTCACAGTTTTGCATCACAATTTCATGATGCATTGTTACATCCTACTTATTATATGAAAACCCATCATGTGATCATAACAGCAGAAGTCTTTCCTGCACTCTCCCTCACTTTACTTTCCTAGAGGTCCCAGATGTAGCCAAGTTTGCTGCTAGGTTCTAACATAGTCATATTGCACGTCATCCTCACAACGGTCCCATGAGAGAGGAACACAGAGATGCTTGCATTTCTTCTTTTTTCTTTTTTCCCCACCTATCTCCGGCTCCTCTGCCTCGGGGACACAATCGCCTCATTTAACATTCTGAGTTTGGCCCCAGCCGAAAGGGGCAGCAGGCGGAGAGAGAGTGAAAAGGGGGCCAGCACACACATCATAAATTCAATCATTTCACTCGCACATTCCCTTTCACCTTGGCTGGTCCACGCGCCACTACCGTGGAGATACGGCTCAATTAAGTGTGTTTGGTTAGTCTGCGATGCTTGCAGTCACTATGTGAGTGTTATTTTTTTTCTGACTTGACTGGAATCTTAGTATGGTAATAAATATGGATATTATTGGGTCCTGAGCTGATTTGGCTTATGACCAGGTGTGAGACACACCACAAACACACTCACTCTCACACATACACACTCTCACACTCTGTTTCATCCTCAAAGACAGTCAGGGAGGAGAGCATCCTTTGAAATTGAGTGAATGCTACATCTGGCAAAAATCAGCAGCTACCCATTTTAAAGCAGTGGTGATTCCAGAGTGCTTCATTCAGAACAGCTCTTTTCTGCTTCTGACCGGCAGTGTTTTCTTTGCTTTTTTGACCCCCTTCATTTTTACTGCATATCAGCTCTCTTTAAAAGCATACAGTGATGTGTATGTAAGTCTTTTTTTTACTTTGAAACATGTCGACCCCCATTGAGAGTAAGCTGATTGCCAGGATGTTAGAAGTTTCACTCTTGTCAGGCATTAGCAATGCTTGCTTGTTTATGAAGTAGGGTTTGTGGTGTAAAAAAGTAGAACGTCGGACATTTCCACTGGTATTAGGATGAACCCCTCCTAACTCTACCCATTAAGGAATAGGTGCTGGGGAGGATTATATACCAAGCCTCTCAGTTCAATTTGTACATCAGCATTTTCCCGACCTGGAAATACAAAACGGATGGCGTCTTAAGAACTGGCTGGAAAATTACACATGACAAAGCCCTGGCAAGTAAACAGATCAACAATTTATGTCAGAGGGGTTAGAAATACTGTACAAACTTAAGAACATGACTTTAAGACGGCTGTGTTTTGATCTTCAGAAGGGTTAAGCTACTCATGGGTTTGACAGCAGCGCTTAGTGCCTTGGTGTAATGATTTGACAGATCATTAAGTGACTACAATTAGCTTTATATATTCAGCACTTATAGACGATATAGTTCAAACTCTTTGCTCATTTAAAGCCAAGAGAGGGAACAAGAACACAGGCTTTAACACTGATGTAAAAAAAAGTTGTTACCATTTTCTAATGCTCATGGAAATTTTTATACCCAAGGAGATGGTATAAGACAACTTTTAACATACTGTAATACTTTGGAAGTGCTTAGCTGTAAATGCATATGTTTATGTTACGTATAGATGCTGTGCTAAAAAATATGATATACAAAACACATTTGACATCATGACAAAAAAAAAAAATCATAAAATTAATAAAAGAAGATCACGTTCACGTGTTCACGTTACCAGACTGAAGTGACTTAAATCTGATTGCCTTGATTTGAAACAGATCTGATTTTATCAGGGTCTGATTTTTTGACATATTACATGTGAATGTTCAGATTGGATTTTATGTGTTCATGTGCATGTGCCATCATGCAGTGTTAACATGGCAGCAGAGCCAAATAGGGGTTTAAACCCAGTAAACAGTAGAAATTATATGGATCTGACCATTTTTATCTTCATCTCCATCAATAATGTGCATCTGACATTTCAAAGTATATTATATTTGCGGTGAAGGCTTCCTCTGTGTGTTTGCTGGTCATGACACATTAATTCATTTCATGTGATATTACTGATTAGGAAGTGAATAGTTTCAGGAGGCTAATGACAGATTTGAGTCACTTTTTGGACTTTTAAGTTATCATTTTAAAGGATCAGATTGGAGCAACAAGGCTTTTAATTTGAACATAGCTATAATTGCATGGTGGGCTGGCAAGTTACTGTGTAGTTTATGCAGTTTCTGTACACTGGTGTTTACTGTCGCAATAGGAATGGTTTTAGTTGCTATGAATCATTTGCTTTTTTGTGCTAAAGGATCACATGCAATACCTATGATATACTCAAAAAAGCAAAATCTATCTTTGTGTTGGTTTAAAGTTTGAGGTGCACATTTTGATCATCCCAACTGCTCCTTAAGCCACAAAAGGGAAACAACTGGGTCAGGTGATAAGGGGAACATCTCAAAAACCTTGGTGATAAAAAAGAGGAAAGAGCTGATTGATTGATGCCTGGTTCTGCCTTCGTCACATGCGCTTGACAGTTCGTTTGGGATCTGATGATTCTGCGTCTCAGATTGAAGTGGAGAGGCAGCTAGGCAAATAAGAAGGACAAGAAGGTCACACATGTCTGTCTTCTTCTCTCTCTTTCTCTCTCTTAGTCTGCCATCATGCCCCCCCCATGCTTTTACTTTCAGGAAGTGTAATACAGGTCTCAGTGACGGCAATAGCACATTTTCCAACACAGTGTTGAATACATTTTATTACTTGTCAATGCAAATATACAGCAGCTTGTTGCATACGCAGTGGCATGTAGGTGTGTTTCACTGGGTTCTTTGCCTTAAACGAGTGGCTTGCATTGCAAGGTACTTAAGAGAACGTACCTTATGTATAAGAGTTATCTGCCACAAATGTGCTAGAAAAGAGGTTTCATAACTTTGTTCTCATCCTTTGCCTTGCATAGCCTTGAATGGACTGTTGAAAGTAAAGAGGAAAATTGCCGCAATAAGCCATTGGCCCAAAAGTCTTCCTTTTCTCTAAGAGCAACATCAGTATGCGTTTACCACCTTAGAATCAGAATCTATTCAAAAGACCCCATTATCTCCAAGCATGACAATATCCTCCACTGTTCTTGCATACATGAATCAGACTTTATCATTAAAGGACTGTTTAAAAGAAAAAAAATGGTTGCCTCACAGATGTAGCCAGTCAAAGGAAGAGTGGTCTCACGAGGGCTGTTTGAAGCTTTTGATAGAGGACATTTGTCTTCACTAGCATCTTCAGGTGTTTTTCGCGCTGAGGTCCTTGTCAGGGTCACAGATGTCAATGACGAGTTGTCTCATGAAAGAATTTCAGTGAATGGACAGGAAATTAGTGACTCTTGGCCACCTTTGCTGGATTTTGTCCAGAACATTGTCTCATATGTTTGCAGCCTGATTTGGGCATGTGCCCATCTACCTTACTGTTTAAAAAAGATTATTTCCCCAAATGGCTCATTCAAACTGCTGGCTGCAGCAAACATCACCATCTTGTCAAGCCATTTCCTCCTGCTTTGCTCTATGTTGTAAATAAAAATTTGAACCTAGTTCTACCATGACAATGTAAAATGTACTGTGTCCTTAATCTAGAAAACAGATGCTAGTTAGTCATAGTAATGTTAACAGATAATTAAAACTGTTCACATGTTCTTTTAAACATATCTGGTATATTATGTCCACAGGACAAAGCTGAGGTTGAGATGTGCTGATGGAGAGTCAGTGTGCTTTTGGGCAACATTAGCACTGGCATCTGGCCAGAGCTAATGTTGAGGTAAATTAGAGGTTGCCAAACTTGTCTCCTATGTGTAGGACTGACAGAGTCCACCTGGAGCTTAGCTTTCTGCCCAGTACCTACCAATGTAGCAGCAGTGGATCCTGTACCATGGGAGCCTAACACACCATGCATGGCTTTGTAAGCAAGACCTGGGCTGAGGATGCAGTCTGGGCAGTGGGATAGCTCCGGGCCTTTTCTGGAGTCAGTGGATTATAAGTGGCCTGCTTTCATGAGAAACACACACACACACACATGTGTACACGCATACTCTTACACACCGGTGTGAAATCAGGCCCCCGCTCCTCGCTTTTCTGTCGGCTAAAGGCTAAAGCTTCACCGCGGCCATCTGTGAAATCCTCCTGCTCTGTGTCTAAGTGGAGCTCAGATCCCAGCGTCCTCTCCCAAGAGCTGCAGAGGACTGAGACAGTGAGAGTGAGAGAGAGAGAGAGTACGATCAGGGTACAGTGTGGTCGTACAGTACAAGTCAAAGACCACAATACATTTACTTAATCACTTTCGTCAGAATGGCACTTCAGTACATTTCATTCATTCTTTTTTATTGTAAGGAAAAAAGCCGAAAACATGTTGGCCAGAAAATTTGAAAACTCAACTACGTATAATATCAATATTCTTTGCCTTTTTCCAGTTTCCATTCTTTTCAGGAGACTTGGATTTTAGAAGAATACTTCTTCACACCTCCAAAGTTTAGTCTTAAACGTTAATCCAGTTCATCCCTAACACATTATTGAGGTTGGGGGACCAGTCCAGTCCAAACACCAACAGCTTCTTTATGTGATTTACAAATTTTCTTCTTTTAATTTTTCTTGATGGCTACATATCTTTTCAACCGCATTACTTTTTCTCACTGTGAAAGTATGAACTGAAACACCTGTGGATTTCTTTAGATCTGAAGCAAGAGTAAAGCTTGATCTCTTACAAGTAAAAGCTTTTAAAAACCACATATCTGATGGTGTTTTGGTAGTCCACTGAGCCTTGCACAGTTATTTGACAACCTGTGAACAAACAATACAATTAGAATAACAAAGAGTTTTTATGACTAAATATGTAATACACATTTTAATCTTGATTAAATTTTATTTGACATTATGCAATGTTGCTCGATTATACTTACTTAAAGGACTATAGTGGTCTGACAGACTGAAGCAGCGTTTGCTGATAATGTCGCTTTCCATTACTCTTAATCGTTTATTCATAGTGCATAGATCATAGTCTGAGGTCTAGTATTTTCTTTTTTGCTCACAAATTGACAATTTGAAAGTCAGTGCTAAGGCTGCTAGTTCCCAGCGGCTGTACGCATGAGTGGACAAATGGGTCTCTCCCAATCAGCTAGTGAGTGATGAACTCAGTATCCCCTTGATTCCCCCCAACCCCCCTCGCTTTTTTTCCTGTGGCTTTGGAGTTGAGATGTGAGTATAATATCTTGTGATTGTGTGGCATTTCGGAGTGGGGAGGGGGTGGTAGGGTCTTGGAGAACATGGACCCTCCTCTTTGCCAAAGCATCATCTCCCCATCCCCTTACTGATTCAATGCCGTTGCCTGCCTCATCAGGGATGGAGCGTTGATTGCTTTTTGATATCCCTCCAACATGGACCAGCTCCTGCATACATTAGCCAATTAGAACGTCGGCTGGAATCTGTGTGTGTGTGTGTGTGTGTGTGTGTGTGTGTGTGCGCGTGCGTGCTTGTGTGTGTGTCTTAGCACACACACACACCCCTCTTTCCTTAGTGCTGAGCTGATTCCAAGTGCCCTGACTAAGACTTATGTATGTGTGTGGCTGTGCCCTTGTTCAGGAGCCAAAGTAGAAAGAGAGACTTTACGCAGTCACAGGCACAACAGTACAGCTGTACTGCTGAACAGTGTTATGAGGAAGAGCATATCAAAAAAATATTGAAAATATTAGTCGTATTACATAGAAGTTAATAAAGTTCCATTTAATAAAGTTTAGCTTCATAGCTCTTTGTTTTCAAACTTAAATAACTTTGCAACCATTGCAACCATATTCCATGTTAAACTGGACAAGCTGAGATTTCTGTGCTATGGTGTAGCTCTTTGGTCTTTGTTCTGTCTTCAGGACATCTGCAAAGCTATGTGAATTGTCGGATCAAAAGATCACTGTGGGTAATTGTTGTACTTTTTTAAAATATTTTTTTATATAGTTTAGACTATATTGAGAACTCGAGATCTTTTCCTGAGGTCCACTTATTATTTTTTAATAAGTTTTATGTAGCAAGATATTTTTAAAGCTCATCTTTATCTTTTGGAATTAATCATTCTTTAAGCCCAGACATGTGTAAATGAGCTGTGTTAGGATTGGTTGCCTTGTATTATGCCTCATTCACAAGTCAGTTGTGGCTGAAACTAAACTGCTCAGATTGAGATGTAAATATGTAAAAATATATTTTATGAAATCATAAAATCATTTAATTCAAAGCAGACTGTGCAGCTTATATAGCTGGGAGAGTAAACAATAGATTTTAACTTTTAACATTGTTTATGCACCATGACAAACTCTTTTCTTGTAATTTCAGAACAACAAGGAAAATTGTGTTTTTGTCCAGCAAAATAATAAAGTTGGCTAAAATCAAAATGATTATTTACTGATATGGCTGTAAAGAAATCACTACTAGAATCATCTAATAATCATCCAAAAAAAAAAAAAATCATGATTGGTGCACCTCTTTTGAATAAAGGCTGTAATGGGTTTCAGGCATTCCATGTACTCCTTTACAAACGTGTGTGCCAGGGTCTATGCCACACACACACACACACACACACACACATATACACACACACACTCACACACACACCGCAGAGCTTTTCCTCCGTCAGACAGACAGAGCACAGTACTACAACCTGCAGTGTCTGGCTCTGTGCAGTGAGTTGGAATAAAAAAAAGAAAGCAAGAAAAAAAAGTCTACCAAGTGCAGCAGAGAAGAGGCTTAAACAGGAATCACACTCTGTTTCTTCCTCTAATCTTGACACTGATCTTAATTCCAATAAAGTGTTTTCCCCTCCGTTTTTTTAAAGAACAAGACCAGATCTCAAGAACACTCCTGTGGCATTTCTGTGGTCATACTTTACTGAATATCATTTTAGATAAGAATGTAATCCTTTCGGCTATATGATGTATATTGACCAGGTTCTTTTTCTTATCAATAATAGTGCACAGGTCTAGGGACCTTTAAAGTACTGTGCGTTTGTGTGTGAGTGTGTGTTTGTTTGTGTGAAACGACAAGGTTGTTTAGTTCTGATCAGTCAAAACGAACCTTGTGCAGGAATATGGGATTAACCTGGACCAAGCTTCTAGAAGAATCTTTTCTAAGAAAACCTTCTAAGGACATTATCACCACTCAGAATGGTAAAAAAAATGTTAGATAGTGTTTTCAGTAGCATCACTCTTTTCTTAGATAGCCTGTTAGAGCTGTGAAGGTATGTATCTTCAGCCATTGTTTTGTGAGTGTGTACAGTATGTAATCCATGTACCTCTTTGGATGATGCAGAGATTATCAGATAAAAGTAAGAGAGACCAAGCCAAGGTCTCACTGTGAATCATTATAGAACAGGACTCTAATGTCTGAGACTTTTATTAGGTTAAAAACAACAAAAAACATGCTTAACAGAAAATTACACAGAGGCGTCAACAACTACATGAATATTTTTTAGTGTTTATAGCATCCACCCTTTGCCCTGTCCTTTGCTTGTCATTTTCCAGGAAACTTTAAAAAAAAATCACACTTCCAATGTTCCGTCTTAGACAGTGGTTTAGTGTTTTTTGCTAATCACAATCCAAGTAGTGACAAACACATTTAATAATGCTGAGAACTTTGGGGTGAACGGTCAGATGGATTTGCGGGTTTCCTTCTTTTTTCCTCTTCTCAATACTGCCTTCTTGATAGCTGCACATCCTTTCAGACTGTAAACCTGAGTTGTTATCTTCTAGTGAAAGGTTGGACAGAAACAGCTGTAGATTTTTTCAGATCTAAAGTAAGAATATAAAAGCTGTTTGCTGTTTATCTTATGACGACAGTTTGGTGGTCTACAATTTCTAGTGCGGTTGGAGGAGCAGAATGTTCAGATGACATTGGGCTTCTGTGCTACAGTGTGTGCGTTTTATTCCTTCTTACTGCACTTAAAAACCTGTGCTGTTACATTTCTCCATATTGCTAACCCAAATTTATCTAGTCCTAGTGTCTAATTTTATAAGTGTGACTGTATAAGCAGTAGCATGGCTATGCATGGAGACCATGCTATTTATTTTCTTAAAAGAAGCCTTGTTATATTTAACATTATTATTATTTTTGAATACACATTATTTTTTAAATTAAGCTATTTAGATTGCTTCCATAAACTTAATTTGGTTTCAGACAACTTTCATTAACCCTTTAAAGCTGACATTATTTCTCTAGCTGATTTATTAAATGAACTTTTCTAGCTTTAAAAACTTGATTTATTACTGAATGCAACTAGGTATGTCATAATCATGACAAATTAGCTCATGATGAATAACTGATATTACCAGATAGTGATGAATGACGATGGTATCAGCCGATGCCAATGGGCTGCTGCACTAAAATGTCATTTATTGCAGCATTTGTTTCCTTAAAGGCAATAGTTATATAGTTAGCAATAATTTTATAAACGTTTAAGTATCAGCACATGGGTACATGAAAATTTTAGTACTGGCCCACACTTCTCTTTTCCATATATTACTATTAACAATTTATTTGGTGTTTTTATTTATTTATTTATTTATTTATTTTTTACAGTTGTCAAACTGACAGATTAGGTATCTTACTTCCTAGATGCTGAAAGGTAATCGTAACTGCCTTCACTCATAACAGCTCTCACATTTTACTGAACTTGTTTTCGTAAGAACCATGACATGTCTCATGTTTTCTTTTTAATTTTATTTTAGTTGTGTTTGCCTCCACCTAGCTCATAAAAAGTCACCCAATTCACATTCTGTTAGTTGCAATGTAAACATATTGTGATATCTAAAAACTGTGGAAAATAGCTGAATAATGTGGATATGTACAAATTGTGAGAGGCATAGCTAACACATTTATATTGATACATGAAAAATGGTAAACATGGTAGCCTGTGGAGAACTCCAAAAAGTTTCTCTATCTGAAACTTGGAGATGAGGAACCTGCATGAAACCCTTCCTCCTTCCAAAATAAAGGCCCATGAATTCCCGTCCTCACCTTCATTTCACACACCACCACCCCATCACCTTCCTGTTACTTAGTCCTTGCATGGTACAGCTCCACCCGACTTGACTCTTGACTCGCTTTTGGTACCAGCTACTCCATTTTAAACTCCGGTGTAGCTTGTTATCATTTTTTAACAAAAGAGGATGATGGCTAATGCCAGTAAAACAAAAGACTGCTGATAAAAACAGTAATGTGGAAAATCAGAGTTCAGAACCTGGTAGCTAGTGTCAGACATCGGTTTGGGGTGATAGTGACTATTCTCTCGACCTGTCAGTAGTCTGCAGCTTTTTTACAGGAAGTAGAATCAAGTCAAGTAACATGTGATAGGAAACCGGCTAAAGAGAACACAGATAAAGTCTCCCTAAAAAAAGACATTAGGTGAAAGAGGGTTTATAAACCAAGTTAATGCTTGCAGATTGTTACTCTACACAGTTTTTTTTTTAAGTTATGTTTTTTCTCTTTGGATTATCGTGTATGTTTTCAAGGATTAGACCTATTTTCAATGTCCCATGTTTTGGAGGATCTGTGTCAGTGTAGAGAGAAATTAACTTTCTTGTTCACTGCAGTAAAACTATCACTGACATTCAGCATGTAATTTATTAATATTAAGGCTAAGGAGCACTACCAAGAGTTTAGATTACACTTTGATGTTAAAGGTAAGCTAAATTTATTATTTGCTACGTTGTCACTGTCAGACGAAATACAGAAATTTGAACAAACCCCGTATTTTGCACTGGTCTGACTGTCACTTCTCAGACTGCTAAATCATTAAAAGTTGAGTGGCAGCTTTTTACTTTGTGTAACAGGGAGCTACTGAATTGGAGTGTTCATTGGGTCTTAGTTTTTGTTCAGTGGTGATGATATATACAATACGTTCCTTTCGTGCGCCCTAATTAAATTATAATAGTGCTTCTCAAAGATGCTATCTACTGCTTTCTTTTTCTGCACTTGGTTCAAAGATGTTTAAGGCTCCTCTTGCAAGACTATGTCTCCTGAACTAACTGTTTCCGTAAACATGTAGTGAGTAATTTGACAAATCTCTTAAAATCAAAGTCAAGTGAGTGTGCTGCACAAACACATGAATTAGCTTGAACCTCATTAGATGTACCTGGGACGTAGCATTGCTGTGGTGATTATTTAGTAGAGGTCAGCTAGTTGGTTGGTCAAATAGTTGGAAGCTGTTCCGTGTGCATGTAGTCCTGGTGGCTTATTGCTTAGAATAGCTGTGCTATGATTTGAGTGGCTTGACCAAATAAGTCAGTAATGTGGTAATTGAGTGCAGACCAGGTATATCTTGTGCTGGGCGGTATCAATAAATTTCAGAAACAAACTATTTTTCAAATGTGTCAGTTTAGTCAGTTTTATATATGATATTGCATTTTGTTCTTTTCACTAGAGGGAGCCTTGTAAACATTACCAAACAAAACCAAAATTTTCAGAAGGGAAACAAATTTTATATTATATATTTTGTAACTGTTGTTACTGATATGAAGAGAGAGAGAGAGACTCTTCAAAAATGTACATATAAGAGAGTACAGTGAGATCTTTCACCCTAAATGTCCATGCATAAGAAGTGAAGGAGAAGTTTGTTCTGTAAAGAAACCCATTCAGTGGGTGACCATTGCAACCTTCTGCTCCAATTATAGCATGGCAAAAATCTATAATATGTCTGGCTTTTGTTTTACTTGTCTACTTGTTCTACTGCTTAACATCACCTCTCCCTCCTTCTGTCTCTCTTTTTCTCATTTTACCTATATGGCCTCTGTTTTTTCTCTTCTTTTTCCCACCACTCCTTTGCCAAAAGCAAAGACTAGTCCTGCTGCAGCTTCATCTAAATTAAGAGTTGGAGGTGGAGTAGATTCCAGGTCTTGGTGAGAAAGGCAGTGCCTCTTTTGTGGATTTAAGGTGCAGAGAGCTATTTTTTAATGCCATTATCCTATGGGTCTGTGTGAAAGAGCAGTTCTGCCTTCTCTCTCTCTCTCTCTCTCTCTCTCTCTCTCTCTCTCTCTCTCACTCTCTCACTCTCTCATACAACACAAATGCTTCTCGCCCTCACTGGCGTGTTATCAGCAGCAGATGCACTCTTTCAGTGCAAGGTAGAGAAAGAGAAAGAGAGAGAGGAATTAATGGGAGCCATGAAGGACCCACAGGATAAATAATTATCCTTTAGCTGCACATAAATGCAGCCTAAAGGAAAAGAAGAAAAAACTTTTTTTTGTTTCCCTTTCACAAGTTAACACTATCACTGATTTGTAAGATGCTTTTCCTTCTTATTTGTGAAGAGGCTTTCTTCAATATATGTTTTTCTCATTCTTAGAGATTAAAACTCCAATTTATGGAAAGAAACATGTTTCCATCTGAAAACAAATCAATACGAACAATAAAATGTCAATAGCTGTGTATTCATTGTAGATATGCATTACTTCTTTATTTTAGCAAGTTATAAAGAGTGGCTATATTTTGGTTTTCAAAAAAGACATGGGGTCATCTGCAAAAAACAAACATTTTGGGCAATGCATGAATCCCAGACAGACGTGTTTTCTGTCATGGAAAAAATGGACATATGGTCACTGGACAGTTACATTCCAAATTTAAAGAGGCTGACACTGCATGTTTAATTAATATTAGTAGTCATATCAGTTTTTTGGATAAGTTAGCTTTATACATTACTTAGACAATAATAGTTAATAATTTTTTCTGCTTTTATACTCACTTATAAAACATAATTTGGTGACTATTGTAAGAAAGGGCAAGACACTCTCTTTTTGTGATTCATGCTCTGTACATGAACACTAAGTTAGCATCGCTATCGGAATTTTGGATTGCATAGTATTTGAAATGACATAGGCGGGCTAGCTAATACATCCTTGCTGTTTACTCACTTATATTTGAAACATAAGTCTTCCTTGTAACTGATGTAAGAAAGGGTAGAGGGCCCCCCCTTTTTATTACAGCGGTGCTCAACACCTACACCCACTAAAAGCCCAGTAATTCCCCCATTGGAATTACCAAAGGAGCCGAGCTACTTTAGCAGGCGAGGACGCAGGGGTCTAGTAGCGCGGCGTGTTCAGCCTGAGTGTTTACATGTGGCCTGTCCCTCAGGATTGGGTCGTCTGGTTGTCACGCTTTGTGGAGCGCCGCCGCTGCCATTGTTCTACCACTCTGCCGAGCGCTTGCCGAAGAGGGGGGAAAAGAAAAGCAAGGGAAAAAGAGTGACATTATCCTCGCCGTCTTTGATGGCGTCTCGTGTTTCGGCGCTAGGTAATCTCCCCCTCTAATCTCTCGGGCTGATAGAAATAAACAAACGGGAGTGCAAATGAACGAAGGCACATGGGTGAACAGAGGGAGGATTATGGTAATTTTGGGGGGGATAAGTAGAGGTGTTTAAAACATGGCTGTTTTAATAAGGAAGATGCTCCTAGCAGCCCAGAGAACCATATGCACCATGCTTTGCATGAAATTGTTACATTGAAACTCTGTTTTTCTTTCTAACAATGCACAGCCAAGGGTACTGATGAAATTGCAAATTTTGTGTTGGGATGAAAGATTTTTTCAGCTAATTTGTCATGTGATTGAAGCTGAAGCATAGAGTAGCAAAGCTCCACAAAGCTCAAATTCTCTTTGAGTGATCTGGCCCAGTCCTTGATAAGGTAGCTTATTTGAATTTTCTGCCAGTGTGGAAGAAAAAATGCACAGTTGAAATGTTGAGACTACTAATGACATTTTTTTTAACAAAAGCCTAAAAAAATTCCATTCCCTGTGTTTGGGAATTCAAATGCCATCTGATTTTTCCTTTGCCCCACGATGCCAACTTGATAGCATAGACGATTTCTGTGAGCCCTGCTTGGCATCCAGAATTTTTCAGAAACTCCAAAATCAATTACTAGCCTGTGGCCGAAATGAAAGGCGAGGCACTATGTAACTTGAAAGTCAGCCTGGCTCTGCCTTTGACTGGGTGCATTACAAAGGGAAAAGGAAATCACACTGCATACCTGATCCACCGAAAGCAGCCCCCCTCACCCCCCACCCCCCTTTGAAATGGCCTGCTGGGCCATGTCCAGGCTGGCATGCGCGGGCAGGCATTGATGGCACAGCCCCTCGGGCACCGCCGAGGCTTGGCCCGGATGCTGCAGTCCTGGGCCCGTATCGCTGGGCACTGGCCCATCCACTGGGAGCTCCTAAGCCATGCCGTCTGAAGGAGAAACCCACGGGTTTGGCAGTGCTTAGCACACGGACGGACCGCCGATGCTATCGCCTTCAGCCACCCAACACACACACACACACGTACACATACACGCCTACAGTCCAGCATTCTGTACTCTTCCTAGCTGACCTAAATGACCGTGCTTTACGCACGGTCACTCCGTCTGAACTTTCAAAACAAGAAGGCTTTGCTTTGTGAACTTTCTCCTTGTTTGTTATTTGTTTATTTAGTTTTTAGATGTTAATTTTTTTTCCTTAGGTGCGACAAAATAACACAAAGCAGCCCCCCTCCAGATGTCAAACTAAAAAGTCAGTCACACTTTGTATTCGCTTTCACAAAGTTTTCTGTCTTAACTAGCCATAAGCGTAATGTCCTTTACGACTTTTTAACGAAAATCAAACAAACTTTGCTTAGAAGCCAAGTCGCATGTTTTTTTCTTCTTCTCAAACTGGGAAACGGTGCACTGATGAAAAAGTGCAGATGCAGAAAGATGAAACAGCAGTCTATGGCTGTGAGGTTGATAGGCTCAGAGTCTCTCCACAGAGCAGCAGCGTTAACTAGAGGGAACGACAGAGGGCATGGAGGCGGCCAATTCCTTCAGCCCCCTTCTCCTGAGGTAAAGAGGGCTTGCCCTCCTTTCTCACCTGTAGGTAGAAAGCTTTAGCTGCCAGGACATATCTTTTGTCTTCCATTATCTTTATTTTCTTATTATTTTAAATGGCTATTTTTTCCTCTTTCTCCCTTTACTCCAGCAGCTCTTTTGATATCCATTTAGATTGGAGCTTCATTTAAAAGGCTCAGACAATAGAGTGACTTCTAATTAAGAGCAGCAGCATCTGGCCTCTGGCACCCTATCCCGTTGTTCCATCTATTTTGCTGGGGAGAATTCATTTGTTTCTTAATTAAGAAAAACACCAATAGCGTGAAAAATCTGCTTATGTTACCTGAATCCTAATTAGTTAAATAGTGAGAAGAGGGGAAGAAAAAAAAAAAAAAACGCATTCCAGTAGCCCTAGAAATGAACTCGGCACTGATAAAAATGAACTAACTAGCCTTGCATAAATCGAAGTCAGGACGCAAAGTGTGCCGTCATTATGGCTAAGACAATATGCAAACTATCTTCAAAGAAATCAAATTGCCGGAATGTTTTCATTTGCATGTATTAACCATTAACATAATGAGGAGAAGTGACATTGGACCCGGATTGTGTGCCTGTTCGGATTGATAACTCGGCGGCATCTGGAAATGGTCTGCCTCTGAAAAAAGAGAGAATGCTAGCAGTCAATCGGCATTGAACTGTGGGCCTCTGTGTTCGGGGGTGTGTGTGTGTGTGTTGGAAGCCCTGAACAAACCTGCTGCAGCATTGAACCAGTGGCATCATCTCTTGACAGCTATCCCTAAACAGGAAGATGCTGGAGCAGCTATGAAATAGGGGATCATGGAACCTCTCTCTTTTTCTGCACACAGGCAAACTACAGACTCACTTATCTGTCCTATAGCGCATCCCACATTGCTGTGGGGTGGGCATGCAGCCAAAACGACTATGGTTTATGTACTGCAGGCGGCGCGCTCCAGACCCAACTGTCTTAATATTCCGAAATCATTTTCTCTCTTGCTGCATGCTATTGCAGGGGATCAGCCTCTGAGGTCAAATGATTCAATTAAGTGTCTGTTTATGACTGATACCAAAGCTGGGTGGCGTCTCCCACTTATCACCTTTTTTGCAGATCAGTGTTGTCCCAGAATGCCACAGGAGAGATTGCTGAGGCTGTAATTAAAATGGCACGGAGACAAATTTGACGTAGGGGCTAACAAGCAGGAGACAAATATGATGTGGGGCGGTCTGTGGGGGGGTGAGGTGGGGGCGGGGGGCAGAGAATAAGGAGGGGCAAGATGGAGGATGTTGCTTTATCAAAATTGCAGCACCACTGTCACCAAATTAGAAAGGAAGGAATTTTAAAGGGGTGCACAGAGTTCATAAGTGTCAAGAAGTAATGGAGCCTATGGGCCCAGTGGACACCCCTGGGGAATGCCGATTTCAAATAATAACATGCTAATAGTTTGATGGTTCTAAGCTTTTTCAGCACTTTACATTAACTTGTGATATTTAACAGTGAAATTGAAGTTGTTCTATAAAGTTGCTATCTTGGAGATACTTGTTTTTTTTGGTGAGATGGCTTCAACTATTTTGTTGTTCCCTAAAACGTAGAAATGGTTTGCCTCGCTTTATGAAGGATGTGAAGAGAAAAAAGCTAAAAATGGCTGATATAGTTTGATTATTTGAATAGATGAGGAATTTCCAGTGGAATAATTGATTATATAAATATTAGTTACTTGCAGCTGTAAACTGGATGGACTGGGTGAATCAGGCCTTTGGTGCAATACTGTGTCGCAGTTCAGGGTGGCTAACAGGCTAAAAGGGTTAAGCATGTGGCGTTGTGTTGATGTTGCTGCCCAAAGCTGGACTCCCACTGCGACAGCGTTTGATGTGCGTCTGGCAGCGGGGAAAGGGACACGTGTTTTTCGTATCTCGTGGCAATTGTACCTTTCGTCGACGGAGCTGACAACATGTGACTTCCTTCGAAAAGGAGGGGAAAAAAATCAAACGCACCAATAATCTGCAGTAACGAAAGCCGAAGTGAAAAAAGAGAGAAAGCCTTGTAAAAACGACTTTGGATTTTCCTCCGAATCTTCCAAAGGCTTTTGACAATTTGCATTGTTATCGGCGATAAGGCCGATGTTTCTTCTCTGCCGTACATTTGTGGGGAGAAATATGTAAAAGTGTAAACCGTACAGAAGCTACCCGTAATGACGAGGGGATCTTCTCTCTCTCTCTCTCTCTCTCTCTCTCTCTCTCTCTCTCTCTCTCTCTCTCTCTCTCTCTCTCTCTCTCTCTCTCTCTTACTCTCACTCTTTACCGGATCGAGTCTTAGTTGGGGCTTGCTGCACAGCGCCTCTGATATCTGAATATTAAAAGGAGTTTCAAGCTCATCTGCAAATGTGATTTGCACATATCACACTTCTGCAGTTGTCGAGGCTTCTTCGTCGCCAGGCTTCTGAGCAAAAAAAAAAAACGAAGACGAGCACACAGAGAAATGACGGGGTTGTGGCGGTTTGTGTGTGTGGTGTGTTTTCGGAGGGGGTGTGTATAGTGTGCATATGGGTTGCTATTGATGTATTCCAACCCTGACCTAATTTAAATCTCTGCCAGCAAACTCATATGCATACTGTACGTTTGCAAAATTAGAGAGGGCAAACCTTGCCTTTCCTCACTGAGACAGGTGTAAACAACACTGTTGTCATAATGCAACCAAGGTAAATATGATAATCTGGGAGGGGGGCCGAGCGCAAAATAATTTGGCCATCATTTTGTTACCCGGGGGCCTCGAGGGAATGCCCTGCAGGAGAAGGATGCCCATTCGCATGCCGCACACGGAGAGATATAATTATGGCCGCCCGTCTTTGTTCCTGCGTGGCTTCCTTGCACTGCACTAGTAATTTGCTTGTAATACGGAGGCATTTTGTAAAAGGGAGGGTGTGATATTTAGGTTGGAGTATTCTCAGTGGGCCTGAGTGATATGATTGTAATGGACTGCTGCTTTGTCCCAGAGCTGTGTGCTGTAACAAATATACTACCTCTTATTGTATAGGCTGCTAGTTCAACAGTGGTATTTAAAGTGATAGTACTAATAACATAAATATAATACTACTATTACTTAATAATAATAACGTACTTAATATTAATAATAGTAATAATAATAATAATAATAGCAGCAATGAATTGTTAGTATTTTTTAAATTTTACTTATGTTTATCATCTCTGATATGATTATTACACTATGTTTACTTACCACTTAAGTGAAGACCACAAAAGATTATTTCCTTCAGTAATTTGCTATACTAAGATGTTGCTATACTCCAGGTGGGTTAGTGATGTGTGGGTTGCAGTATAGCTTTTGTCAGAGACCATGTGTGTGTGTGTGCATGTGTGTGTGCTGTCAGGCTGGGTGGAAGCAGTGTGGATTGTCATCTCTGGAGGAGTCTTTTGACAGAGGGCCTCTCTCCTCTGCTCTGTTGAAAGGTCAGCGTGCTGTCTTCTCTGTTACTGCCAGAGCGTTTCCTTCCCCGTGGAGGAGGCTTTCCCCTTACACACACACACACACACACACACACACTGCTAAGTGAGAAGAGGTTTTCTGGTTCTGCAAGAAGCTCTTATGAATAGAGAGCCTGAGTAATGAATAAAGCCATATATTCCTGTTCTATCAAAGTTGTTGATTAATGTTGACAATCTATAAAAAATGTTAGTGGTGCACTAAAAGTCATGATACACCTGGAAGAAAAATGTTTAAAAGAAGCTTTTTAAATTCATTATTTAGAAAGTTGTCCTTTTGAATAATCGCTTAAATCTGCTTTTAAAAGGACAATACTGAACTGAAAATGCCTTAGAAACATTTGACATAAAAAAGGCGGCCCATAGTTTCAGCCAACTCAGCCTTATTGACAAAGAACAATTTAAACTTTGGCATTGTTATTTGTGATCATATGTTATGGTAACTTTCTTCTTCTGTTTTGCTGTATTTTGAATTTTGCGTTGTATTTGCAAACCTGTTGTGGAGATGTTTTTGACATTATACTTTCTCCTGGCTCAGCATAAACAAAAATTTTAAATGTCCCTCATAAAATCTGTGAAATAGTTCCACATAGTCAACAGGATATTTCACTGCTAAGATACTTAGCTTGTTAACAGTATTAAAAAGTGTATAAAAACTGAAAAAGCTCTCAGCCTTAAATGAGAAATGTTTGATTTTCTGTCTTTAGTTCAGTTGCAGAGAAACAAGAGCATTATTATCTTGACAATTCTGAGAACAGAGGGTGTGAGTTCTACTAAAACTCAGCTGAAATCAAACATGTGTGAGATTACTGGGCTCTTTGCTGAGGTGGAATATCTAGGCAGCAAGGCAAGTAAAAGTCTTCCCATCTGATATCAGTGTCATGTAGGATAACTATAGTGATATTAAAATCTCTTTTTTTTAATATTTCTTTCCTATGGAAGGAACTTTTTTCAGCCGTTTAATTAATTTAATAAATTACCTTGAATCTTTAACTTAAACACTTATTTTTATGCACTAATGTACTTTAAAATTCTTGTGTCTTATGTCTAATTAGCAGTTATAAATGTGATTCCGTCTCTGCCAGTGTGTTTTTCTCTGTCATTGATGCTTATTAGTCCATAAAGAAAATTCACTTAATTCAGTAAAAATAACAATGACAATAGATCTGGCAATTGCTTACTGGTATGATGCAAACTGGGTTGTCCATTGCACTTGCAACCATAAAGAGTTTTTCTCTCACTATCATTGTTGGTTGCTGTAAGTCTGCTCTGGCGAAACAAAACAAGTAGAAAAGATGAACTTAATGCGGGGAGTCAGTTTGGACTGGAACAGGTTTGTTACTGAGCCTGGGTGACTGTCAATTCCATTAGAGTTGGCACTGTCAGAGCGGTATGAATGAACAAAGTAAGCGGCCATTGGGGATTGTTCTTGTACAGGCAACATTGTGAGTCTCTTTGGGCCTCGGCTTGTTTTTTCTTCACTCCATGCTCTCTCACAAATCCTCCGATAGCTGACGAAATCAACACGAAACCTCAGACTTCATTCCAGCCTAACAGCTCGTGTCAATCTCTGAAGCACACGCTCCGCCGCATTACACACACACGTTCCGCTAACAAAACTGTTAGCATTACTCCACTCCCCCCAAGGTTAGCTTTGACTCTTGACCCTGACCTGAAACACCCAGATGAACTCGACAATCAGTGCAATCAAATAATTACATGGCAGCAGCCAGCAGGCATGGCCGCCCACAAGCAGACATGTTTCTCCTCTACGAGGGCTAAGCACCCCACATCCCGCCCATACCGCTACTGCCTCCACCACTGACAGAATCCTAATCTCTTCACGAAGCTTCGCGAGGCCAGATCAAGAATTAAGAACCAGAAAGCGTGAGGGGGGAAGAAAAAAAGAAAAACCCTTGCCTCTGTCACACTTTTAAAGGACAGCACTTTGAATGTCATTTGACAATTTCCTTTTAATTAGAACTAATTTACAGAAAGATGCCCACCAGCTAATCTTTACAGGATAATTAACTTCTATTTTCTTTACTTTTAATTAAAAAGTGGAAAAAAAGATTTAGCTGATCCATAAAGAATTGTTCTTTTGAAATGTTCATCAGACTTCGCACTTCTCTTTGGCATGGGTAATATTTAGATCTTATCCTCCACTCTGTTCCCTCAGACTTACAGCAGTGATATATTTTTTCTCTCTTTTCAGATTGGGGTATTAAGAAGTGGAACTATCAATAGTAGAAATAAGAACCAGAGGCAAATTAGAATTGAATTAATGAGTTTATTGCAAAAGAAACTCTCTGTCCTTTAGCGTTGAAATGAAATTGCAGTGTCAGATATATCCATCTCGGAAATTGTTCCATGGTGTATGAATACATATATATATACTTTATCTGAAGTATTTGACACACTAATCGTTCTCTGCTCATTTAGTTTATTAACATACAATCTGACTAATTTAAAACTAGGGTATTATTAGACATGGCAGCTTAACTGCCGTTTGAAAGCAGGAGATTCCATAAAGTTAACGAGCAGACACATAAATCAGGCCATGTCGGACGTCTGTCTTCTTCTCTTAATCATTGGAGAGTTTACAGTTTTAAGACATCATGCTGGCTTAAAGTAGTGATCATTAAAACTTGTCCGAAACTGAAATCAAGAGAAACTGAGGCTAAAACCTAGGGGTGGTGACACTTTTTCATATCTGATATCGCATCTGCCCATACAGATACCAATATGATATGGACTTTTCCCTCTCCTAAACAACCAAGCTGTTATTAATCAGTTGGTCTGGTTCAGCTTTGGCTAATCTAGCTATCTAAATAACATCACGCTCATTAGTCATCACGTTTTAAGCATTTGCAATATGTGCTGCAAAATCTAACATCCTTGATATGAGAGAATGATTGGTTATCGAAGACAATAAACTACTCTATATGGCACTGTCATTTATGGTAGCTGTAGCATGCTCACAGAAATGTTCATGTCAGGCATTACATCGTATATTTTTAAGTAGTATTGAGTCTATTAAATGTAGTGGATTAGTGAAAGGAAACAGCAGTTTAATTGCAATTAAAAACATATATATAACTGACTTGATATGTTTACCTTTTACTCTTGCACTGAAGCAGTAAATCTGCTCTTCTTCTTTAATAATATATTAACTCATTTGATATGTGTTTTTTAGGAGTATGGTTAAACAAAGCTTAAAATTGTCGCTTTTTTTGTTGTTGCATACACATGCTTGCCCAGAGACCACACCCGTGGTCACAGTGCATCCATCAATAACAGCAACATGATGCTTCTTTTAGTTTTCTTTCGCCCTTTAAACTCTGACTCGAATATCAGACACAAATCAACCTAAAAAGCTGAAAACCCCTCTCATCCTCGATGTAGAGCTATCACCAAGTGTGTATAAGGTGCGGTGGTCCAAATTGGCCCGGCTCAAAATGAGAGCAGGAGCTAATAAGAGCTCACACCTGAGCTTCATAGAGCACGATTTGTGTTGAACATTTGGAGGACGACCCTGAGCCTTTAATAGGCGCCTGTGTGTGCCAGTTTGAGTGGGACTGCATATTTGTGTGTGTGGCGAAAGAGAGCAAAAGCAAGGCAGAGAGCCTGGCATCTGCCGAAGCCCAAAGGCACGCTCAGAGGAGCCTCCAGATTTTTAATGGCCTAGTCAAATGCCAGTCGTGTTTTTATGCCACTCCAATTCGGAAAGGCGCTGGACGTGGAAAACAGTGCAGAGCCGCTTTGGCCACTTTTAATATGCACATGGAAGCACATCAGCAGGACGAGATACAATTCGAGTCAAAAAGAAGGACATTCAAAGGAAATTCAAAGCACATCGGAGTTTACTCTTCGTCCGTTGAATCTCTGTATGGGTGAACTTTTTTTTTTCTCCCATGAAGTGACCATACTGGTAATATAAGGTTCTGTCCAGTTGAACTTGGTAAAGAAACATGTCTGTGTTCTAAAATCACTGATGATATTCACAGTATACTCACAAAAGCATATTGTGGCATCGTCTATCATGATAGCAATTAATATCATCATGTTAGATGTTATTAATTCTATGTTATGTTAGAGTAATAAATTTAAGTCACATTGGACTCTTTACTGTAGTGCTTACTAACTTACTTACTAACTGACTTAAGACTTTCGTCTTTTAAAATGACAGTAGTTTTACCATGGGTGGGTGTGTGGTTGCTTTCTGATTCCCCCAGGTCTCCCCCCGCTTCTCTCTAAGATTTTGCATGCAGGTTTCGGAAACAGTTTGTTGACTGTTGATTGTAAGTGGCTGAATTTAGGGAACGCAGCCATTTCTAATCACCAGAATTACATTGCTTAGCAACCGGAAAATCAAGTTAAACAATACCACCGCTTATTCTTGGTCACAGCAGTCTGCAGCTATGAGAGGGCCCCAATCTGTGCTGATGCTGTTCCACTCTGCTCCTCCTCCACACACGCACGCACAGCTGAAGCAGGTTTGGTCTCATCATTTGTCAGCTCTGCAGATAGCCATTTGCTTTGGCCTGCCGTTGGAACATTAACTTCCCATTTCTTTGGAAATTGTCACTGTTGCAAGTAAGTATCTTTAATCAAAAAGTAAAAACTTTTAACACCCTTAATTTTCAACAAAACAAAAATTCAATTCAAGAGCTATGAATACAGGTTTTGTTGGAGTGAAATATGCAGTTGGTTGGTGTTCTTTAATCCACTAGACCCTCCTAAAATGACTGTAAAAACACACTGCTAAACAAAGATCCTTTAAGAACTGCATATCATCAAAGCTTAAATCCTGTCAGACTCTCGTTCATTGTAAAAAGGCATGTAAACATGCACTAAACTTTTCGTTACAAATCAAAAACTGATATTTTAATAAAAATACCTCAAATTTGTTTTTCAAAAATCGCTGTAATTATCACATGTTCTATCTGAATTCACCTCATTAAATCGTGGCTGTCAGTGATGATTACAGCGAAATGCATAATAGCTGGTAGAAGTCACTGTGGGGTAATAGAGGGTTAATTGGTGACAATATCCACTCTTAAAAAAGCATATTGTGATGTAATTTGTGATGATACCGATAAACATCATCAGTTTTCGTTCCAGGTAGGAGTGTTTCATATAAAAGTGACTACAAATGAAAATACTGGCAATGGCAGTTCTAATGTACTTGTATATGAACTTAATTAGAAAGTGCTGGTGATGAATAATCTACTAGTGGATGGCTTTGTAATGGATAGAGTGGACTGTCTCCTAAGCTTCTAGTGCCCTTTGGATTTTAGATTGTAATTACTTCGGATGCTAGGTCAGTATTTCTCTTTAGAATTACTTCTGCTTTTGTTCATCATTCCTGATGTTGTAAGAACAATTAAGTTAAGATTGGACTTATATCAAATAACATTTGAAGCTTTTTCAAGCCATCTACCTAAGAGAAAATCGGAATGAAAGAGTGAAGAGATACTACGGAAGACAAATGCTCTGGATGAAGCATGCATCCGCTTTTGTGTGTTCTTGTTGGGTGATAATAGATAATAGAGTGTTTGAATAGATGTTTGTTTAGATGTTCATTTCAAGTGAAGTGCTTTAATTCAGAATAATAATTTTTAAAGAACAACTGTGTCTGTGTTTGTCAGTGCTCCGAGTTTCAATGCTAATACTAATATCAGAAAAAGTGGTATTATGCCTTTATTTTTACGAGTGCAACTGAAGAAAAGTTGATTCTCCAAAGCCCTGCTTCACTGCATCTGTTTGTATTGAGGAGCGTAATAAAAGCATGTGTGTATATGTGTGTGTGCTTTAACCTGGATGTTCCAACAGCGCACCAGTTTTTGCCTTGGCACAAAAGGCAGGTTGCAGTCCAAGCCCGGCGGGGCTCATGCCAGGCCGGACGTCCCTATAGGCATTTGAAGAGCATTTTGCATTCATGTTGGGTCTCAGGTGCTGGGCGCGTGTTTTTTATCCCGCGGCCAAGCTTGGTCCCGTTTTCAATGGCGTGGCGAGATTAAAAAAAAAAGACAGGGTGGGGGGAAAAAAGCCTGGTGTAGGTGGGAGCAAAATGATTTCCATGCATGTAGAGATCTGCCGCTTTGTTCTGTTCGATTCAATTACCTCCACCCTAATTAGGAGCCGTAGTGAAGGCCCGGTTTGTGGCATGGACGCCACACTGTGGCTCCTGCTGATAAAGTGTGCTATCGCCATCAGAGGCCCCCCGACCAGTGCTGGTCCGCCTACAGACCACAACCCACACATGTCCACACATACATACACACTTGCACCCAGTCACAGCCAGTTACTTTAGCTCACACATTTCGATCCTATTTCAATTTGATATTTAGTTGTTTATGCATTTCTTGAATTGTTTTCCCTGTAAGGTTCAGATGTCCATATAACAGTATTTCATGTCTTATGTCATCTGTGTTGTTTATGCAGTGAAATTCCTCTTAGTAATTTATTAAAACAAGTGAACAAACACTGTCAAAACAAGCACTGTAGACTGTTATCTGTATTTGAATGTGTAATGTAAAAAGTTGTTATTTAAGTAAGATTTGAAGTTTGAAGTGTAAAGTTATTGTAGTGCAGGGAAGCTCAATCCTAACAGCCTGGTTTGCACGATATTTGTGCTGATACTGGAACTTCAGTGGTGAAGCTCACCCAGCTTCTGGGATGGGGACATCTATCCCACGGAATAATTTCTGATGCATGCTCCTAGGTTGTTGCAGTGTATGTTGACAAGCAGCAGTAAAAAACACTCATGACAAAAGCTGCAGTGCCAGTGTTTTCTAAGAATGCAGTGGTTGTGAGTGACATATCAGTTGGTGATCTTCATAAGGAGCATCTGGTATCATGGGGTGAAGATAATCTTTAGCCTTGGTTTTGCCTATAGCATAACAGCCCCATGGCCTGGCTAGTCAGTCCGCTAGCTTTGCCTGCTTTATGTCTGTCTCACGTCCTGAGCCTCCAATCATCAGACTTTATCAAATCGTTGGGCTGTATCGTCAGCAGTCTCCAAAACCAAACAATAATAACTAGTTGTGTGGGGTTAGCTGTTGGAGGGGAGGATAAAATGGATGTGTGAGGTGCCTGTAGATCTGATGGCTATCTCATAGAGGCCATGAGAAGAGCAGAAGGGATGGTGTGATCTGGACGGCTCTCAGATAGTGCAAACTACATTAGCATGACTTACTGTACTAATGTTTATACCAGAGAGAGAGGGAGAGCAATAGATAGGACACAGATCAGTTTCTAGCATGCCGTGTAAACAGTGAGGGTAAATCGTACGTTCCTTTGCTATTACTCTAGTTTATTTAGTTGGCTTTTAGCTTATAAAGAATAGGAGGTTAGAGTGCTTGTTGCCATGTCTGACACCACTCTTATTAAAGCAAAGCCCCAGTGTTGTCATGTACATTAAATCAACAAGAATGACAGTCACAGAAGCACTTTAGTTTGAGTTCTCTTAAGTGTGCAATGTGTAAGATGACCTGTCAGATTCATACTCCAAACAATAGGGGGAACATATCACTAGAAAGTTGTGGTGCCCACCCCTTTCGTGAGATACGCACCGTGTTAGCATTGTTAACACAATGTTAACAGATGTTCATCATCAAACTTCACCCTTTTACTCGCCAAGAGTGTCTTCAGTGGTGGAAAGGAGCGCCAACGGTGTGCTTTTTTTTTTTTGCTTCTGTCTACATCACTTCTTCTGTTTGCTGCTGAGAGTGCATTCTTGATGCACTTTGTCACTTGCCAAAAGCTTCAGCAATAATTTCTTTTACTTATACTTCCTTTGGCTATCCTTAAGTAATCAAATCGGGAACAGGAACGGGATACATGACAAGATAATAAGTTGTCAGCGCAGTGGTACGTCTTTATCCTCTCATGCTGGACTAACGGAGACTGACTATGCATAATTTCCAGATATCTCTTTAACAAAATACATCTTTGAGGCACTGTAAAAAGACTCTAATTTTGGTTTTGAGTTTATAAAACCATAAACCATTTTTAAAATATGAAACTAATAGTTTTTTTTTTTAAGTCTTTAAGTAAGAATACTCATATTTGGTTGTTACAAAATTCTCTTTATTGTAGTTTGTCCTTATTCACAGTAATTTTACCCATGCTCTATAAATATGTTCTTACCAGTGCCACAAAATGGCACCTGAATGACCAGCCGGGTTTAAAAAGACTGAGTTTGATGCCATCATTCATGGTCAACACCCATGGAAGCCCACCTGCACCTCATAGAGTATGACAGGGTTTTGAACAGTACATAACTAAATATAGCATAGAGACAGCCCTATCAGAAAATGAGTTGGGAATGCAGAGGATGTTGTTTAGAAAGTCATTATTCTTATCGTTTGCTGTCTGGAATTATAGCCGTTCTCTCCATGCCATGAATGCTGTATAATAAGCTAAACATGTGTGGAAAGGTGCTCCAACTTTGGCTAATCAATGTCGATCATATGAGGCAGCCTTTGAAAGCGCGGGCAGGTGTTGGTTTTCCATTTAATGGTACAAGCATATCTTGTAAATCTGTGGAATTGTTTTATTTCCTCAGTTTGAGTATCAGCAGCTGCTGCAAGCTTATAATATTGCAGACTTTTACTGCTGAATTTACTGCTGACGTAGCCAGGTGAAGTTTATAAGGTTTTTCGACTTGTGTGCCTCACTCAGCATTGTGAATTTATTTCATTCAAGGTGTGTGCGTGCGTGTTTGTGTGTTGTGTGTGTTTAGAAACATTTCCCCGCAATTCTCCTCCGCCCTGCCAAACACGTCGAGCTCCAGCAATCTCCCCTTGATACGGCGCCCGATGCTTATCAGCACTCTACTCCTTTAGCATATTGAGACGTATTGAGTGTGTGTGAGCCTCTCTCTCTTTCTATCTCTCTGTCTCTGTGTCTCTCTCTCTCTCTCTCTCTCTCTCTCTCTCTCTCTCTCTCTCTCTCTCTCTCTTATTCCTTCTGTCTGTCTCTCTCTCGCTCTCTTTCCTTTTCCTCCTGCGACTCAGCGCAAAAGGCCTGGCCGGCGATAAGATCATAAAACTGTATCCTAATTTAAAGTGCCACTCTCCGGCACTTCACACCGCGTCTATTAGCGATCGCCACGCTAATTCGTTTCATGTCAGCCTAGCTACCCGCGGACGCTGCTGCGCTACAAAGGAGTCATTTACGAGCCTTAATGAAAGGAGCAGGGCCGTTTTGCGGAGATCAGGGAGGCCCCTTTTTATAGAAGAAAAGCGGACAGGAAGAGTGCACTCTCTCCGAGGGGGTTTGAACCAGAATTATAGCTTTATTAAGCGACGTTCGGCTCACCGCTACGCTAGAACAAACAGCGCCGATGGTGCAGCCGTGTGGATGTCACACATACAAGAAGCGGCCTTCTCTGGGGACATGCAAGCAACTCTCCAACTTCTTTCATAGGACAGAATGCTCAGATGTTGTAGAAATTAACAACTGGTAAAGTGGAATGACACATCTTTTCCATTAGTGACAGAATAATAGTCACGTAGTTTCACACCCCTACACCAGAGCTAACTAAATTGTAGAATGCTGCTTGTTGCTTGCAATCAGGTTTTCTCATTTGAACCTGTAGAAACATGGTTTTCTTCCAATGCAGTATGAATACATATAGGCCTGTATTTTTTTCTTGTGCTAATACAATTCAGGTGGCTGTAATTCCATCAGTGCCCCTGATTGCTGCAAAAGCAGTAAAATGCAAATACCAAAAAGAGATGTACGGCTACAAGCAAAACTCCTGAAATCATTTAGATTTAAAGAAATAATATTGCACAGAGTGGGGAAAAATTAATCACACGGAAAAATGTCTCCTTTAAGATTGCAGCGTTGTATTACCCAAAGGCATGGTATGTAAATGGAAAATCAACATTGTACCCGGTGATAAGGCGAACAAATTAATAAAACTATTTTCTTTCCCGCTCCCATGCTAATGCCGGTGCAAAAAGTCAGGAGGCAGCAAGCAAGCAACTTTTCTCCTTTTGCATTGTATTGGCGTCTGTCAAGTTTTGGCATTGCAGCTTCAATTATTGTTGTTTTAACGTTCTCCTGCCAGTGACCTTGGTCAAAGAGAAGTAGGACAGAAAGCTTATTTTTTATGAGCTGAGATTTGTTTTCTGTATGTGAACTGGTTTGATTGCATTTTTTATTTGGTCTGTAGATTTTTGTATTTGGTCAAGTTGTTTTTACTCATGCGGATCCAGTAGCATGAGTAAGTGGCTATGCGCGAATGCATTTCTGCTCATTATTCAGGACAGAAGTGTTGGACAGTGAGATTTTTTCAGGGAACATTTCTTAGTCATCATCTTAGACTGCAGGCACAGTGAGGTGAAGCATGTGGGCTATAACTATGCTGCAGTTGCTACTCAACCACTGTCTGTGCTATTAGACAGTGTGAGGTCTGAATAAAGAATAGCTTACATAGCTCAGAGCTTGTTAGAATACCTCATATTATGCTTCAGTACCTTTTAAAGAAAAGATGTTTGGGCAAAAAAGTCTTTTTGTAGAAGAGAGAGAAATATCAGTCACTTGATGGGACTGCTTTGGCCCTGATCATGCACCTTTAGCCCTGTATCTGACTGTAACATTGCCATAGCAATCATTTTGGAATAATTGTTGGCGTGTGAAACAGAAAAGGCCAGAAACACCACTGAAAAGCTCAAAGAGTAAGCTGCCAGTAATTTTGACAATATTTCTGAAGAAAATAGCCTGGTTCTTATTTAGGAAAGCAAAGTGACTATAGATGCATCTAAAGTCCATTGTGTATGTACTGTGTGTGTCTAGGTCCACTAGACGATGGTCTGGAAGAAGAAGAGGAGGAATGTGTGTCAGATGGAAATGAGCTGGTGGCTAAAGATGAGTTCTCCGTGGAGGAGAACTTTACAGCGGACTTTGAGGCAGAGAATCTCACCTGTGAGGACATGGAGTACTTCTGCAACAAAGGTCAGATCCCAGACTGAAAGTTAAAGTAAAGTTAAATTAGAATTGAGAATTTGGTTCAGTCTTCATATGTTAGCAACTAGATCACTTCCATCGTGTCTCATAGTCATTTTTATTAGAGACTGTGGATCAGCACTTTTCTATATTAATAAATATGAATCACAGGATTTAGAGATGTTTGGCATGTTTTTGTATTTGTTTTCCATGTCAAGAACTGCAGACAACAATTATTTATTTTCCTACATTCTTGTGAACTGTTTGCACTGTTTAATGGTGTTATTGTTTGGTTTTATCAATGGGCTTTAACATATTCAACTAAAGCAACCCCACCACTTTTTAAATATCAAAAGGAGATTACTTATGAGGGAGCTTAGAAATTTTAATAGGTGCCTCAATGCACTCCAGTTTTTTAGAATTTCATGCATCTCTTACAAAACACACCAGCTTCCAAACAAGCCAATAAAGTCCTTTGTACCCAATGCTTGTCACAGTGAGATGAATTGTTACTGAACACAGACATCCTCAGCAATTAATGTGTAAATAAAAGCCCAGTTTTCACTAATTGGTTCCCAATAGAGGCTGTTTCCTCCTCCCTCGCCTTAGCCTCTGCTCTCTCTGATCAGTGTTTTTCACCCAGTTTGGTGGGAGTTTGTAGACTGAAGCCTGGGCACACAAGCTCCTGGCATGCCCAGTAAAGGCATGGGAAAGCCTCCAGCACCTCTGCGCCCAGGTTTGTGGCCACGCTGTTTGATATCTGATTCCTGCTATGTACCTGAGGACAGCAGTTTGATCTGGGAGATGGCAGTCATCGAGCTGGCTAACCCTTTATGTTGCTGCAGCCAAGCTGGACGTGATGCCGCATATGTGTGTGCGTTCGTGAATATCACTTAACAACTTCCAGCAAATGTAGTATATACCCACACATATGAAAACAAGGCCAGCCCACCAGCTGCCTCCATCTCTAAGCAGGCCAAGCTCACTGTACCGCACCTCTTTGAACTCCATTTCAATTAGGCGTCTGTTCTTTTTCGTTCTATTTATTCCATTTTTTGGTCACACCTCACCATCACAGGAGCTAATTTTGCAGCCTGCTCCAGGTTATGAGGAATAGATGACAGAGCTGTCAATCAAACAACCCCTCCCTACACACACATGCAAAACACATACACACCCCAAGCTTTCAGCTTGCACAACCCCAGGAGTACCCAACTTCACTCGCCACCCATCACCAGGAATTTGACTTTTTAATGAACAGCTTGTGCTTTGAATGTCCCCTCTCCTTCAAAAACCCAAGTGTTTTTTGAATTACTTTTCTGTCACACTATTTAAAACCCATTGTGCCTGGTGGGAGTTTTACACAGGAAATTTCTTTGAAAAACAGTATCTTTTTATGTTTTACATTAGCTATGCGCTGTAATAATCATTTTCTTTTGTTGTTAAAGAAACAGAAAAAAATAACAGCAGGTAAGTGTGAGAACATTAATATTAATGAATCTCTATGTTTAATTTCAAGGTCAACTAAGGTTTAATACTTTTATAGTTGATATTCAAGCTCATGTCTGTTTGGACGGCGATGTACAGTAAGAAGAAACTTAAGTTAGGCCAACAGAATCGAATTTATTAAACAGAATTTATTGGTAATAAAAAGGTGTTTGCTTGATTGTATATGCTTTTGGTAGTAATGTAAAATGTATAATCTGGGACTTCATCTACCTGGATTTACATTATGAACACAACTTTTATATGTATCAAGTTAGAAATGTAGTAAAATTAATCAAAAGCATATATTTTAGCATTAATAGCCCAGCAGTACCTACATCTAGAGTACAATCAATTTTGGTTTGAAATCTCAGAGTCAGGTATTTATCTGATTATATGATCATGACTTTATTCTTTTTTTTGAAAAAAGTAAAACAGTAAAGAAAGAGACACAAACTATCCAGAACCAAATAATAAAGTAAGGTGCACAAAGAGCAATATTTAGACAAATCCATGGTCTTGTTAAGAAGGATAGCTGGGATATAGAAAGTTCATTAGTTTTGCATTTACTATAAGCAGAAACGTGCCAACATCTCACCACTCCTTTAAACTGACTTCAGAGTCTATCACATTAGCTTTTGATAGCTCCTTTGTCTTGGCTCTACCAAGAGGTTTAGCGAAAAAAGTTCCTCTAACTTTCTGATGGCTATGCATAAAGTAAAACCAACCAAAAGTCCCAACTGTTTAATTTTGCAGATACTTAAGTAATCTTTTCCTTGTCATAGACAGACTGTATACGTCAGATTTCCTCTTTCTTCTCCTATCTGCTCTAATTCTTCTAAGTCCCCCTATTTTCCTATCAAACCATAGTGTGGTAATTCTCCGGCCAAGCATTTCCCATCCCCCACAGTAGCAAGAACTGCATGCTCATCAGGTGTAGTCATTTTTTCGACTTGATCCTCTCCTCAATTAGATCTCTTTTAAAACTCGTTTAGCCCTGCGTCGTAGTGGCTTAAATACACCCCACTTATGCCAAACCATCGCGAATTAAAAGCAGACGCAATTCTGGTGGTATTAAACGGTTTATGGGTGTTATTCCTCGGTTATAGGAAGACAGAAGAAGGGGCCTCTTGATTAAGTAAACCCTCTCAAAAGTGACGGCGTGCCGTAATTAGCCCCAGCACGGAATAGAACGACAGAGCTTTTAAAAGAAGCCACTCCTCCCTGGGCCTTTATCAGTTGTGGCGACTGGGGCAGAGAACAAGGTCTCTGGCAAGCAAGGTTCCATCTCTGGAAGACAGTAGCTCCTAGTCGAGCGCCCAGGAATCTGTGTAGCTGTTCACTCCAGAATGGGCTTGTCAGGGCGAACCTAAAACCTCCATTAAAAGTTTCAGCCTATAATAGGTATTAAAAAGCTGTCGGAACACAAAAGAGCGAAGCTGCCGTGCTCATTAACATAGCCGCACACTTATTAACTTTGATCGGAGCGCGGTAAAGTCGCAAAGCCGCTTATAGTCACAAAGGTCAAGAAGTTGAATGGCGCTGTAAGTGGGAGCCATTTGCCTTACCCTTCCAGGAGGAAGGGGGAGGCCCTCAAGATAACTGTTGCACCTTGAAGCCCTTGCTGTGACTTATTAGAAACCCTTCCCCTCATTTTAATCCATACACCTCAGAACTAGCTTGGGATGCTCTCATCATCATTATCCCTGGTCAACAGTTTTTTCTTCCCCTGTACTGCCGTCTATGCAGTAGAAACCTTGATGCTCTAATGAGTACAGCTCTCCTGTGTGGCTACACCTTAACATCACAGACTTCAACACCAAACAACAGCATCGGTGTCCCTTGATACTGGTAACAATTCCCCCAAAATGTCATAGATAATGATTGCAAATCCTGCTTGTTACAGTAAACCCTCAAAAACCACAAACGTGACAAGCTGTCCAGGAAGGAGACTGTCTGTTTGCACATCAGTCGTTGCCATTTTATGAGCAGCCCTTTGTTCAAAGCTTAGGCTGAGGAGACTGTGGAGAGCTTTCTTCTGAGTGGCCACCTTAAACTATTTGGAGAGTGTTTCGGCTTCAGTGAAGCCATTGCATAGTCATGTACCATGAAATGATCGAGGGGCCTCCGTCAATGGCTTCACTCGTAATGGTATTGAAACAGCATAGTTCGGTGTGAAATGAAGTCTCCGCTGTTGAATAGGCAGAGTCGAACGAAGGAACGTGAATAAACATGAGACAGAGAGCAGGGACCCTATCGGAAGAACCCCATGCACACATACACACACCAGAAAAAGAGGGGGAAAAAAGGAAAAAGAAAGACCCAAATACTCCAGAGAGGTGACCTTGCCTTCCCCTTGACGATTAAAGAAGCTCTCTTCAAACAAGGTCCTGGGCACTGTCGATTTCACGTTTATGGAGCCCCGACTTGTGACCGTCTCACCAAGACACCAAGTTCAGCACCAGAATTTACAGCACCCCTTTGTCACACCCTCTGCTATAATTGTAAGAATTATAGTGGTTTATTTACTGGACGTCATCTTTTTTTTACAGAAATTGTGAAATTTCACCTTGCTTCTGCAGATTTCAACAGCTTCTGCTGGAACTCGCAAAAAATACAGTATTCAGACAATAAACTTGTCTATCCGTAGCACAGTGCTTTTATTAAAGGAATTAAAGATATGCAAAATACATATATAAATATATGTAAATGGGGGAAAATATCCTGTTTATGTTTTATGGATTTTATGCTGTAGACTTTGCTCAGGTCAGTCACATTGTAGATATATATTGAGATATATTTAGCCCAACAGTAAATGTGGTGCCCACTAATCGCCTATATTTGGAGTAATAGTGTCTTTCTGAAGAGATCATTCTGAAAAGTTCTTCCCTTTAGACCTTAACGCAGGTGGGCCACATTGCAATGTAACACAGGAACACAGGCCACATTGAAATGAACTTTTGGGATTAGTGGCATCCAGTGAATTCCTCTACTTGCAGAAGGCTGCCACTATCAGCATATCAATAGCTAAGCATTTCTCAGTGGCCATGATATAATTCTGTCATGTTGATTTTATCATAGCAGGGAAAGGCTTGAATCAGGCTCGAATGAGTCATTTTTGCTCAAGGCAAAAGACACTGACTCCTCATAGCACTTCCATCTCAGGCAATCATGGATGCTAGCCAACAAACAAGAAGTGTCAGAATTAATTACACTCTTTTTTTCTGCCATTACCAAACTAATTGGGATCTTCCCCACCAGAAAGATCCCCTTAACATCTTCCTCCAATCACAGTCAGTAACGGAGGGCTGGTAAAAGTGGAGATCTGAATGTGAGGCAGCCGGAAATATGGGGAAATGCTAATTTGCTGGGTGATAAGATGAATTGAGCCGCCCCTTTCGCCCCTTCGTTCGACTCGGTGGAGGAAATGAATCATTAATGTTTGTTAAGTATGACAATCTAGGCAAGGCAGATCTTCATACTCCCAGACTGCATCTCGAGCAGAGATAAAGCAGGCCAAGCATAAAGCCCAGCAGAACTGCCAGATGCCGTAATGACGGGGAATTTATAGGCCTCAGAGGAGATAGTGGCAAGGCCTCTCACTAATCACCTCTCTCCACCAGGGTGCTTTGTGGGATTTTGTGGGGGTTATTTTCTCTCTCTCTCTCTCTCTCTCTCTCTCTCTTTCTCTCTCTCTCTCTCTCTCTCTCTCTTTCTCTCTCTCACTTTTTTCCCCTGTCGTTTGAAATTTGCTTGGGATAGCAGAGATTTGTGTGGTGTGCCGCTTATCGGACTGAGACGAAAATGAGCTGAGGATGAAATGTCAATTGGAGGTTCAGTGAGCCTGATGACCATTTGAATTTCAAGTTTCAGTGTTTTGTTTTTGTTCTGGAGATTATTAGTCATCATATTGGTATATGACAAGAATATTTCTGCGGGTGCAGAAAAATGAATACTGGTACCTGTGACAAAAGTGTAAATATTAAATTGTCCTTCAAACCCTTATTTTTGCCAGCTACCCCACACCAACGGCAACAAAAGGAATGGAATCTCTCCCTTCTCTCTTTTTCTCTCTTTCTCAGTCTCCCTCTCTGTCTCAGTTTGTTTCGGATTAGCAAGCTCAGATCTACTTAAAATCGTCCGTGCCGGATTGACATTTTCAAGGGCTCTGCTGGTGGAGGCAGTGCTGAGAAGGAGAGGGGGAAAAAGCCAATATGACTTTGTTTCTACCTTGCTGGAGGAGGCATTTGTGTAAATCGCCTGTAAGCTTATTGACCTGCATGAGCCTGGCTACCATTAGGCTGAAGAGAAGGGCTGATAGGCTATTGATAGCGCTGTGTTCACCAGCTCACTGGCTTTATTCACATGTCCAGTTCTTATTGACACATACTCAAGTATACCGTTCTCTTTGTTCATTGTCTATTCTTTTTCATATATTCACATTTACCCTATCCATAAAATGCTACTCTTTTAGATAATCAGCTAATCCTTACTTTTAATTGTAATTCCTCTAACTAGAAAGCAAAAGATATCTCTGTTTAATCAGATACAATAGCGATACTGTTAGTCAAGGGCAGGGAGTAGACAATAACTAAGCCATGTTTACTTAAGAGATCTCATAGATTCCATCATGGGGTAAGTAACAGGTATCATTAGTTTTAGAGTCTATAGTACAGTAAAATAAAGTAGCTAGCATAGCACAAGTTAGTGTGAAGAGTGCTAACAACAACTGCTTAATAATAGCCATAAGCATTTTATGGTTGACCATAGCTTTCTCAGACCTTTTTGTTTTGAATATTTTCATGTAATGTGTTTGTTTATGACACTAAGTTATGAAAAGCAGTATCAATAAGAATCTTTATTGATAAGCAGTTTTGGTATATATACCAATATCTGTATTAATGAAATCCTAACAATACCCATCCCTACAGTGTTACAGGCATACAATCATACACCTAGCCCTTTTCTGAATGGACAAGTGGGACTGGACATTTTTTTTCATATATCAGTTATGTCAGAATGGTACCTTTTCACATACAGACTGTACCATAAAATAGAATATAAGTTTTTTGTCTGCATGGCCTCATGGCCGCCATAGTTTATATAGAAAACCACCCTAAAACACAATATCAAATTTCTGAATGCTTTGTGTCTAGATTTAGTTTTCTCGCTTTGTGAAAAAGCATTTGTTTACACTGTCAAAGCAGCACTGTCTTAGGGTACCCTTACGCCTGTGCCATGCATCTCTGTTGAAGTCTCTGCCTTACTACAGTCACCCCATACAACCTGTTGTTCCTCTTTGTTGAGCTGCTTCTATTTCCTGACATGATGCTCATGCAAGACAGTGCTTGATATATCTGGAGCTGCTGGACAGCTTTGGATATGCTGTTCCTTGCACTTGACTTCATTTGCATCCGCCACTCATTCTCTTGGTTTGATAAAAATCCTTATCTGGTTGTTTCAGAGGTGTAATTAAATAGTCAACCATCACTCATAACTAGCCATTACTGTATAAACCTACCTTAGTCCTATTTTGCAATCATGCTGAACTTCTTACCAATGCTGGTCTTATATTTAGCATCCTGTCACTGAATTTACCTGATTTTTTTCTCTGCATAATCCAAATATATTTTGTTCTTATAACCTTATATTACTTATTACCCTATCTGGCATGACCCAGAGGAGGTTATTTTTCTTTTGACTCTTAGTTGCTCTCAGTGTTTTTTTTTCCTCATGCTCTTAGGGAGATTTTTCTTTCACTACCACAGTTATTAGGGGGCACACACTAATTTCTGAAAAGTTGTTTTGTGACAGTGTCTTGTAAAAAGTACTATCCAGGTAAGCCTGAAAAATCTCAAAACAATCATTTGAGAATAATTTAACTTTCTGCAAACAAAGTTGTGGATCCCTCAAAGCTTTCCATGTATAGCTTTCTTTTTGTAACTCTTATAATAGTGTGCACAGTTTTTCCCCTGAGAATTCCGACTGCATTCCGGGAGAAAAAAAAACTTCATCAAACCCAGCGACTTTGTTCCCGGAGAGGTTGCTGCGGCGATTGTGTTTAAAATGCATTGCAAACAGTGTTAGATAGAAGGCAGAAAATCCTTAATCACTGCTTAATTAAGGAATCATCTTGTAGCTTCATTTCCTGAGCAGTAATTAAACAGTCGCAATACGTTTCGTTACAGGGCTTAGCATGTTCGCCCCAGATCAAGGTAGTGCCTTTAATGTTATCTCCCTGGCTTTCTCTCTCTCACTCGTTCTCTCTCTCTCTCTCTCTCTCCTCTTCCCTCTCATGCTTCACTGTAGAGGAACTGTTGATACTCGTCTTTGTTATCCTCATCATTATACATGAGGAGTATGCTAAGAAGGCTCTCCCAGCCTGACAATACAAATAGTCAGGCCAATTTTTTTGGTGTTTCGAGAAGGCAGAGAGAGAAAAAAGGGGTGAAATGAAAATGAAAGAGAATGAAAAAAGAGTAAAGCAGTGTCCTGAGTAGGAACTTGCATAAGGGAATCTAGGTCGCAGTGACCTCATGTTCAGTAAGTAGGACAGCGCTGTGCACTTCTTGCGCCTAGCAGTCCAGAGCCCAGCCAGGAAGCTGCTATCCTTTTGGCCGTGTTTACTGGCTGCCTTTGAAGTGAGTCATGTCTTAACTGGCTTAAACCCACCATGGCGAGGGAGTTCGATCTGTAGATTAACCCATCCGGATGGGCCTACGTTGCTGTGCCGAGCGCCACTAAAGGCCGTTCTGCCATGTTAGAGGGGTCATTTCCACATCCTGTGCCATTCTGCCACAGAAATGAAACATAAGGTGCTAATGTGAAAGAGTTATTATGAAAGAGTTGTTAAAGCACAAAAGTGTGACTTCTTATCAGCATAGGCACTCTGTCTTATTAGTTGCTGTTATGTACAAGGTTTATTTACCAAACAACAAAGTTTGATCAAAGCTCTTTATTATATTGTCCTCTTTTGGCCTTTATGTTAGGGTATTACGTACATTATTAATGGCGTAATGATGAATTTTTTACATGGTTGAGAAAACGTCACCCATTTTTTTCACCCAAAGCTTACCATAATCAGCCTGTTCTAAGTGACTTTCAGGATTGGAGTCTGACTAAAAAAAACAGCACACCCGACCCCATTGTAAGAATAGCAAAAGTGGTGTGGGGGCAGAACTTGTAGCATTATGCTTCTCTGGTGGTTTTACACTCAGGCTAGGCTGGCTATGCTAGGCTTAAAAACACAGGGTATATATATATACAGCTCTGGAAAGATTTAAGAGACCACCTCAAAATGAACAGTTCTGTTTTATTCTATACACTACTGAAAACATGTCTCCCAAATTCCAGATCAAATATTGTATTTAGATGTGTTTATTTAAAAAATCACTAATGACCTCCAGAAGCCTGTTTTTAGAACCATGCTTGCTTTGCATTCCCCATCAGCCACTGCTCGCCAGTCTCTCTGTAGGTCACTTGAGGCCATTTTATGGTGGTTAAGTGACATTTGAATGAAGTGGCACTCATCACGGTCAGGGTTTCACCCTCTGCCAGTCTGTAGCTGTGTTGTCCTGTGTGTTTGCTGCATGACCTGGTTCTTATGACGCATGAACACCCCTGTGCCATGAATGCTAGAACTTGAAGCTTCTGTGTTCTCACATACAAATCTGCTTGCTGGAGTATGCTGATTTAATATATATCTCCACAATTGTACTGTGTTTTCATTTACTGTTTTTTTAATCTGTGTGGTAGCGTTTTTGTTCGTACTTTTCCCAACCCTTGTTACGACTATTGAAGTAACAGTACATCACTCTTAGCCCCTGGTGGCCCCAGGTTGACTGTTGTATAGTTATTTAAAAGATATGGAGGGATAGAGGGAGAACTCAGTGTGGCCCCACTTAGAACAGGCCCATAGCCAGCAAGGACGTGTGGGGGTGGTTCCGCTTTCGGCTTCAGCACAGGACTGGAGAGATAGAGGAAGAAAAATCAGCCATACATCCGTTTTTTTATCTCATCTTTACATTGCCTGTCATTGTTTGGGGGGAGAAAGAATTACTTAAAAGGAGAAATTGTTTTTTACTATGCAGAGGTTAGATCTGGGACATATCATTCCAGCTCTTATTATTACTGGGTTATATACTGAAACCTAAACATACACA
The DNA here is from genome assembly GCA_024036415.1 of Prochilodus magdalenae. Lineage (NCBI taxonomy): Eukaryota > Metazoa > Chordata > Actinopteri > Characiformes > Prochilodontidae > Prochilodus > Prochilodus magdalenae. The sequence continues at coordinate 424,538 of JAMWET010003419.1, read as the reverse complement.
AACTAGTAACAGAAATACCTACTATAGTATTATTATATCTGCCTATGTAAGGATAGTGTGTAATGGTGAATTTAAAACCTCTCATTGCAAAGATGAGAATCTTCCAAAATTCCCCAGAGTCCAGCTGCTGAGAGTGTTTTAAGAGGAGCCTAGCTCTACATATACTGCTCAACACCTGCTTGGACACACACATACACACAGACTCAGACACCATATAAACAAGATCAACCAGGAATAAATAAGCAGTTCTTTCTCCACACTTCCCATCTCCTACTGTGCCACTGGGACTTCCTCTCTTTTGCTCACCCATGATCTTCATACTTCTCATTCACCACATCACATATCATTCACCGTATCACTAAACCCTGGAGTGGAAACAATGAAAACTGTTTTTATGCTTTAGACTGCAGCTTTTTAGTGCATCCCTGAAATCTTTCAGAAGTTAAACAACAAATGCTTTAGTTTACCCCGGGTTAAAATATGCATGGTGCAGTTAAATTTTAAATATTTTTCACTCTTAGCTCATTAAAAACAGACAGAAGACAGAAATACTGTTGGTTTTCCAGATACTAAACAAAATAAATCAAATTCATATGTATAAGTAAAAAGTAGATAATCTATTATGATTTGTATTTGATGAAAAGTTATTGTTGTCTAGGTGCGTTAAAGGTGCCTTTGAATGCATTTTCCAGCATTTTAAATTAAATTAAATTAAATTTGAACAGGATGAAAAATGTCCAGAAGCGGTTTTATATGCCCATTAACAATCCTCTGATTTGGCACTAGACTAAAAAAAGCTGTTTTGCCTTATATGGTGCACTCGTGAATATTTGGATGATCTCTACTCAGATTTGCTGGTTATAAGAATAACCCGTTTAAACAACCACAGACAGGAAAATCTGAACACTAAAATTGTTACAGTTCAAGGTGATCTGCTTCAACCATCAGAAAGTGGATAAAATCACACAGCTGTTGGGGTTGTGACGGCAGTTAAGGTGGAATTGCATATGTCTTTCTTCTTTGCGCTACGCAAAGTCAAGTTTTGAAAACTCTTGGGTCAATTTTGCAAAACCTTGGAATTAAAGTTGATGAGGATCTTCTTAAAAATGTGGAAAACCTGGAATGGTAAATATTTGCTGTACAATTCTAGGGATCTAGGACTGTTACATAAGATTTAGAAAAGGCTCATTTTACCGCCCTCTTTTACACGCGTGGGATTTGTGTTATAGTTATAGTATATTATGTTTGAGGTTCACGCTGTGTCATTTCTAGGTACCAAGCTCTGATTATTCTGGCATGACAATGTGACTGAAGGTTTCCATTCCTTGACCCCTTTAAAAGTTCATAGAAAGATGGTAAAAGTCCATCTGTGAACACTGATGATGTAACGTTGGTTTGTTAACATTGTTATAGTAGATGAACCATTGAACTGTGAGCACTTGCTGCAGGGTTACAATTTGTTTTGTGGAAATATTGGGTGAATATATATAAAATGTGAGTTCACGTTCATAAGCATCATCAATTCTGAATGTGAAATAGGTTTAACATATTTAAATAGCGTAGCAAACATAGGTTTTAGTGAGGCAATATGAAAATACTGTATATAAACATCTAGGTCTAACTAATCAGTCCTAATGAACATTTAAATGATCTGCCAGTTGTCTGTGGCTCTGGGATTTTTAAAGCTCATGAATTGTAGTTTAATAAAAGCTTCTGTTTGTAGCCAATTATAATGTGATCACATTTTTTCAGAGGTGTCAATATACATTTTAAAAAGAACTGTCTCTTTACATATTTCAGAAGAGAACAGCAGCAGAGAAATTGGGGACACAGACATGGATGGGCAGAATGAGAAGACTAGACACCCCCCTCTGGAATCGGAAGAATGGGATGGACCAAGTAAGCGTCCTCAGTATTCTTTATGTGTCATTGTAAATTGACTGCGTATGCCCACATATGATGGTATGCACCTTGCATTGTCTGGCTTGTCCTATTTGTTATTGATAAGATGAAATAGAGAGCTGGATAAGATCAAATATAGCCAAAGGGAATATCATCTGACTGCATTATGTAGGCACAGATTGTGCATTGCTAGTTCTTGTTTACTATCACTACTGGCTTTCATTCACTGTTAGCCATAGTAAGATTTTTGTCAAGCTTTGCTATAAACAGTGTGGTTTTTATGATTTTATTGTATATTTTACTGTATGTATATACAGTATATTAAACACAGTGTGAATCACCCATCACCCAGGATAAATAACCTTGACAAGCTGGCAGTTAATAGCTTACTGATACTGCACTGCAGTGGATGTGTTACCATCAATAACGTATGAGCATATTTCCCTGCTCTTGATTTCAGGACCGCTGTGTTGACTTCCTTTAAATAGAAAATAAGAAAAGGAGTGAACAAACCTGAAATATTTAGGCTTGAAGGTCTCTGGATCATTTCTCTCTCACTATCTGGAAGGGTTTTGGGTGACATCAGATCGTCCCTGGCCTTTCTTCAAGCATTTAGCCCATTAGCTAGCGGCTAGTAATCACTTGTAAGCGGCCCATTATGACACGGTTTAAATGAATCCATCTGGGATCAGGGGATTTGAGCCGTTCAATAGCAGGGCATCTAAAGATATCCTTGACAAGGCCTCTGTACAGAGGTAAAACTCTGAGCTCCTGCAGAAGCCTTTAATGAGCACTAAAATTAGTGTCCAGCAATTCATTGTTTAAATAAAATTTTCTATATCTGTCTTGCACTACATCAAGCTTCATGTAAGCTCCTCGTGAAATTGAAAAGATCCGGACATATTTGCTGAGAAAGGCCTTGCTACTGTGATAGCAGGCATTGAGTAAATAAAAAAAATATACATATATTACTGTTTAGCAAATTTTAGGCTTATGACCTGAAGTGTTTACCTCTTCAAGAAAAGTCAAGATTAATTGGTGTCTAAAGGTGAACTGAACCGACAAAGCTAGCTGAATACTTTTGTAGATGTGAAATCTTCATGCAGAAGATTCATTCAGATTACTTTGTTTGTTCCTGTGCATGAACATAGACATATCTGCTATTAAAAGAAATGTTATGTTTTGCTTGCATCACTTTGCTTGCCTAGGTAGGTAAATGGAGAGACGTGTGCTGAAATATGGCTACTACATGCTTCAGTGATCCGACAGGCGTCCTAAGTTGGACTAAATTGCATTTTGAGAGAACCTTACGCAGACCATTGGAATGATGGACTTAAATTAACTTATTATCGCCAATGAATTATAAGTAAAGTTAGCGGGGTTGAATGGAATGGATTAAATAGCTTTGCTCCAAAGCCTTATTGCATGTGTGCTTTCACATGGACTGTGCACCCCCAACAGAAAAGCTTATGACAGACGCACACAAAAAACATATTTATCTTTTCTTCTTGAGGAATCTCATTTTACCATGCAGATTTCCCCCTTCCTTTCTCAGAGGGTTTGAAGAGAAAAAAATATTTTTATCTTGTTTTTTTCCTCCTCTCTCTCTCTCTCTTCTTAAAAGTCACTTCATCAAAGTGATGGATAATACATCGAACAAGATAGCAACACCAGCAATTATTGCTCGCCAGTGGCGTCACATTGCTGAATGCACAAAATATGATTCCCCTTTTAATGCATATGACCTCTAGAATTTATTGCAGGTACATACTGTTATAAAAAAAAAAAAAGTGGATTTGGGCAAGTTGGCGCTGGGAAGCCCCCTGGGGTGTGTATTTTACACTGACAGTGAATCAGTGTTATCAGCACCTATCAGATAATGCATTTATCATTAAATTTCACATTTGCATTTCAATCTGCGGAAGGAAATGAGCATTGGCAGCGGATGATAAGAGTGCGGCGACGGCGGTAATAAACCATCACTCTGATCAGGCGGCAGCCAGGGCTGAGGGGGTCAGGCCCACAACTACGGGGGCCACTGAGGAGAGGGAGAAAAAAAGGAAGCATCACATCCAGACCAAGACTGCAAAAACGCTGAGCCTAAAACTAGTGCTTTAAAAAAGGAGGATCGAAAGAGTGGGGGTGGGGATAGCAGATATTGTAGCTTAGGGTGACTGTAATTATCCATCCTGTCCAGTCATCGGAGAGACAGAGGAGAGAGAAAGCAAGAGACTTACTGAATCTTCTCTGATGCATTTATTTATTTTATAGTGTGTAAAGACATAACGTGCGTTAGGTAGGTGTTTTTTATCTCATATGTTTTCCAACTTAATTTATATGGATCCGGGACGCTCGCACTAGCTATACATAGGCTAATGTGGCTGTTAGCTGGTTTTTATATCATTGCTGTCATAACAAAACCTCTATGTGTGTCAGTAGCAATAGCAGAACACTGAGTAAAACTTTACCTATTACTGATTAAAACAACAACCTATACTACTAAGTTACACTAGCTACACTACTTAGTAGCTACTAAGCTCACCATAAATCCTGTTTCGGTGGTACAGCTCATTTTGATTTAGAAATGTCTAGAGCTTAATGCAATACAATTAGCCTTATTTGCTAGCCTGTAGGTAAGCGTGCAAGGGAATATCCCCTTCTTTATTTTTATTTTGTGAAAATACATATAAACACAGCAGTTTGATATTCATTATGAAACCTAGATTGTATTACAGTGGTGGTAATAAGAAACAGGGGCCACATTGTCAATAGCACGAATATAGCCATAGTTAAATGCAAAACTATGGAAACCATTTAAGAGCAGTTAGTGTAGTCAAATACTGGTGTGATGTGTAATGATGTGTAAGGCAGTAATTTTTAGGAAATTAACTGAGAGAGTACAAGAAAGGGCTAATTTACCATTCAGCAGCTTGTAAATATGTTGGGAAACTGGGGATCACTTTCTTTCAAGACATATGTTGGCGTGCACCCTAATAATTAGTCAGTAAAATCCCCACTGCCTCTGCTGCGTATGATTTACATAGTAAAAATTTCTGTGCTTTCTGTTCAACCAGAAAATATTGTGGTAATTATTATAGACACCCATGCCTACTCACACAGTAACATTCTGGGCTGCTCATTGCAGAAACATCAGAGCACAAAACCCATGAGATAACAGTTTGATTCTCCTTTCAAACACGCTGACTGACAGTTAAGATGATTTTAATATGCAAACAGCCATATAAGCAGACATTACGGTCATGAAGGCAGACAGTTAGTTAAACTAATTTGTCAGATTTGTCTCAATTTTGAATTCCATTTCTTCAACCCATGTTGATTTCATCGATAACGCTGATACTTGTCCCTGTTACTGAAAATCAGGTTGCATTACCCAGATAGGATCTTGTCTGCATAACCACTGCCCAGCCCCCACTCTCACCCCTCCATTCACAGACACACACATTAGTGTCACAGACCAGCAGAGGATCTTACGTGTCTGTGAATCTCTGGGAAAACAAAATGTAAATGAGAGATGTCCTGTTGTTACCCAATAGGAAGCAGTTCTCACCAAGTACAGGAAATGACATCGTTTTAAAAATGACAACATTGTCTTTCATGCAGGAGTACAGTGCTCGGCCAGCATTAATCTCAGCACGTAATAACCACATTAACTTTCACATCGTGTCTCCTCTGAAAGGCCATTTCCCCCCTTTTCATTTTTCCTATTGTGTTGGAAAAGTCAGATGAGCATGTTATAATTTGAATAAAGTGGAAAATCAGACAATCAAATATGAACATCTGAAATGACATGACTTCCTGTTCAAAGCGATTAAAAGCAAATTTATTTAGTTTGAGACAGTCTATCCTGTTATCGCTGTCCTTTTTTGTGAATGTTCAGATCCGGAACGCTCCAATTCTCTTTGTTATTCCTGGGCTTAAGTTAGAGCAGGTGCGATTATGATCGGTAACAGATAATTCTTAATCACTCTCTGCAAGGGTATCTGAATGGGAAGTATAATGGCCATTACATCTAAAAGAGGGAGGATTTCTTAATGAAGTGACTTTGACCAAGTCCACCTGCTGTGAAGAATCCATTAAAACCAACTCTGCAATTTGTCTTTGGTGCTAAAAACGAAGAAAGCCAACTCATCGCCCTAATTGAACTCCTTCTATAATCACTTCATCATTATGAACACTGCCATTTTAGGTTCCTTGGGTTCTCTTGCATTATTCTTTTACAAATAGCTTACATATATCTTAAGCCATGTAAGATATGGTTCCAAAAGGAAGACACTTCCTTGGAGAACATCCCTGTGGTGTAACATAGTCTACTAGAACACCCACTTAGCTTATGCTGGAAATGTTCGCTTATCTTCTTCACAATCTTCCGCTCCATTCTGGCTTGTTATGGATGTTTGCAGTCTCGTGTATATTAGTGGTGATAGCTTGTACAGCAATTTTCTAATTATCATAGACTTCTTTGATACATATCTTAACACACTCCTCAAGGCAGAAAGAAAGTGGGGAAGGGGGTGGGGGAGTGGTAATGAACTGCTGATCATTCTAATCATACTGGCTGGCCTAGTACAGCAGACTTTAGTGGAAGGCCCTGAAAGTCAAGTGCTGTATTAAATGTATGTATATATCAATACAAAATCATTTTCCTGGAGCATCTTGATATAATACTCTTTAGTGTCTTAAGTCAAGTCCAACTCGTTAGTACACAAATCCAGGTCCAAGTCCATGTACAGAACACATACATTGTATAAAAGATCAGGATTTCTTAAAATAACTGAACTCACAGTTTAAATATCAGAATGAATCTTAAGTAAACTATATATAAAAATTCCTTTGCCAAATAATTCCTGTAATTGTGGATTTTGTTTTTGGCAAAGCCAAATGTAGCAGCTGCAGGAACTCATCTAGTTCTACCTTACACATATAAAGATGTGGAATTGGCTGGATTAATTGACTCATTATTCAGTTACTTTCTCACCTTTTAATTAGTCATTAGTCACACAGCCTTGTGAACATATTATCTGAGCTATTAACTGAGATCTGAGGATTTTGTGTTAAAAAGGCATTATCCATCCAGCGCAAAGTAGCCTACAGTCCTTCATTATCATTAGCAACTTGAAGCTACATTCTCACACAAAGAGGCTGTTGCACTAGTTATAAAGTATTGCTTACTGGGCAGGCTCGATCTCAGTTCAGTCTAATGAGCAAAGGACAATAGGAGGCAGTGTGTGAGAACTTTAGTACACTAGTCTTACAGGTTCTGTTGCATTCTGCTACACTTGTCCTCATCAAGCACACTAAATCACTAAGCCGAAATATATCAGATACTTTTTATTTGAATGCAGTTGACTCAGTTGGGTCTAGTTTGCTTGGCTAGCTTAAAAAGGTGGTTTAAAAACATGGATGGTCTGAATGGTCAAGCAGTCTGGACCACTGAGTGAGCATTAAGTAATCCACACCCAAAGCATATCACACCACAGCCAGATCCCTGAGTCTGACAAACCCTAAATCTAGCAAATCTCTGTGCCTTATAAAGCCTGTCGAGCTCATTCTGACCCATTACTCTGTGCCAGCTGGGTGCTGGCCATCGGGCTTGGTCAGGTACAACAGCAGACCATCAGGAAGTAGCCTTGGATTCATACGCGGGGGGGTGAGGGTGGGGGTGGGGGAGTGGGTTGCGTATCCAACCTTCCCAATCATCTGCCCATCAGGAATCGCTTACCATTCTGAAACCCACATTCACCCATTCAGCCCACCTGTAAGGCTCATTCTACTTGGATGAATCCCTCATTTAGTACATGAAACAATAGCCACCTCAGCTTTTAACACACATATGTCAGGCTAAGTGAATTCAAGGAGCAGATGGGCGTGATGGCACGGCAGGTGCCTCAACAAATGTTTGCATTCACCGCACTGCTATTTATATCACAGTGAAACGGCCAGGCACAAATATTTGCCGAGGGCCAGCGGGACCTTTTTTTTCCACATACGTCAGGAAGATCCATGCGCCGGTTGCTTCCATCCCACTCCAGAAGCAAACAGATGGCACTTAAAAGGTCGATGTCACCAGCCTGAAATTCATGTTTAGGTTTTAGGAGATGAAATAGAGGGATGGGAGAGTGATTCACAAAGCACAAATTTCTCAGTTCACCAGATAATTGAAGCCAAATGTCAAACTTGTCCGACAGGAGAGCTGATAAGGGATGCTCTGATTGTACAAGACTCACTTTTTGACTTTAATACTGTGGCTAACTGAGAAAATCCAGTTTGTTTCCTTTGGAACAACGGAAAAGAAAGAGAACTTATATTAGGAAGAAAACTTAAATAATTATGGCATAATCAAAGTCTCTCTGAATTTATTAGACACTCCTCAGTCTAAGATTCCTTTAGACTTCTCAGTCTACTTTCTCTGATTGCATGTACCCGACACCGTAAAAAGTTTTAATTGACAAGACTTGAAAACTAATCAATCTTGAGAACTTCCTTTCAAAAGTAGGCCAGCAAGCTGTCTATTGTCATTTAATATACTCAAGAGTCTGTCTACGGCACTTTTCCATGCCCCTTGCAGCTTGCTTGCTGGCAGACTGTTGCTGTCATATTCATGTGAGTGACTTTTTTTTACGCGTTGTGTGAACATGCCATGGTGAATGGTCCAATAGAAATGCGTAAATGGCTATTATTCTACTATGATGTTGTTTCCCTTGAGCAGACTACTGCTTTTTAATACAGATACAGATTAATACAGATAAATCAGTGGCAACCCAGGTTCTTGTACTTTTGTCTTTCTAGGTTATCATTTTGAAGATAAAGGTTTTTGTTTTGATAACAGATAACGATGTGATAATGGAATTAGGTAATCAGCATCATGTGTCTGGAACTTAGGAGTCTCTCCATTTACCTGCAAACATCTGCTGAATGACCAAAAACGTACAGCCCAAAAAAGTTTTTTCTCTTGTTCGCTATTTGTCTGTTTTTTTCCCCTTCTAATTATTCGTAGTCCGTTAAGTTAGGGTGTCGTCAGAGGGGTGGCGAGCAGCGAAACGCACGGCCCAGATGCAGATTAGAGACTCCTGGAGATGAGGGTGTAAAAGGGATTTAATGGTAGGATGGATTAGAGAAATCCTTGTAACAATGTTAAATAATTATAGTTCCAGCCGAGATCAAAGCAGCATTGATTGAACCCCTCAAGCCTTTAGCACATGGAGAGAGAGAGGGAGAGAGAAATGGAGGAGGGGGGGGTTAGAAGAGTCAGAGAGAGAGGGAGCGAGAAATGTCTTGGAAAGCAAAGATTGGTAAACTGCCGATCAGGCCAGGGCGACTGGTGGCGCGCCAGTGGATCGCAGTGGAAGCTTCGGGATGAAAAGATGTATGCTTTAGCAAGGCTTCGTCTGGCTGAGGTGTCTGATAAAGCTCCAGCCGGAACTCCTAAGCGAAGGTTGTCAGAGCCTCTTCCACTGATACCTAAGCGTTTTAAGGCGACTTATAGACAGGGCCGGGATTTTAATGTATGCAAAGCAGCAAGTTGGAAAGCGGCAGGCTTTCGTTCTGAAGTTGTTTATTTCCCATGTAATCAAGAAGCGGTGACATGGCTCACTGCCACTCATTCGCCCAGCAAGAGCATCTCCTTCATGCCTTTCAGAATTTTTTATACAAAGCATTTGTCAGCTTCTCTCACATAGATTGTCATGACACATAGACTTCATTGTGAGGCAATGTACTGCATATTCTGTAATGTTACACAGTGGTCTCTCAGTTAAAGACTGTACAAGATGGACAAAGTCCCTGATGTGATTACATTATTCCACCTTCCAAGTGTGAGAGGCATGTCAATGCCTTGATCTATCCAATCACCCATATAATATCTGTGCTGTGTCAGCATAAATTAAGGCATTGACATGACTTGACATGAGAAAATCATTTTGGTCAATATAATGCAGGCCATGTTTTATTAGAGGTTCCTGAATTTGCTGTTTAATGTCACATGGTTTTAGCCTTTGCAATATCAGTATTGAGAAAGCCATTATTGAAAGGCTATATATTGTGCGGTCCAACTCTGAATCATAACTGCATATTAAATCAGGCAGTCTGAATTATGCTCCACCCCCATGTGCAGTCTGTAATTTTCATTTCTTTAACATGACAATTCAGTACCAGTTATTGACTACAATGTAGTAGCATTCAAAGCAGCTAATACTAATGTGTGAATTGTGCCTTTTGGTTCTCCTTGAAAATATTTCCTTTCCCACTCTGAGGAAGGCACACACACACACACACACACACACACACACACTGTGGACGCATATACACACTCAAATAATGCAGAGTGTCTGATTGTGCCGATGAAATATGCAACAAGAGATTAGACAAATCACTCTGCTCGCAGTCTTAAAGTGCCCTGATGCAAATTTAGCCACTGATCCGATACGCTAAGAGGCTTTAAGAGAAAACTTCATGCTTGTTAGTTATGGAAGCAATCTGAAATAGAGCTAATGCTATCTAAATACACCCACAATTATAATCGAAACAAAGATACCGCTATTCTACTTCATCATAAAAGCAATGTATTAAGATACAGGCTGGAGCGTCAGACTCAGTGGCAAGCTATTTAAAGCGAAGAAACTGTGCAGCACTTAAAGTGTGTGTGTATGTTTTTTTCTTTACTATCCTTTTTTTGCGGTGTGGTAGACCAAACAACCCTACATCCATCTTGTTTTTCATTCTGTCTACAAACAGCATGTGATTAGTTCAGTAGGAATTTGAAGCTCCGCAGCTAAATATGGCAGTGATTTTCAACCCAGTTGGTGGTAGAGTTTGTGTCCTCGGGGATTTCTGTGTGAGGCTACTGTATTGTTCCACGATGATTAGCATCATGTGCCACTAACTGACTAATGCTATAGAGAGCGCACAAAGGCACAAAGCTTTTTTTCCTCTTGTTCTTGCTGTTTGAAGATTGTAGCCTGGCTTTGTGGTGATGGGGAGCGTGTTTATAGCACGTATTTAGCATGAATAGTATGGAGACAGTAGAGCCTTTAGAGAATTTTTAGATAAAGCTAATTGAAAACTGGTCGAAGTAAACTTCTAGAGCAGCCAGAAGAGCTCAATTTTATTCTTCAACGGAAGAAATTTCAAGTTATGAAGTAAATTAGAACAGAAACAATAGCCCTATGAAAATGTCATGTTATTCCATGTTATAATGTTATTGCATATTATTTTATTTCTCGTTTAAAAAAAAAATTCTCGTAATAAATCTTCACATTGACTGGACATTGGGATTTCTGAGAGAAAACTGTATAGTATTAAACAGTTTTATAATATTATAAGTATGCATTTAAGTCTTAAGACAACCCCTTCCTGTACTGTACCTGTGTTTCATTTCTGGACAAAACTGCACACTTATGCTGAAATGCAGCTTTGGTAAGCCAAGGAGGACCTGTGGAGGAGAATATGTTCCACTTAGCATGCGTTCTGGAGGCAGGGGGTTGTTTTGCTGTGCTTGTAAACCTTCCCTCTTGGGTCCAGCTCTAACACATAAAAGAGAGCAATGGTAAGGCAGGGAGGGAATTTTAGGACAAGGAAGCGAGCAGGGAGTAGGAGGGGGTGTCTCTGGGATGTATCTGTTTCAAAGGAGAGACTATTGGCCCCCTAGCCACTCACCCACCAATCCCTCCCGCTGCCCAGGACACTTGTAGTTGCAGGCTTGTAATATATATATATATATATATATATATATATATATATATATATATATATATATATATATTTATATATATATATATATATATATATATATTATTGTCCAGCATAGTTATTATCAGTGATACCTGAAAAACAACAAAAATGTGTATAAATAAGCAAAAAAAGTAATGATAATTATAATAATGATACTTGAAGAAGTAGAAAATTTACTTTCATCCTCTGTGCATGTGTGTGTGTGTGTATGTGTGTGTCTATGTGTTGTGGTATTCAATTATGCAGTTGTCATTGGCATATTAATCATCTTTTCACCAAACATGCCGGCGTTAATTAAAGCAAAGCGCGGATAAAGACGTGTTGCCGGATCATCACTCTGTTTATCACTGCTCACACACCCGCAGTTAAGTAAATTCAGCCTGTGAGAGGAATTTCAATGCCCCCCCAACCGCATTTTCTCACAATGTTTGGTAATCTGTGTTTGTGTGTGTGTGTGTGTGTGTTTATGAGAGAGAAAGACAGAGCGGGGCGGTACATTTTTGTCAGCATGTGCAAGTATGTAATATGCTGTATGTGTGTGTAAATGGGGGAGAGAGAGAGAGCAATTGGGCGAGAGAGAATGAGAGCAAGTGAGTGAGCGGTTTCCTGTAGTCTTGTGACAAACCTGGAAACTCCTCTATTGTGAGGAGTCCTGCATGCTTGCAGAGAGATGAATTGCTTTGTAATTAGTTGCAGAAGACTGATGAGGCGTCCTCCTCCCTTATCATCAGCCTGAGAGAGAGTGAGAAAGAGGGCTCTAACCTGAGTGTGTCAGCTGACTGTGTGACTCACCCTGTCCTCCATCGCAATAAACGCAATCGCAAATAAATCTTAAATAGATAAATCTATTTTCAGCATTTACACAGCACCATTTGATGCTTGTGCAAATACACTGAGCTGGGAATATTTTGCTGATATGCAGGCTTTAGCTCAGTCTTATTTAGTAGATGTGTCTGAATTTTAAGGCACTTTATTGTTATTACGTTGTTTATAGGCATTTTTTGCCTGAAGAACAAATCCCAGTGTTGCCGTCTGCTTTATGTTTTGTGTCAATCTTTCTACTGAGTTCAACTGAATAGGCAGAGTTTACCTGGCTTGAACTAAAATCCCTGTGCTTTAAGTTACCCTTCAGTCTAATTGTATTTATTTTATTAAAACAAGTTTCAATATTCCATTTTGTCATTTACAGAATGCACATAACAGTACAAAAACTTTACCAAATATCACAATTGTAGCTCAATCAAAAAGACTAGCCAGTACCTGACTAGCAAACATAGCTTTGAACAGTTGTACCCATAAAATCATAAAACTTGACGTGGCTTACATAAGGCTCTATCTATGGTCTAAAACTCATTGTGTTTTAGAAGTAACATAAACATTTGTTAGAGCAGTGTTATAATAACTTGAAGTCTAAATATTTCATTGTTTTTGCAATATTTGTTTTTAAGTTTTTAGTATGTATAAATAGTCATCAAGTGTATTAGTTTGAACTCATTTGACAAACTTAACCCATGTCACATCAAGGCTCCATCCATGGTTCTTGTGTCATGTAGAATATTGTAGAGCATATCACAAGTGTCATTGTGATTTGTTCAGGGTGACAGATAATGATTAAATTGCAAGCACACATACAGATCCTTATGATTTGTAAAAGGCTAAAGAAATCATAACTCAGTAGAAAGGAAGCAATGGAACTGGTTACAGCTGCAGAAGAGGTGTGTGTGGGCATGGAGCGCTCTTTCTTTCTCTCTCTCTCTCTCTCTCTCTCTCTCTCTCTCTCTCTCTCTCTCTCTCTCTCTCTCTCTCTCTCTCTCTCTCACTACTCCTAGCAGACTTTATCAGCCTCCGCACTTACGGCAGAGTGGCTGGCCAGTCTTCTCTCGCTGCACCTTAAGCATGAACATCTTCGTGGTTTGAAGCACCTGGCTGCTCCCCCTGTCTTCAGCACCAATCTGAAAGGCAAACAGCCCCCACACCGGCGCACTCAACCCACACACACACACACTCATATACAGACCCTCACGCACAATCATGCCCGCTTTTACAACCCCCCTCCCTTTTTCTGCTGTGTTAGCGCGAATGCGAACGCACTCGAACAGAATGCGGCACAGGAGGGAGAGGACTTCTCAAGGAAGCGAGAAAATGAGAGAGAAAGAGCAAAGGAGAGAGAGAGATAGAGACAGAGTAGAGAGAGAGAGAGAGAGAGAGAGAGAGAGAGAGAGAGAGAGAGAGAGAGAGAGAGAGAGAGAGAGAGAGAGAGAGAGAGAGAGAGAGAGAGAGAGAGAGAGAGAGCGAGAGACTCAAAAAACCTTCACATAACAATGCCGGAGAAAAATCAGAACATTTTCCAGCGAAAGATGGGCCATTTCCAAATCCTTGTGCCCTATCAGACAAATTAAAGTAAATCAAGCATGAAATGAAGCAGGAGAGCCTGGAGATAAGGCTGCTTTAAGTCGTTTCCAGATTAGGATAGAGAGAGAGAGGTGCATCTGCTCCCTGGCAGCCGAGGAGGCTAGTTTCTCATTTCACAATAGCAGCCTGTGTATAGGATTACTTTCCCCTGTCAGTGACATGAGGGGAGCAGAGAGAGAAACACACACACACTCACACACTCACAACACACATGTACACACAGCACTCGTGCTTACGAACATGCCCTTAAACGTTTTGTCTCTTCTCAAACTTCTTTTTCCCCACATTTTTGGCAGGAGATCTGTGATAGCGTCCTGCAGCATCAGAGAGGTTACAGACAGTCATTGCTCAAAAAAGCGAGAGTTAACAGCTGGCAGGAGATGAAGGAGGAAGGAAAACATACACAGTCTAAACCTGACCCTTGTGGACACACGGCAGTACCTCACAATGATCTTTACCATTCTGCTGGTCCACACCATGCAGCATGAGACATATACGATGGGCAAGTGCTCTTACTGATGCTGTCCCAGTATCATAAGGATAGCATGCAATATATGTTATGATGAAAGGTGATGTGCAAACATTAAAGCGAAATTTTAGTTAGTTGCAAGTAATGTCAATCATGTAAAAAAATAAAGCATCATTTACTAGGGCAAAAAGCCCTAGGGGTTGCAGAGATTTTGCTACAGGTCACAGGTAACAGGTCACAGGTCAGATCACAAATTAGCCCAAATTTATGCTAATTTTATTTGTGATTTTTAATCTAAAACTTGTTGAAATCATTTTTAGTTTTTGTATCAATATTTTTTAAACATTTGTAGCATATTTTAATAATACTATGATATTGATAGCTATGATAGCATTTTGATCATGATAATACTGATAAAAAAATGTCAGTGTCTGTATGTTCTTTCCATTGTGGTACCATGCATGCTACATAGACAGAAAATCTATACTTTTTATTAAGATGGGCATAATATCAAGGTGCTTCAGACGAGATTTATATCAATATTAGTTAATGTTGCATCAAAATACAGTTTGTTCACCTGTTTGTTCTGTAAAACTGTGCCAGCGCATTTCTTCTCTCTCCTTCCCCTCCCTCTGCGTGCAAAACTCAGCCCCCCCTCCCAGCAAGTTCTTATGTGCATTTATGTATTGTGTATCACCATATGCATATCACCCAGCCCTACTTTTTAATAACCATTTTTACAGTCATTCTTGTAATCATTTTGTAAACCCATCAATTCTGAATTTAAAGGGGTGGTTTAGCCTATTAGCTATCTCTTAACCTGTTTAGACTGTTATCTCTTAGCCTAGTTGTTAAGAAAGTTAATTGCCAGTCTCTCAGTTTAAAGCAGCATAACAATCCATTCACAGCGCAATGATTTTTAGTAAATGGGTGCATTAATACAGAATTCCATTTTTGTGAGGTTGTCATGGGTGTTTGGATATTAAATATTACCATTGGCTTTGAATGCAGCTGTGCAGTAAAACATATTATAATGTTCATAAGGTTTATAAGGTATTTACAGCAAGATGCGTGATATAGCAAAAAAATAATATTTGGGTACTTTAAGAAAGTTAGCAGATACACAGTATGTCATGATACTTATTTTCAGACATCTGATCAGCTGGATCAGGAAACCAGCAGTGCTTCGTTTTAAAATATAGTACCAAAAACCTGCAAAAAAAATTTTTTATTGAATATTTATGTATGTGTTTTGCAACATTTGTTTTAAAAGGACTGACAGTGTATTATAACAACAATATATTGTCATATTGCTCAACCATAAAAGAAGATTGCAGTACTGTACATGAGGCTGAGGGGGCAGAATTTTGATGGAAGTGAATGGAAGAGAAAGCTGCACGTTTTATTAGCTTAAACAGTAACAAAAATAATCATTAGTTGCAACCCTAAAAAGGATCTCCGCTTTTAAATGAATGGAGAATGTTGGAATGATTCCATGTACAGTCCAGAGTCCATATGCTGGCCACTGTGCAAGACATCTTATATTTTGCCAGATGTTGTTTCCCTTCAGTGTGAGATTGTTTCCACTCTTCCTCCTGAGCCCTGCCCCTCCTCAAAAGGGAGCTACCGATTAGGAGCATGACCTTGACCTTTCAAGACCCTGCCACAGGTTTAACACCTCTATCAGCCTCATCTCCAGTCATTTAAAAACTCCTTCCGAAAAACCAGGCGATTTAACCCGCCTTTTACGCTGTTCTTATCCCAACTGGATGAGAGGAGGAGAGAGAGAGAGGGAGAGAGAGGAGGAAAAAACCTTAATCCATCTTATCTGTTGACTGTCAAACTGCTGGGGCTAAGACCTCGTCACAAAAGACAACTGGGGCAGGAAAGGCAAGAGCGGCAGGATTGGACTGGAGGGAAGTTGGAGAAGCTGTAATTGGCTGGAAAGGGAGGATGAAGAGAGGCTAATGACTAAGTGAGGTTCACCACAGAAAAACAACAGCAGAGAGCAACAGCAATAGAGGAAAAAATACAAATACGGGTGAAGTGCAATGCCAGTCCAACATTTGGACACACCCAATTTGTATATATGTTCTTAATATTAAGTCTTTTTTTTAAATTCTTAAGATTCATTTTAAACACAACTATAGACTCATCATCAAAAATATAAACTGCACCCTGGAGGAAGTGTGGGATAGCAATGCAATTGGGAAGGAAGATAAAGCTTACCAGGAACAATAAACTATGATAAATTTAGACTATTACAGGCAATACTTATTGAGTTACATATACAGAAGTAGTGTCTCTCAGTATGGCGTTGGGACACCATGTTTGCTAACTCAGCATGCCAGACGTTTCGGAATTGAATGGAGTTGTAGTGGTTCCTAATGGTGTCCTGTAATAATCCATCCCATGCAGCCTGAAGGTTCTCACATAGTTCCTGCAGATTTTGTGGTATGGGTTAAGGTGGGGTGACACCAGGCATTCTGGATGTATGACGTGTGACAACAAACCATTCATCTTGGAGCTGACCACGGAGCCCCCACATAATGATATTTTATCGTCTCCACCAAAACAAAAGCCAGACTCACTGCTATTCTTCATGACAGTCTGGTACGACACCATCGCATTCTATGGTAATGCAAATGTAGTGTTAAGGGCAGCCGTCGTAACAGTTTGCGTGCATGTAGTCCTGCATCATGTTGTCATCTGCCCGCTACTGGCTAAATGTCTGCAATTGTATCTGTTGGGTTAGTTAGGTACACCAATAAGGCCTGTCCTTACTTACGTCACATGACTCTTACACTGATGATTAGGTGACAGATGCTCTGTCCTGGAGATGCTGATTTCTTTACAGTGGTGGTGATAGGAACCAGAGGTCTAAAACAACAAGTAAACCTACAGCTTTTATGTGTTGTGATGATGATGATTTAAAAAAATATATTTAGGTCACATTTATCTCAGCAGAATGTCTCATCCATCAGGCAGCATCTATGACCATGTATGTAAGATCTTTCTATGAATGCTATGAATGTCTGGTTCATATCAACAGTTGTTCTGTAGTTTTATACACCACGCAGCTTGCATCATGAAAATGTGACAATGCATCACAGAGAATGGACATTAGGTTGTTTATGCAGCTCTACTGGTTAAACGGAAGCCTTTATATATGACCAGAAACAACATGATTAAAGTCATTGTTTTCCTTAATTCAAAATATGATTAAAATGTCATAAGAATACCAAATCGTAGATCCTAGTTTTGTGTGTGTCGCCCCGCCTCTCGATTCTATAGTACTTTGTGTGGATTCTGGGAGGACTCTACCTGCCTAGTCCTTTTTCTTCAGCTTTCATCTCTGTTTACTTGGAGCACTGGGAGCCTCCACTTAAGCATCAGTATCCAGGGTCAACTTTGTATCGCGGCAAATCAAAAAGCACGAGCACTGCTTTCCAATAAATATACCCGTTATTAGTCAGTTTGTGCTGACAGGTGAGAGGAATTATATCCCTCGCAAGCACTTTGAATTTGTTACACCTCTCAGGTAGTCAGATTTGTCGGTAGGGAAAGACTGCCTGTCCTCTAGATGACGCTTCTGATAGCTCGTCTTCCTCATGCTTTCATCTTTTTCTTCGCGCACAATCAGTCGGCATTGTGACGGGCCACGCGAGATGAATGCTTTGGAGATTGTTGTCAGGAAGCCTTCTCTGAGGCTTTGATCGAAATGAGCTGGAGAAAAACGGACAGATTTCATATTGTTTGATGCTGCTTATTTGTTGCCTGTTGCAGATATGCGCCATATAGTTGGCTACTGCTTATACCTGCTACTCCACAAAATGAAGGCATAAATAATGTGGTGAATGTTTTACAGTATTAGTAGGTCAACCAAAGAAAGACAGCGGATCGAGCAGTGGCTTTCTTTCAAGGAATTTACCAGAGACAGGAGTTAAGTTTTTCATTCCCCATAGTGACAAAGTGGTGTAGTCTTGTACCATCATGATTCTCCAACACACTGGAAGAGACTTTGTGTATGCCTCACTTTAATTGGCAAGGATTTTCAGAAATAATACTTTGTATGAGCCTACATTGCTGAAGAGAGATGCACGTTTATGAAAGAAATCATATTAGAAGCTGTAGAGCTTAGCTCCAAACACTCTATCGACAATGTATTTTTATGTTGACACGGTGCGCATTAAAATGAATTGGCATGTAGAATTTATGTCTATTAGCAATATACTGTGTAAATCTTCACAAGCCTCTCTTTATTGTTGGATGTGCTGTGATTATGTGGCCGAGCTCATTCAGAACACAGTTTAGATTAGTATGGTTAATACAAACAATAAACACGACTGATGTGTTACTTGCTTTCCTATTTATTTTATGTTGTCTTGTTCAAAATAAGTGTGTAATAATAAAAAATAAGTTTAGTTAATGTCTAGATTTTCATATCAAATAATTGCAATGTCATATGAACTAAATCTCTAAATCACTAACTAAATCTCGCCGTTCACAGAGAAGGTCAGAGTAAATTGCAGAGATAGCTGTCTTTTTTTTATTCAAGGGTCAAAGAGCAAGTCAAGTTATAATCTAATCAAAATCAAAGTTTTCTTTGGGACTGTTTTACCATAAAATGTCCTGCATGCATTACTCTGCCATGAACAGATTTAAAAATTATATGTAGGTTAAAAACATCAAAATGATCAAAAAAACTATGTCTCATCTGTCAGGCAGCATATTAATGACCATGTATGTGATAGTTTTTCTGTGAATTCTGTGGATGACTGCTTCCTATCAGCATCACTGTAAAAAGTTGTTCACAGTTGTAGTTTAGAACAGTAGAACGGTTGTAGTTTTGTACATAGACTTCTCCTTTAGAAGTACCAAAACTATAGCTTTGAGGTTTACAAGGATCTGGATATTTTCGCATTCATTTCAAATGTTATCCTTTTTTACTTCTATTTAAAATAATAACTGAATAGTTATTTTTATATATACATATTTATATTCAATTTTCTACAATCATTACAGCATAAACTTTATAATCAAGCTTAACGGTCAAAACTTGCTTTCCTTATGGAGCCTAACAGAAGGCTTTCATCAGAGATAGCGAGCAGAGAGAGAAGGGAGGGCAGAGTGGTGGGATTGGTGGTGAGGGGGGAGAAATGGAGATACAGCAAGAAAGAGAGAGAAGAGAGCATGCGTGTGTGGGTGAGAGAGCGGAGGAGAGAGAAAGAGAGAGAGGTAAAAAGGTCCTCCTGTGTTTTAACACAAGTGTCTGAACAGGAGATAATGGTGAGACTGTGGGATATAAATGATGCATTTGCTTCTCTCAGCCCCGATAATGGGGGTTTGGGGGAAGGGGGGGAAAGTTCATCGCTCTCTTATCAAAGCGCTCTGACATTTCTCCTTCAGCTGTAAAATTTCATATCGCATATCTCTTTCTCTAGCTCGAGACCCCTTTTGTGGAGCAATACGGCACATTCCATATCACCCCATATGCTTCAGCCCATATATTAATTTGTGTCCCGTTTGGCACCTCTAGAAGCTTGACTGTCAATAGTAGCGAGCTTTGTAGCTGAGATGTTTTAAATTGTACTCTGGGTTGTCTAAAAAAATAAGATACAAAAATAATGACTTGTCACCTGTAGCATTTAGACCTTGAATACTGCAGTTAAAGAATTACAATACAAGGTTCTTTTTATGTGCTAGTAAGAACTGCAAGTAAGACTGATCACCGTTTCCACTTGATGTTCCAGTGCAAATGTACAGGCTATGAAACATCTATTTAATGCCATTGGAGTGTATGTATATATATATATATATATGTATTTATGTTTTTATTAATCAAAAAGTTGGATGTAACACAAATGAGCTGCAAATATTTAAGAGAACATCTTTCTGTAATTGACTCCATTATTTCAAGAGTTTGACTAAAATTCAGTACCTTCATTGGTTGGCTATATTTAGTTCTTCACCTGTGATAGTTTGTACTTTGGTCTTACTAAGAGTGCCCAAGTGTTCAACAAGCAGTTGCAGTAGGAAGCATGTTAAGATCAAGCTGATCCCACAGAGAATTTTTTATGAATTCTAAAGAAAATGAATTAATTACACAAAGTATTGATAAGAAGGCCCATCCCCATCCTTCTGACATGAATGGGTCACTCCATTTTATACAACCCTCTGCATGCCAGAGACCTTTTCTCTCTTCCGAACATACATCCTTTCCATGGGTATCTTGGTTCTCTCCTGTGGCATTATAGCATCTCTCTGTGGTGGCATCTTGCCACAGTCTCTGTGGTTAGTTTAGCATTTCAGCTTTCTTTGCTTCTTTCCAGCCATTCCGCCATTACTAGGGGAACAAACAGATGCCTGCGTGGAGCATCTTTTTGGGGGTGCTATCAGGAAGAGGATCTCCCCAAACAAAAGGGACATTCATGCCTCTGCCAAGTATCTGTGGAGAAGAGAAGCAGGCCCCTGAGAGGAGCGACAGATGATGATCTTATCAAGGGAGAAGGGGAGGGACGAAGGGAAGGAGGGATACAGAAGAGATCAGTGGTCAAATCATCAGCTGCTCCATGCCAAGATCGTGGCATTTTGGTATTGGGAGATGAGAGATGTTGAGAAGAGTGAATAGAGGGGTTTGGATCCAGTCTCAGGACCTCCAATCCCATGCAGAAATGATTGATATTGTTGCTGTCATAACAAAACCTCACATCTTAGGGGTAGGAACTTTAAAGAAATATAAAACCTAAAAACTGAAAATGTGGCAAGACATTTTGGATCAGTTATTTGGTCAGATTTTCTTGAAATAGTCACACAATGTGAAAAACAGCTGCTGTGTATAAAAGAATCCTTATACAGAATACAAGGTATGAAATGCAAAAGGTCATCTGTAGTAAAGAGCTCAGTTGTCCTAAATGCTTGACCATGAAACCAACAGCCGAATCAAACATAGCATTCTTTTTCCAGAGCTTTTCAGCCATATAAAATCGTATTTCCATATGGCGACAGCACGACAATTCAAAAAGAAGATTGCTAAAAAGGCCTTTAAATTGTAGCTTTAAATGGTCGACCAGTCAGAGTAAGCAATCTTGTTGCGACAATTTCTAACCTTAGCGATTCAGTGGCCTATGCCACATCCTTCTTCACGGGCTCATGAGCTTACAACTCCAAACATGCAGACACACACAGCTCCAACTGCACATGCTGGAAGATAAGACGCTGTTGGATGACACCACTGTTTATCCCAGCGTGTTTGACTCTGAGCATATCTGGAATAGAGATGGATGTCTGCAAAAACCAGTGGCAACCGCCAGCATCTCCCTGACCTTCTGCAATGGATCCGTGCGGATATTCTCCCGCTGTATATCTTGATGTCATTATCCACAGAGAGGCAACGTCTAAACGCTGGTGGCGAATAGGGGGGTGGGGGGTTGTTTTTGGGGGTTTGGGGGTTGATTATGCACCCCGAGGGCTGTCTGTGACGCCCGTCCCTCGGGCTTGTGCAGAATCCGCAACAGCTGGGAGGAAGCAGCTGGGATGCGAGCCTTGGAACGGCCCACAGACAACTGGCAGTGGATCACTATCCAGCTCACAACTTCAAATACCCTCCTGCCACATGCACAGCTCTGCACACCCACACACATACAGACACACTCCAAGTCCATCGCACTCGCCTGACAAGGACTTGGCGGATCATGTCAAGCAAAGACTAAAGAAGATCATTCAAAAGTTTGGGTTTCTGTTTTCAGTGGTAGGAAAACAATTTTTTGGTTCTGACCCCTGACAACCTCAATTACACTGTATCTCCAGAATGTCCTGTTTTCTGTTTGGGTCTGTAGGCTTCTTGTTACAGTGATTTCTGAAGTGTCATGAATTTGAAAAGCCTATATAATTTTTTTTCTACGTCATATTAATACACATTACATAAAATTGCATCAACTGATAAAATGACAAGTGATTCCAAATTTTTGAAAGGTGGTGTTGGTGGTGTGTGTGTGTGTGTGTGGCAAAAGGCCACAAGGCCTTATCGGAGTGGGAACAGGACACATCAAGCGGCTGAGGGCTAGTGCAGCCCCAGCCTTCCTGTGATGTGGGCCAGCTGCGCTCTGGCGCTTAATTATGTCCCTTTAATGAGCTTCCCCACCTTCTGACAGGCCAGCAGGGCCACGGCAGGCTTCAGAGAGACCTGCTCACCGTGGAGGCCTTTCGCTCCTAAATCTCCTAGACCACCACACAGCTTCTTATTGTATAATGTGGAGGTTTTTGCATCACGGTCAGGAAATAGCTGTTATACTCTATTACCTGAATTCTGAGAAGAAATGCTTTGAACTTGATCTTGACTTTAAAATGTACAGAACATTAAGAATACGTAACATGATATCTGTTGGGCTCATTCAACCTGTTTGTGCAACATAATACGTCAGTGAGATTCCTCAACACACTTCCTAGACATCCATTGAAACAGTGATACCAAGACTAAATGTCTGATCCTATTAAATGTGTAGATTAGTATCTCTGATAACTGATAAGCCTTTTGCTGCTGTAGATGGAAATTCTGAGACAGGCTGTATAACATAAGGCTGCATGATTTGGAGAAAATATCTGCTTGACCAATATTGTAATTTAAAAGCAGTTATTTTCTATAGTAAGCTATATGCCTTATTGCAAAAAAGGCCAGCATATCAGTTATCTTTCAGACCTGATTCTTGATCTTGGAATTTGGGAGATAATTAACACTGTAGGTTTCGTGGTTTGAAAAAATACATAAACATATACATACTTAGTGAGCCCTAGTGAGTAAGTTCTTTTATGAGCTTATGTATCAATGCATGCAGACACTCAGTGCATGCAGACACTCTAGTAAGCCTGACTAGTAAACTTGAGTTTACCACAAGGTCCATCATTTTTGTGAATAACCAATCACTGTAGTCAGTCCAGCTGTATTGTTACTCTAAAAGCCAGTTAAATACTCATTCTGAAAACATGCAATTTTTTGTTTGGGTTGGTGGTAGAGTATAGCCTGACCTATATTACAGTGTTACATGTGCTTATCATCTTATTTGCACAGGTATCACATTCTGCAGGTTTAGTTTATATACAGTGACAAAAAAACAGCCACAGTTCTAATCTGACCTGTTGCTCGTATGCCATTATAGAGATGGCCGTGGTATTTAGCAAACAAGTCACCTGTTGATGTTTATGCGTGGGCAGGAGAACGCTGGAGAATTTCCATACCGGCAGACCGACATGGCAGAATGTCGCTGATACATAGCTGATATTTATAGAGGAAAGATGCACTTGAATAGGTCGTTAGAAAGTTCAGCCCTTGCCGCGGTCTTTCAACTTAAAAGAGAACACATGAGCTAGGCACAAGGCCAGATAGTGTGATGTTTATTCTTATTCAGATTTTAGAGTCTTGTTTGTTTCCTGCTTTTACACACATGAGCTCTGACATGCAGACACACCTGGTAATTTTGAGTATTTTATCACAAGGAAGCTGCACTCAGTGACAGACAAAATGATTAATACAAGTGGTAAACTTGGGTATTTTAGCCAATTTGCATGTAAATATGTGGTTAGGACAATCTTACATGTTGTGAAAACAACAGAGCATGCCACCAAGTTCATCCTACAAGCAAGAAACATGTTTTTCCTTGTTTTTGCAGGGAGTGCAATACCTGATGTCATTGGTTTACCCTCATTGTTCAGATATAAACAACTACCCATTTTTACAATTTAGCAAAAAAAATGTAAATGCCACGTTGTTTGATTGGGAAACAGAAAGTATGCAGTACAAGAGGGTTGTTTCCCAGGGTCAGTTGTGCGTGTATTAAAATGAATGTAAATATAAATGATTTATAGTGCATTACTAAAACAAAACAGGTACCACACATCTAGTTTTTATGTTGAGTTTAATATCTACTAAATATGTACTCCATTGTCTAAGCAGGAGTGTTGGTAAAGTATCATTTATCATGTAGAAAGCACCCAGAAAACAAACAAAAACAAACAACCTGAAATCCATAACTAGTATCCACAGCTCCATCTCAGTAAGATCATAGCTAACCTCCACAACTCTCGTTGGACTGCTGATAATGCTGATAACATTACTGCTAGATTGATGCTGCTGTTTTGTTAGTTCCACAGTAACCATCATTCAAAAAACTGTACATCGCATGAGAATAAAAACAAAGAATAAACAGACTAAACCTTTTTTTTTTAGTTTATACAACTTTTTCAGTTCAAAAATGTCTTTTCTGTACTAGATATTGTTTCCATGTACTTTGTGGATGTTTACTTGGCTCCGAACCTGGTTCTGTAATGCCATACTAAAGCGTCAGCATTGAGTATTTGTAACCCTGTATGTGTACATTATTTGTTGTAACTAGCTAAAACATGGCTTACTAATTCCTGGTGCAGGCAAACTTAGTAAAAGAATAGTTTGAAAGTTTAGGCACTTAGTAAAGACTATACGCTATGATAAAAAGCAGTGCACACCTGGGTGCAACCCAGTCCAGGGCTGGAGCTTTGAAAGTTTAAAGGTCCAGTCCGGAGCCTGCACTTGTTTGTCAGCAATGTTTTTGTTGTTACAAGGTTTGACAGTACTTAGCGTATCCAGTGCTCAGGTTCAGGGACTTGAGAGCAGCTGCTCGTAAAGAGGTGCCGCGTGATTACGAGCGGCATGCTGCTAGCCGCACTCCAGCACAGCCAGACAGGACGCTCACAGGGAGATGGAGCAGATAGCACTTGAGTTCTAAGGGCCTAAATCCTCTGCAGCCATAGGTCCGCTCTGGCTCCGCCACTTCCAATCCCCACGACTTCTGGCCCGGAAGCATGTACTTGAGATGTGTGTGACTGCCCCCCCCCCCTCCATATTCCACCCAAACACACACACGTACGCATGAGAAAGAGGAGCCAGGAGCAGGCAGTCTGTTATCATAACCATTTGATTAATCACTGTCCTAAAAAAGTACACTAAATCTGACTGATAAGATAACGATGTTCAGGGAGCTAGCAAAGCACTAGCTATGCAACACTGCGACACAGCTAATTAAGGCTGAGCTCTGAGCAGTGCTAACAAGAGGCCTCGGCCCCTTCCTGGAAAAACAGAAATAGATCCCATACGGCTGGCCAGAAAGCCTGTAACGTCTCAACGTTGTTTTATCAGTGAGGGGGGAGGCACTCTTTTAGGAAAGCCTAGCAGCCCAGTAGTTTAACACACGCTATCTGATGAAAAACAGCTTTGAGGACAGGTGCCTACGGAGTGGACTAGACCCCAAATGCACATATTCTCACCCACATAGCTTGAAAAAACTTGTAATTCAGTAATCAATCATTTCATAACCCTGAGCAAAAATTTCATCAAGAACTGATGTAGAAACATCTCCTTTTTATAAAATTATATTTATTAGCTTGGATCAATTGCTGTATACTTTCATCCTTTATACTTGCGTCCTTTAGAACATGTCTGTTATTCTTGTGCATTAGTGGCTGACAGTAATTCGTGTACTTGCTTTGTCTCACAGGAGAACTAGACCTGCTGAACAAAGATGGCGAGCGCCGAATTCACAGCCGTCAACAGCTTCCTGTGGGGACCACATGGGGACCTTTTGATGGCAAGATCGAGATGAGCACAGATACAGCTGGCCTGGTATGTTCAGGTTCTTCTCTTTTTATTCATAATTGGCAAAATTGAAAAACAGAATTTGTTGGACCACTTTAGACTGCCTTTGCTTTTGTTTCAAAAACTTTGCAACATTGATTTTCATTCAGAGTCGTATTTGCTTTTGTCCCATATATTGTATTGATAAAAAAATGTAACCACGTTTCTAGTATCCTTCAGCACATCCCAAAAACTTTTAGTAGGGTTGGGATCAGGGCTCTGTTATGCTCAATTCACGCATAACATGATTCCTCATACTCCCGCCGTCATACCCTTTCACAATTTGAGTCAGCTTGTCATTCTGGAAATTCCTGTGCAATCAGGGGAGGGAAAAACTCTATTCATGGTATAACGTGGACATACAGTGCAGTTCAGGTGGTCAGATAACTTATTATTATTGCCACACAGTGTTTCTGAGACGAAACCTGAAGCTACCCAGATCATAACACTGCCTCCCATGTATATACAATTTAACCTGTAATGCTCCATGCAGGATTACTCCACACTGTATACTCATGATCCTGACAATAAAGCAAAATCTTAGGCAGCTATGCCACATGGGAATCAGAATCAGGTCTACTGGCACACACAAGGAATTTTTTTTTTGCAGTTTGTGTCTCTCTAGTACTTTACCAATTTACACATAACTGACAGTCCACAATATACACAGTAAACATATATATACACACTCTACACAATCTACACAGCATACAAGCAATAAACAAACTAAATATGGACAAATAATATACAGTTTACATATTTAGAGTATAAAAGCATAAGGCAGTATACCAGTTGGTCACTGTACTGTGAAGTAATTTTTCTTAAAGGAATATCATATTCTACAACCCTGCACCAAACTTTACCCTACTCCAGGGCTGCCCAAAGAGTAGCGCACAGGCCTACTTACCTTATATTGTTTTGTCTTTTTGATCCAGGCACAATATTTTTTGGCACCACTGTGCTAACCTTTTCCAAATTCTTTTTCTTCTTTTTATGAAACTTGACTATAGTATTAACGTTTTCAAATGGCAGACTTGTTCATTGTCAAGACCAGGTCAGTTTTCCTCAAAGTGTTCTAATTTCCATTTCTGCTTTCTAGAAGGTTCCCCACATGAGTACATCTGAACTGTCTATGCCAATTTTAATGAAGTGTGAGAGAGACCAAAAAAAAAAAAAAAACTCCCATGACATTCAAACACAAACCAAACTCATCGCTTTGACTGTTCCGGAGTCAAATTGGCCTCCAACGGAAGCCTTTGAAGTGCATCCATTTTAACCATTTAATCTGCATATTTTATGACTAAATGCTTTAATTGGTGGATTTTGAGTGGAGTCCAGGCCTCGATTGAATGGATTCGATCTGTTTTATTTGATGTCATTCTCAGTCCGGCTGTACATCAATCAGCCAGCCCCACATGTTTAAAAGGCTGTCTCTGTTAAGTTGTCTTTAGTTGAAAAGGGGGAAAGAGAGACATAGAGAGAGAGAGAGAGACAGAGAGAGGCAGAGATAGAAAGTGAGAGAGAGAGAGTGTTGACCTGGCTGCTCTGGAAGAAAGAGGAGTCCTTCAGGGTTTAACACTCCATTTTGAATGTGGATTAATTAAGAAACACTTATTAAAAATTGTAACGAATCTCATATTTATCCTGTCAGAAACATAAGGAACAGTCCGTGCGGAGTTTGGACTCGGAGGCGCTGTTCTCGGGGATTATTTTATTAAATAATTTTCCTTAACACTTTGGAGAATTTTTTTTCCAGTACAGCTCTGAAGAGGACTTTAAAAATAGTCTAATTCAAATGATTCCATGACGTTATGACTATAACCAAACCTAGTATATGACTATAGTATCATCTTTGTAGACATTTAGAACCTTTACATTAGATCACGTATTCTTATATAGAGTACCAGAGTCATTATTTATAACCAACTCAGCCAGTGGCTGTCCACAGAAGCTCAAATGTAGCTCCATATACACTTATCAAGCAGTACTTTATCTCTTGTATTTATCCAGGCAAATCGTTTTATGATTCATGCCTGGTCATTTTTACTCTAAATCAGTCTATATAAAGTGCATTTCAGGCATGTTCAATAGCTGGCTTTTAGGGCTGTGTGTAAGCAAGAACCTGGTGATATGATATATTTTATGATACAGGGGTTGATGATGATGCAAGTTTCCATATATACTAAGATATTATAATCGGGGTTATAGAAGGTGTTTTTCAAAATCAAACTGAAGGTGACCTGCCATAGTATAAGAAAGCCCTATCACTACATACATGCGTTTGCTAATTCTAAGGTTAGCAGTGGACCTTTACCGTGATTGTTTACATTAGAGTAGTAGAGTCTAATGGCAGAACATAGAATAAAACACTATATAGCTTTAACTAGTAGTGATATCTGTCTAAAATTGCAATTCACAGTAATGATAAATTATCTAACTGACCAACCCTTACTTAGAGGTGGTATAGGTGAGTAGCTACTCACTGTATTCCTTAAGAGCTACGTTGCTGCAAAGTTTCAGCCTGCATCTTACTGACTAACCCCCCCTGCACCTGAAGCTAATGCATCTGTTAATCAATCTGTTAAATATGTGGAGGTGTTTGTGACAGAATTATGTAGGTAGAACTAGATTTCCAGAGTCTACAAGTTGGTGACCACTACTATAGTGTTCATCTCTATAGGGCGATGTGCTCAGTTGGCATATTAATACGTTTAAATTAATAACAGAATCAAATTTAGAAATATCAATCTGTAGCTGCAGAGGGATAAAGTGTAGATCCTTTTTTCTTTTTGGGATCATTGCCCTGTTCTGGACATCTGTACCCTGAATATCTGTTGCATTAGTGTGTGATGAAGAGAGTTACATGAAGAGAATGATTTTCTCTCTAAGTATCAGCGTGACCTCAGCAGATTATCACAGCAGGAATAGAACTAGATGTTCTTCCATCTCATCAACAGAAATCATCATTTTTATATGTGATGGTAACTCGCAGCCGTTGTTGAATCTTTTTGTCTGCCGGATTTCCAAAGGGTCTGACCCTATGGGGTTTAGAAAGTTGACCCACTAAGGTAGCAAGCTTATATCGACTTGCCCCTGGGTAATACCGAAGGTCTCGTTCCACGTCTCCAATTGAGCAGATCTATGATTTTCTTATTATCAAAGCGTTGGTTCGTGAACCATTGCCTTACAGTCTTTTCGTCCAAATGGGTTCTTTTAATAATCTGAATGTGATTACTTGTCTGTGTAAAGGCGAGAGGTTACAGGTTCAGTTAGAATAGACGGGAGTCTGTGTCATTGAGGGGTTAGTGGTTTTGGGCTAAAGTAGCCCACCAATACGACTGTGTGGGCAGAGTGATGGATGACAAAGTGGGCTGTGGGTTGGGAGGGCTGCACCAAGTGAAGTGGATTGATAGAGCCCCCCCAGGCATGATGGAATCAGAGTGAAGGAGAGAGAGAGAGAGAGCACGAAAGAGAAAAAGAAGGCGGTTGATCTGAGAGGGAGGTTGATCTGAGCATCTGCAGGCCAAAGATAGGGCACATGATGAGCCTTTATCAGTGCGAAGGGCAGATTTTACAGCTGATGGACTGACTGGGGAAGTCAGTAAAGATGTGGTATGGCTAGAGGGGGGTGGGTGTTGAGGGGTGCTAGGAGTTTGCAGTGGCCTGAGATGATGCCACGCTCTGCTGGTAACCTTGTGTGTTTTTAAGTGTGTCTGTGTGTGTGTGTGTGTGTGAGCGTGTGTTTACACACGACAAAATACAGACGCCTCAGTCTGGATCCCATCCACCATTCCATTCAAACGATACATCCAAATGATTTACGACTCAGTGAGTCATCTCTCACAAAAGTCCCAGCTATTGATTTAATACTGTGAAGTGGTTACTCCAAAGCTGTTAGAACAGTGAGTTATTTTGCCTGTGGAGCAGTGTTTCATACAATAGCAGCCTTGGAGAAAAATGTGAAAGAAGAAAAAGTGTTTCTACACCTCGGCTCGGCCCATGTACTCTATTTTATGTCATATTTAAAGCTTGGGAGTATAGTGTTAATGTCATTTTGCTATACATTCAATCTACATTACGTAACTACATTAATAATTGCGTAATTAAATAATGAATTGTATTCGATATACATAATATCAACTGTATCAACAGGTTCAAATCTGCACTTTAGATCTACGCTTTCTGTGGTTTGTTGCTCTCTGGGAAACATACAGCTTTAACAACAATGTGGCAGTATGGCTTTAAATTAACGTAAGATTAAAGGGCACAAGCATTTGATGCCAAATGTCTGCTCCAGTGTACATACCTTCATTATAAAGGTTCAGTAGCCTTAGGAGAGCTTGTTTCTGAATGAGTACATGATTACTTGTTTGCAAATTTGTTTATAAATTGTACTATACATAAATTACATTCATTTATCAACGATTTTATTGATGCCTGTCTGACCTGAACAAATGCACTTCCATTTTATTACTGTTTCACATCGCTCATAACTAGTCCATGTTCAGCTGCATGTGAGCTCAGCGTAAACTCCATAAAAATGATACACTTTTACTTTTTAAAAGTATATTTCATAATAAATAAGAAATATTAATTGACCTCACTGTGATGATTGTTTGTGAGGTGGTTACAGAACAGCTCATAGCTAAATATGTCCATTTCTACTTCTACTAATTAAAGGTTTAGAATCCACACTTTTAAGAAGGAGCCTGAGTGAGCTGCAAATGAGAAATTATTCAGGTAAAATGACATCATATTTTGTTAGTACTGGCAATAACCGTGACTTGTAAGCTTTTCTGCATTTTCATCCACATGGGCGCAGCCTGCAAAGCTCTTGATTAGACAGAGAAACGGTTGTAGGGCAGAGAATTTACAAACGGGGAATTTAGCCTCAAAATTTGATCTTGCAGCTTATGAGCGAGTTTTAAGATATTTTGTCTGTTCAGCACCCTCTGGGTCCTCCGGGCAGCCCTTATTTTCACTCTACCTCTAGACTTCATCTTTCTCTCCCTGCGTAGGCGTGTGAGAGTGTGTGGGTTGGGCAGGCTGCATCTCTCTTCTCTTTCTCTATATCTCTCGCTCTCTCACTTCCTGCAGATCAATCAGGCCATTAGAGCCCAATTACCCAGCAGGTCCTGTACAGGTGAGCGACAAGCTCACTCCCCCTCAAACACACACACACATACACACCTCCCAAATTAACACAAATTAATGATGACACTCGGACATAAATGTCTGCCATGCGGTGGCCGGCCTGCTGGGTCGAAGTTATTGAGTAGCAGGTGTCTCCATCACGGTAATTACCGGGCCTGGACTCAGCCCTTATGGCGGCCTATGGCTCCGGCTCTCCTGCTCTTGCCCGCTGCCCAGTGTTCGTTTTAAGTGTTCGTAATTGATTTGGAAGCTGTCTAATAATGGACCCCCGATTTGTGCGCGTATGTGAGATGGGGGTTGCTTCCAAGATGGCCGTTAGCATGGCTTTCGGCTGAGTGCTGAGCTAATGAATGGACATGGCACTAATTACGGGACTTAGTTTCAAGTTGGAGAACAGGAGCTATGTTTTAAGTCCAGGCAGTGCAGCCAGGAAACCTTACACAATGTTAAAACAAAAATACTTTTCTTACCAGGGATGCATTCAGTCAAGTTTGGTGTTTTGCTTGAGTTGAGCTACTAACCTAATGCAGCCAAGCTATAGAGACTTAGGCTATACCCCAGTTTGCATTATACAAATTGCATGTCTAAATCATCACACATTTGCCTCAAACTGCCTTAAATAATTTCTAAAAGACATGCTTATAAAGTTTGGCTTTGTAGCTATTTTAGCTGATTAATAGATACTGTCCATAATTTATATGGAAGACAGTCTTTATACCATTTATACCAGACGTACTATAAGTGCTTTATGTAGAAATATAATCACAGCACGCAGCTATTTCTAGATCACTATATTGGTAATGGCACTCTTACTCTTAACATTGTAGGCATCAAATACAGTAAAATGATAATACAGTATACAATTAGAAAGCCTAAAATCTCAGGATTTGGTTCCTGCCATCATCTAAATGTGGAGCTTAAGCAGTGCACAAGATAGGTTTTTGCTGTGTCTCAGTTATGTCTATAGGGTGAAGTAGGTGAATGAACCTAGAGGAACAGGCAGTGATCAGTTTAGAGGTGTGTGAGTCAGTCAGAAAGAAACTCTGTCATTTTAGCTTCCGTTAAGGTCAGTTGGATTTTTACGAATAAAAAAACATTACTGACACACGTGTATTAATTCCACTACCAACTCTGAAATTGACAGACTGCGATGCGAGGTCATTTTTCAATTCTGGGCCTGCTCTAATTTCTGCATTGTACAGATGCATTAAAATCATGCTAACTAATCAGAGCTCAGATGTTACGGTTGCAGCCAAAACAAGCGTATGTTAGGATGGCGGGAGGACAGCTGATCTCGTTTTCAGCAAAGCACAAAAGCTCACGTAACAAGCAACATGCTGACTAAAGAAATGCACAGGTTAAAGAAAATGGAGGACAAGAGCTGATTTTTTTCTGAGGGTATTTGCTGAGCTTACCATATTAGGGACCTAGTATACACAATACAGTTGCACTACAACTTTCAGAAAAATATTTGCAGAAAATACCATATTTAGGTGTGTTCTCTGTTGGAGATGTGTGGTCTTGCTTTCATGTGAATAATCAGAATATCACTATACCGGGGTGTCCAAACTTTTGGACATAATTGTCATTGCTTTGCAAAGTCATGGTTTTGCATTACTCACAATAAGTTTTCCTTTTGCGTATGGGTAGTATAGAATGATTTTTTTTGTGAACTGTCACTTCAACTGTAAACATGTACACTCTGGCTGGCTTGTGCATCCAGCTGTTTCCCTTGTCTCTAATAGGATGGTCTCTAGGCTGCAGACAGCAGTAAAACACACCTCCGTGTCTGTGGTCAGCCAGCTGTGGAGCATGTTACCTGTTTGGGGTGCTCAAGACTGGAAAAATGACAAGATACTGTCTTCATTTATAGAGGGGGCGCTTAACATAGAGAGAAGAAGAGAGAGAGAGCAAAGTGGAGGTTTTTATTCTGTAATTTAGCAGGGGGTTAGGGAGGAATTCTTCAAGCTGTCACTCCTCCGTTTATCACCTCCCTCTCTCCTCCCATCTCCCTCCAATAGGCTCATTGTTCGTGGCCCAAAACTTGAACAAGTGGCGGCTTGGCCTCCTTTATATTTCCTTTTTTTCTCTTTTTTTCCCTCCGCACTCCAAAATTATATTTTTCTTCTTGTCATTACTTCATTAATCAAGGAGCCAGGGCCTTCTGAAAAATGTTTTGTTTTGGAGGCTGCAATCTGTTTTTGTAGGAGTGCGGGGATGTGTGTGGGGATGTGTATGTGTGTGATATAGAGTGTGTGTTTGTGAGTGCGTGTGTGTGTTGTTAATCTGTGCCCGTGGCAGGTTTCCCCTCCGAAACGCAGCTCTAAGCAGCGGTATCGCACGCCTATTGTTGTAGCCTCTGTCATAGCAAGGAGAGCCTGATGCAGGGCCTGGACTGGCCTGATAAGGAAAGAGGATTCAACATGGCTGGAAAGGAGAATCAGTGGGACTTGAGAGTGGAGTATGGATGGAGCACACACACACACACACATTCTGAAATGCATGCACACGCACATGCACACACTCTTTCGAACCATCGTTCTCATGTGCACACATGCATAACCAATTATTTACAGTTACATCTAATTATATATGCAAGCTGTACTTTTATACTCCTAACCAGGGGAATATCTAAGCGGAGACAAGCAGCATCACTTGATTTAGCAAACATCGCTAAATCTGACGTATTTTACAATGTTTTTTATATAATTCCATCAGCTTTACTTTACTTATCAACTTGGACATCTTCCCTGTCAGTGGCTGGTAATGTGGTCTGGTATCAGGCAGTAACAGGATTTTAATTCCATGTTGGACACACAAATGATTTTGGCACCCCGAATGTGGCTTTATCTAATGAAATAATAGGCCCAAATTTTAGGCGGGGAACCAATTTGTGATTGCATGCACCAATTACTTTGTTGGGCTTTTACCCAATCGCCAGGCTGGGGCCGTCTCTAATGGCTCAAATGGTAATGATCTGGCTTTTTGCTGAAACCCCTGCTATTCACTTCATTGTCTGCGTAAACTCTAGCATAGACAATTAAATGAAACTCATCACCAAACCACAAGCTTAATGCCAATTTTAGTCCCACCTGCGCTTCACCAAAAACAGTAGGTCTCTTTAGAGAACCTTCAAAATAAGCTCTTGTTTGATCTTCTCTTAGTTCTCAGTGAAAGGTGGACAATCCAGCGTCAGAGTGGTATGGATAACTATGAGTCATGACCTCATTGAGGAGGGGGGTTTGAGGTACATTGTCCTTTCCCTTTATTTGGAGTCATGTCCAAAGGATCCACCTTCTCAGCTCTCAGTCAGACGACAGGGGTGTGTTCATCACACTACTCGTGCACACAGTGCTACCCTAAGCTACAGATGAGTAGCGCTTAGATAATACATGGTCGACTTCATCTACAAGTGAACCTGACATTCAGCCCCCCTCCCTCGTCATCTCCATGCAACTCAGACAGGCAAACAGATAGAGCGGCGGGGATGATAAGCAGAACCACATTGTGACTCAAGTGACGGCTGTGTAGTTTGGCACAATAACAGGAAACATTACCGTGGTGCCAGTAAACTAAGTTCAGAAATGGAAGGTTTAGGAATGGCACAATCTAGACCTCATTTGATTCTATCTTTTTCTCAGTTAAAGGAAGTGACACTCCAAATGGTGATGTTTATTCACTGTTTTGGTTTATTCTTTACTCTGTTCAGAGCCTGATATTTGGCAAGATCCCTCTCTCCATGTCCTTTTTGCACATTTGCCATTAGATAAAAAGCTTCATTGAGAGGAAAAAATCAAGAAGAAGAAAGCTGTTGTTTTTTGTTTTCACTAGCTGGTGCTCAGGTCTTGACCCCTGTTTATTGCATCACAAAGAAATACAATGTCCACCCAAATGTAGTTGGCCAACACATTTATTGTGTGAAGTCTGTTTCTTTAGTTTGTGCACTGGAGCTGCAAAGCTAATGCAACTATCTAGTAATGGAAGTGTATACCACATCTATTGCACTGTGCACACAATATGTCTAAATCACCACCCACTTGTCACAAATCATCTTTTGCAGTTGGGTAATCACAATTAGGCTTGTTTATGAACAAAGTACATGTCATAAATAGGTGGTTTGAAACAGAAGAATTTGATGATCTTCCTGATATTAGCCTAATCCGGTTTAATCACAACAGCGTCAGCGAAACTGTGCCCAGTATTGTCTCTCTTACTTTGCATAAGAGTATCTTGCCAAAGGTGTGGCCAAACACCAATAAACTCCACGACAAACATAGTGGAGTGTGATTGAGAGGGGTATGAGCGGCACCAGCTGCTTTGCCATCTGTCACTGTCAAGGCTCCCTTTACAGGACACTGAAGCAACTTCCTTGAAAAGCAGTCGAGATAATCCGCAATTGTTCTCGTTTGCAAAACGTGATCCCCCCTGTTGGAATTCCAAATTACGCTGTGTGAATGAGTTAATTGGTAGCGCAGTGTGTGAAGTGTGTGCGAGATTGCCTCCTGACCCATTCCAAACGCAGACACATATTTTGAAGATGTCTGTCTGCAGTGTTCTAAAGGTGGTGATTTGTTTTTAAGACTTGATGTGATTAACATGAAAAACTTCATAGTTTTGCAGAATTTTGGCTTAGCGACTTTTCCCATCTATTCTGGAAACCAATGCTGGAAATCAGGACTGTTAACTCCAGCTGCTCTGTAGCCATATTAGAATGTAGGCTTGTTTTGAACGCAATGTACTGCTCAAAACATGACTCATTTCCCTGCCTTAGATCTGACACTTCAATCTATCTCTGTCCCACTGTGTCATGTTGGCTGAGACATCAAAACTTTCACCTCACCTCGTTCCAAGCAAAAGGGTCGCCCTTCTACCCCACACCCCTTATGTTCTGGCCCCTGACAACCATCCCCGAAGCCCAAACCTCACATCTCAGCCTCCCCAAAACTCCCGGTCATCCATCCGCTCTTTCCTTTCCTCAGATGCCAACGAGCCTCTCATCCCGCCACTCCAGATGGAGAAACAGCACCAAATGAAAGTATGCAGTGCGAAAATAATTGGAGATTTTTTTTTTTTTTCCTCATGGCGGTCATCTGGTGTGCTATCGCAGACTGTTTCTCTCGTGAGATAAAAACGTTCGATAGGGACCGGAGAAAGCAAACGTCTGGACAACGTCTGCCCGTCTGTCCCGGTGGTCTAGCACATTAAGGGCACGTCTGCGAAGCTGTCAAACCAGGAATATTAGACCGCGGGGGTCGCCGGTAAACTAATTGAGTAACAAAGAGCATATCCAGCCCTAGAAGTCCTTCCTTCAGCGGCCGCCATGCTGAGACTTGCCGATAAGGAAGTTCACGTCTAATGCATTCAGAGGGGGCGAGTTCGCCCTCTTTATCTTTCAGCCTTACCTCCAAGTAAATATTGCTGCTCTTTAGCGTGGATTTAGCGTGGACCCCATCGCTCAAAAGTGCAGCCTTAAAAATCAAGACCTGCTCAAATGGTGCACCTCCAGTGGAGCCTCTGTAAGATTATGCAAATAGATGCCTCTCTCGCATAAGGTTCACGTCCAGGCTGTTCTTGAACATTGTTAAGTAATTTCCTCACCCCTTCATTGGAGTTCACCTAAGTGTAATTTTGCAGTGTGTTTTTAATGACCCCTTTTGTGGACCTACGGTACAACAATACCAAAGAGAAAAATTCCAAGAGAAACTTTTAAAGCCTTTACAAAGAAATATTTGGGTTTTTTGCCAGAACTATACACATTGGATGCAGGAGGACCTTTTTTTTCTTGGAATTTCATTTCACTCCTAAGTGCAATATGAGGTAATCTACTTCCCATTTTAGAAAAGCGAAAGGATCACAGTGTTTCATTCAGTAATTTTAAAGCTTTACTTCACATTTTTGGACACATAAATAAGTGCTATGTTTTTAAGGTGGAGAGGAATTCATTTCCACAGTATGGTGTATGTGTAGATTTGCCTTATGTGGTCGCTTTGTGTTGGCACAGGGCATAATACTGAAATCTGCTGGCTGGTCAGACGCCACCTGCCTTTTCGCTCCCTACAGGCATGGATATACTCATCCAGGTTAACAGGACTTTGAGGGAGCGCCCTATTATGGGTCTCCCATTGGTGCCTCTTGCTGCAGGAGGTGGCTGCGAGGCGCATGCAAAGATCAAACGAACCGGCGTTTGGATTCAAAGGGGGAAATTCAAATTTAAATGGCAAGGACTGTAGAACAGGCATGTCTCTTCGCCAGCTGAATCGGAACAC
This sequence comes from Prochilodus magdalenae, assembly GCA_024036415.1. Lineage (NCBI taxonomy): Eukaryota > Metazoa > Chordata > Actinopteri > Characiformes > Prochilodontidae > Prochilodus > Prochilodus magdalenae. The sequence continues at coordinate 386,926 of JAMWET010003419.1, read as the reverse complement.
AAGGAAATAGCATGTTCTGTCCCTTCTAGTCATTATTAGAATGCAAAGCAAGCATTATGAATTCTGTGCACTCGTGCCTTTTTGAATAACTAAGTTGTGCACCTACAAAACATATTCAACTTGGGTTGAATTGCTTCACAATTCGCTCAGAATCGTTGTGCTTGCAGGTCTAGATTTCTAGAGCCATTTCACTTTTTCTTAACGATCTTTTGTGCTTGTGGAAATTAGCATATTGTAACTAGGCTTAGGTCTAGATTTTCTAGCTAACTACCCAGGTGCAAACTTTTTTACAATGAACCTCTCATAGTTGGCTTTGTCAAAATCATTACATAGAAAATAAACGTTCAAAGCCTAGTACTGTAAGCATAGTATTGAGTGTGTAGAAGCAATCAAGTGAGAGAGAGATAGAAAGAACGAAACAGAGAGAGTTGTTGTCCTGAAGGCAGGCTAAGCATGCACTAAACTGGATGGCTTTAGAGCTGGAACATACCTCCATGCCTGAAGCTTTGGAAGAATGTAAGATCCTTGGAATTGGCTACCTCCTCATCACATACACCCATACACAACCCCTCCCTTCTTTTCTACCCCTTGCTTCACTTGATACTGCTTTTCTGATTGCATCTGGCATTTTAGGAAAACATGTACTGAAACAGTACTGTGATGGTTAGTAGTGTATCAGCCCTTAGTTTCTTCAGGTTCCAGTCAAACCAGCTGTTAAGAAAAAAAGCAGAACATTTGACAGGCTTTTACACAGAAGGCTCAACTGCTGAATATATTGTCAATTTTTCAGTATTTACTCTTTTTATTACAGCTCCTCATGATCCACATAATCCCAGGCACATTTTCAGTCATGTTGAGATCTAGGTTTTGATATGATCAGTCCATTGTTCTGAGAACACCAGATTTTTTCTTTGCATGTTTTTGCACATTCTTTATCTTCTTGACAACTGCACACACTTTGAAATCTGTGTGGAAGGATGGACAGAAACGCCTGTGGATTATTTCATATCTAAAGCAAGAACAGGGCCTTATTTTCCCCTTTCTCATAGATGAGATCTGATGGTGACAATATTGGTGGCTTACCTGGTCTTGCAAGGTTTATATATATATATATATATATATATATATAAGAGGTCTTTGACTTTGGCACAGTACTGTAACCCAGTAATTGGAACAGGCAGCTAGCTGGTCAAGGTCAGATACAGGATTTCTTTCATCTTTTACTAAAGAAAACACACAATAATGCATTGCTTCTATCAGTATAGTATTGGCATTATGAATAATCTTTACTTTAATCCTTGTCTTTCTATGCACTGTCAACATCTAACGCTGATAATATTTTATTTAGCAGAATAGAAATCATTTTTACAGGCTGAATCAGCACACAATCGAATGGTGTTTTGCAAAAGGTGATTCTGAATCAATATACAGCACACCGTCCCTATAGCAACTGCGAATGGCAGAAAATAATGGCTTGTGTGAGCCTTAATGGGTGTTCCTTAAAAGATTGGCGGCGGTGCGGCGATTCTCAATTTTATCGATTTCAAAAGAAAAAGTCAATTTAACAAAGTTGAAAAGAGAAAGCCGGGGAGAGGAAGGGAGGGCGGCGGGGAGGTGGAGGGGGGTTGAGGCAGAGAAAGCATTCTTTTTCACTCAAGCAGTAAACTAAGTACGGCGTGGCGCGGCAGAGATTTCTCCCCCCATTATCTCCCACCTCACATTTGCTCTTAGGCAAGCAGTTTAAAAGCCAAGCGATTGAGCCAGTGATCCAATTTGAAATGCAGAAATGATTAGAGCAGCTTGCCTCATTTCATATCGAAAATTCTCTGATTTATGACAGGGCAGCCGCCAAGATCTATCTCCAAAGGGAATTAGCGTGCAATTTCTCCTTCTTCTTCTTTTTTTTATTTTGCATATTTCTGTTATTTAGCTTCCCAATAGCAGATGCTAGCACAGGGGGACAAAATAAATAAATAAATATTTAAAAAAAAAATAAGGCACTAAGGAGGCATCTTTTCATTTTAGACGATGAAACCACTGCCATTTTATGTATGGGAAGAAGCTGAAAGGGATGACAGACTCAAGATGTGGCAATATTTCCTGGGTAGATAGTGATTTTGAAATACAGGCCTTTTTTTATTTAGCATATGAAACAGTAAATAGGGGACAGGAGAAAAAAATCCGTGCTACTTTAGATGTTTTTAACATTCCAGTCTATGATTGCTTCTGCATGTATGTAACAGGACTGGGACATTTCTTCTTCTAGGAAAGAGGTGGGGGGGAGGGCCAGGGGGCTACGAACCTTTCCTGTAAGTCATCCATCCCGCAGGCCAGGGGAAATATTAATATGCAGCGATAACGACAGCTGGAGGTAAATCTTCCTTAATGAAATTTCCAGTTGACCACATGCAATTTGTTTCATCATAGCGAACAACTAATTGCGGAAGGAGTTATCGAGGTGTGTAAAGGCGCTTTATGTTGTAAACAGAGTCTTAGGACAGGTCCAGTCCTGTCCTACACACCACATCCCCACCGCGGCCATGTCCACCTCCCCTCCAAACATGTCAGCTTGACATTGACCATCTACTTACGATGGAGCTGAAGTGGATGTTCCTGCCTGGAACAGAACTCGTTTTCGGTTGTGCGTGCATGCACTGAAACGCCAATTTTTTCCCTGGTCGCTGCTCAGTCTGAAGGCTTAAGCTGTATTATGTAGGAGGGTTTAATAAAGCACATTATTAAAATAGAAATTGTTGATTACTGTTTTCTCAAATTGCTGATATCCAATTAAGATTCTGCAAAGGCTTTGAATATTAATCTCAATTAATCTGAAAAGAAATCTTTTTTCAATCTAAAAATGACTGCATCTTTATAAATTGGCACCTTGTTTTCAGGTATTTGATTTGAGCCTAATTTATGAATGCCAGAACAGAGTGTGTGGGTAGGCTCTCCTCTGCAGTGTAATGTGCAGATGCCACAAATATTATTTAAATCTCAGGAATATTGCAAGATAATAAAATAAAAATGAGCACTAGAGTGGCTAAGGTTCACCTTAATTTGTCCTGTGTCAACACACATATGTGTGTGTGTGTGTGTGTGTATTTGCATGAGAGAAAGGGAGGAAGAAAACTAGAAAACTTAAATGCATTCATTTATTTGTAATTATCTTTAACCATTTTAAAATGGGCTATTTCACCTTCTTGATTATATACAGCTACAGTCAGATGCTCAAATTCATTGTGGTAATAATTCATCATTTCGAATGCCAAAATAATCTCTTGCATGCTTGACGTCAGTGCTGTTATATGACCAATATATACATATATATATGCATGTATATAAATGTGTATATATATATATGCATTTTCCTAAATTTGTATTTAAAGTAAGAGTAAATAAAAAATGACCCAAAAAAAGTGTTTCTTGATGCACAAAACGCAAATGGTCTGTCTCAGCACTGAAATACCACTCCCCCTCCAAACGCACCAAATTGGTCCAACCCAAATTTCTGAAATCTTTATTGGACTGGTTACTATGGCACCTGGCCCCCCCCACCACCAAAAAAAAACCCCTTCTCCGATGGTGCTGATTTTGCTCAATTTTAGAATTTTTATGTTGTTGAACACCACAACTCACACTTGCCCACAGAAAGAAAGATATATGCTTCATTCTCTATTAATTCTAAATTACTCTGTCTGGTCTCAAGGAGCAGAACTCAAAAGGTTAACAGACTTCTTAACACTGAGAGATAAAAGCAACTGGAAGAGAGTCAGGAAGAGAGAAAAAGGGGGCAAAAAAAAGGCAGAAATAAACTTTCCCACCCTCTCGAGGGATTGATTTCTAGCGAGCAAGAGAGCAAAAAGCCGAGCTAAAACGGCTCCCGGGTGTCACGGGCAGCGGTCAGCAGGGCTATCATTAGCTGGCTGTTTACAGGGCGAGCTAGAAATGATGGAAGCTGAGAGTGTCACCAGCCACTCTTTTCCCCTCACCTCCTTCAACTGATCAGAGGATCATGGTATCAAGGCCGGATTAGCAGTGATTTGGGATTTGTGCGATTGGTTAATTTATTGCGGCAAAGCTGGGCCCTTTCATCTATGGCAACATTTAATCAGAGTTAGGCACACAAGCTATTACAGGTTAGCTCCTTTTTTTTCTTCTGCAGTGCCACCGCCATCAGCTCCCATCACAATTCCCCCTGAAATTTCCAAATTATCTGGAACTGGCTTTAGCTTTCCCAGTTATAAAAAAAATTAGAGCAGATTCCTGATAGAAGGTTTTTTCTCGCACCGGGCCAATTATAAATAGCTCAGAAAAGAGTAAGGGGGCAAAAAAGAGTAGAGAGAGATCGGGGGAGGAGGGAAGGAAAGGGGGAAGAAAAAAAACAGCTCTAAACGGATGTGAGAGAGGAACTTATCGGCAGCCCCCCGCTTCCCACCCGTTCTGATCCAAATCCGAGCAGCAGAAAATTTATATTAGATTTTATCGCACGAGCCTAAGTCAGGAAAAATCAATGAAGGTTATCTCTTATGTTGCAGCAACTTGTGGAAATATTGATTTTCATTTTATAGCGAATTTTGAGCATCAGTTTGTAATCACTGGGCCGCTGACTACACTGTTTCCTTCACTGTATCCCTTACACGGCAAGCAGGGGAGCGAGGCGAGATGAAAAACGAGAGGCTAGGGAGAACATTGAGAGAAGGAGGGAGCAGGAGAGGGCCTGCAGGCCAGCCACCAGCACACAGGGCAACTAGCTATTAAACCTGCTCCTGCCACTTACCCCCAGTTTCAGACTTGATAACAATTACTTGGCACATTCAAAGGAGAAAGTTTTTGAAACTATGTCATCATCAGTTAGTTATGGCATACTCCATCAATTAGCCAAGTATATATTTATGTATATTTACTAAAATGTGAACTTGGAACTACAATGATATTTGTCTTTTTTCACACATGAAACTTTATATGTCATGAATTCTGAACTATAATGCACTCTTCAGTTTTAAATATTATAAAAACTGCTTATTATTTGACTTATTATGTGAATGTTTTACAAAATTGTTGGATGGAATGTTTATAGCATACATCTGCAATAATTCTTTCTTTCCATCTATATTTTTGATAATATAGAGCATAGATTTAAATGTACAAATTGTTAAATGATAAATCATACTTACAATTTCACGTGACATACCTGAATATTATATATGATCATGAGTTTCTACAGCCATTATGTGTTTTATTCATTACCTACAGATGTTTTTTATGTCATTACCTGAAAACCGTTTTGAAAGTATCCATTGATATAAGTGATGAAGAGTTATCTTTACTCTATGAATGCCAGAAATGATTTATTAAATAGCAGTCACATCTTTACTAAAACATAGGCTGACAGTCATTCAACTAAAAATGAGTTTAAAAAAAAAGGAGAGGGTGAGAGTGAGAGAGAGGCACCAGTTTCAGGAGAAGAGAATGGCTCCAGACGGAAGGGATCAGAGAAAGGGTTAATCCGATTTTCATTTTAGATAGTAGTTGTGGCAACAATCAGGTCGTCTCCGATGCCCCTTTGACAGGACTGTGAGATTTGAAGGTTCGCCTGGATATAAGACTTTATTATATGATTAATTTAAGATGGGTAACAGAAGCTGACTTAAATGAACAGTGCCTTCTGTCTCACCGCCAGTGCAGGGACAGGTGAGGTTGGGGTACAATAAACGGAATTTTCGGAGTTTCTGAGTTTGGCTGGTGTTTTTGAATGGGTGACAGTTACAGTGTTCGCCCTTTAATTCTAGGCTTGTTTGTTACACATAATTATTTTCAGCAAGGTTGCTTTACTTTATATAACAGGCTCTTCATTATGGAGGTGCATTTAATTGGTCCTACTACTTAGAGTCTTAGAAATCACAATTGCTTTATCCTTCTAGAATCCTTGTTTACAAGTGTACAAGGTAATCAGCAGCTTCCATGGAACTAAAATATTATGTATATCTAAAATGATGTAGTTACAAGTAAGGAACCTGTGTGGACCCAAATATGTGTCCCATCAGGTTTAAGTGGTTAATGTTTGTATTTGTATTTGGACTGGTTTGGGTTCAGTTTGGCTTGGCTCAGCTTCCAGACGTCTGCTTGGACTGTACAATACCAATGCGCTTTGCAGCATTGTATAAGGCGTCGCTGAGGGGGTGTGTGAGGCCTGCAAACAAATCACAGCAGCATATGGAATGCTCAGGAGAGTTGAAGCGAGCGAGAGTAATGGTGTCTTACGAGAGAAAGTCTCCTATGGTAAGACAGAGAGAGAGAGAGAGAGAGACAGAGAGAGACAGAGAGAGAGAGCAGAGAGATGGCTCTCCAACCCATTTTCTCTTAGCTAAACTATTTCTGCGGCACTCTAATGAAGGAGAGCCTAGGGGTTGACAAGTAATGGCCTAGAAAGACTGACATTTTCCCTGCCAGTAATAGGCTACTGTAACAGCAGTCCAACTTACTCCCCCACCACCCCCCTAAAAACAGAGCAAAGATATACTTCAGGCTCCCATTGCCCTTTGTAAGGGGGGAAAATGGCATTTAAAAAATACAAATTGAATAAAAATCACGTGGAGAATAAATACAACAGCTCGGCAGCCACACTGGCCCCTTTCTCCATTTTGGGGCATTCGGATAGGCCTGCCCCCTATCTCCTTGCTTTTGATTTATAGAAATAACTTAAAGCACCAGTTTTGACCCGGCACCCGAGAAGAAAAATGACGTTACCCATTCAGAATAATTTGCCGGCGCATTACCAAACGTAACCTCTATCGGCCTTTGAAATAGATACTGATTCTTTAAATTCTTCCTGGCCCGTTTTTCGCAGGAAATAGTGAGATGGGGGTGTGATAAGCGCGGGACAATGCGCCCAAAGTTCACCCGCAAAACCCATGGCTCCTCTGCCGGCCTCCTCCCCCTCACTGAAAGCCATCTGCATTCCTTTTGTAATTTTCCCAGGCACCCGAGATCAGGCAGCTAATCGAGGAGATCTGATACAGGATCACTAGGGAAGAGAATTCCCATAATTCTCTGCGCTGGACTCATGCGAGAGCATGTTGAGAAAGACGCCTCATAAAGCCCAAAAAGCCTCTTCAGTCTTCAGCCCTGACACCCCATAAAAGACTAGAACTTTGGTTCATCCTGCATTCCACCATATTGTTCCGCATACTCTCACACTAAAGCTTTGGATAATCTACATAATGTTTACAGGAATGGTTCAGTGAAAAATCTCATTTACACACATTTTTTATTAATCCCAAATCTAGTCAATCAGGAGATTGTTTGTTGTGCACATTTTGCTTTGGTGTCCAAATTTTGCTTGTGTACAATGGCTGAACACAAAAATCAGTCTATTGTTGAAGCTTTGTAAACCAAATGCTAAACTACATCCTGTCTATTCTGCTTTCATGAAGGCCCTTGATTGGATTGAAAGAAGCTTTGGGCATGTTTTTTTTTTGAGCAGGTTTGTGTGACTTCTAGTATAGCATTGTAGCTTCTACACGAAACTACAGAAGTGAAATTCAGGCCACCAAACATGTGCTTGCCAATCAACTGTATCTTTTATGGCAGTTATATGGCATTATAATTGCCCATGAAACAGCTAGGGATCACCTTCACCTCAGTTCACTTTATAAAGCTGGGTTCAACTAATTTTCAACTAACCCCTAAAGAGCACGCCAAGGGCACGTCTCAATCGAATGGTGTAGAGTCAACATAAACACAGACTTTGATTCTTAACCATGAAAACAGTTGCAGTTAATGGGTCAAATGTGTCTAAAGGCTTCTGAAAATCAAAGCTGTGATCAGGGTGGGACTCTGAATAATGTACCCTAGCTGTAGCGAGTCTACTAGTCACATGAGAGATGCTCCTTTTCCAACTGTTTAACACGTGTTACAAAAAGAGTTCATGTATATAGCTTTATGCCAAGTTGAGTGTATCTCACACTTATTAATGTGCTCCTTAATCATCCCCAAATAAAAGTTAATGCTTTGCATTGTGTGTGTGTGTGTATGTGTTATCTCTCCTCCTGCAGAAGACCAAGGCCCCGGTCCCGGTGGTTTTGAGCTCGGGCCCCAGGTGGCTGTTGGATGTGACTTGGCAGGGAGCAGAAGACAACAAAAACAACTGTGTGGTGTACAGCAAAGGTAAGCGCCTGGGTTTATCTCCTCTATTCCACAACCCCACCCCACACACACGCCCTGCAACGCCCCATGACACCTTGCACGCCCTCTCTCAATCCAAATTACTTCCTTTCCCTATCCCTTTTCCTTCATCCATATTTAAACACACGTTTGTCAAATTTTAGAGTTGTACTGTAGCACCACTTTTAGCAGTCGTATGTCATATATGGTTTTCACAGTTGTTCACCTGTTTTTAGTTGTGAATGTCATATAAATCTGTACTGACATTTCTGTACATTAAGAATCTGAAGTAAGACTAGCATTAACACACTATTATGTTTCATTGTGTATGTTACATTGGGTTACTTCTTTTGCTACTTCGTTTGCTATAAGTGAGGACTGGTATTGTCTGATAAATCTAATTTGCTGAGAGGCTATCACTGAATTTATTTTTAAGTCTTAATAAATATCACTTCTTAATATGTATCTGTAACCTTGCAAAGGCCACCAACCACTGGAAAAATAAATGAAAGCCAATAATACAAGTAATAAAAACAGTTATGTAATGCAAAAATCATCATTTTTGGAAAAAATTACTTACTAGAATACTAGAATCATGGAACTGTGAAAAAAAAACATGAATTGATTTGCATGATATACATGCTGAACCCGGTTTGTTTATGGGTATCTCTAATTTTACACCCAGTCTTGTTGCTTTACATATTTCCCAGCGTAAATGTCTTTATGGGAGCGAGGCAGTATGACCCAACCATGCTGTCAAAATTTAACAAAGCATCAGGGATGATATCCATGACCCCCCTGCCAACACACATTTATCTCATGTTGCACGTAGGCGGCTCATGTATGCTCCCTGCTTACAGATCATGGCACATTGACATTATGATTTCAAGGCCGTGCTTTTTAAGAATCTAGCTGGTAATTTGGTGTTGATGGGTGCACTCCATTATGAGACGCATGAACAAATAAGTAAATAGATGGGGGTGTGCACAGGGAGGGGAGGGGTTGAGGATTCCAAAGGACAGAAGGATAACTCTCATTTATCAGTTTCTGAAATGATTACCCCGAAATGGAGTTTTCTCTTCCCCTCAAAGTGAACAAGAAGCAGAAGTGGGATTTGCAACCTCAGATTTTCAGCCTTTGCCAATTCTCATCTGCTAATCACTAGACTGCACTGGGGGAGTTATCCTCTTAACCGGCTACTTAACTTTGTGCTCTTTATCAGCCAAATCATTAAAGTTTTGATAAGCTGTTAAAGAAGATTACGCGCCGCTTTAAAATCGCCTAATCTTTTTGCCAGGAGACTGAATATATGAAACAAAAAAAAGACTAATAACGGGATTTCAGGGGCTGTTTTGTTAAGTCGCTATAATTTCTCCTCGGCCTTTGCGTTCATTCGGCTGGAAGGATGTGTTCAGGCTAGGGTCACTGTCTGTGCTATGCTAACCCTGTCGCCTGAATGTTTAGTAGGAAAGCTACTGGAGGAACGGTAGCCTGTCCAGGCATTGTGTTCACTCCTTCTGCCTATGTAAGCAATCAGACAGGCTTACAGCTTTATGTTCTTCCCTTACCACAAATGTAGTTGATCATCCCAGACCCATTTTGGTAGGCTAATGTAGCTAATGGAAGTTTATACTACTCATTAACATCATGACCATTTGTCCATTTAAAAAGATTACCGTGTCAGAAATCACATAAGCAAGCTTATTTCATATTACTATCTCAAGGTGGTTTGAGGCAAGCCTGTAATGATTAGACATACAGTTTACACAGTGCGCCATTACATGTTAGTTGTATTAACCTTGTAACACCACTGAGGAGCTAGCAAGAACAAACTTCACATAAAATACATAACCATCTGTACATAGCCGTGTGTCAGGACAGTGTTTAGTAATAGATATCTGAGGCTATGTATGGGGAAGTTGGGGATTATATGAAAAATGCGCCACTATAGTGGTAATTAATGTATCCCAGCATCCTGTGTGGCATAATTCATTATACAGAGGCCTGCTGGGCGAGTGTGATTCCCCTTTGGGTTGCCCCGAGCAAGCAGGACAGGCTTCTGCCTATATATAGAACACTGGCTAATAACTACAGCAACCAGGCACAATAAGCTCTCAGACTGCGCTCCCTTAGTGGGTCATATTACAGTTGCAGGTAGTTTGTTACTCTGAATGGGAACTTACGTCAGAAGCTTATGTCGCTGGCAGGTGATAGATTGTCTTTTTTGCGGAGGCTTATAAATTTACAGCACTGCTTAAGTGAATGAACTGGGCCTTTTTTGTTTTAGTACACTCAAGTCCTTCTTGTCTTTGCTTGTTATGATCTCTCTAGAGATATGAAGTGATGCGTTTGTGTGTGTCTGAGTGTGTGATTGTATGTCTACACAGAGAAGGAGTGTGCATGCGTAAGTTTGTCTGTATGTGTGCAGTGCACTTGTTTATTAGAGCCTAAAATTGTTGTCCTTAACTTCTCATGCTAGGTTCGGAGGCCCTTTTCCAAATATTTGATTTATCATTGATTTTTATTTATAGGCTGAGGTGGGGTTAAAATTTCAAACAGTTCTCACAGCCCGCCACTTTCAACAGTTTTTACCCACATTTCCACCTGCTGTATGTTTTTCTACCCCTACTGATTGATTTCCTTAAAAGAGGTTTTACTAATACATAGTTAATAATAAAGAGTGATTTTTTTTGGAGTCTGACATTTTTCATGTTTTAAGTTATGTTTATGTGATCAAAAAAAATAAATCAAAAATCTTGTTTGAAAACTAAATGCACAATATTTATCTTCCAGAAAATAAAAGGTTATAGACCTCAGCAGGATCTAATGTGTTTTCATCGGTATTATTTGATAAATGAATTACATTGAATTGAAACAGCTCTTGTTAAAAACAATAGAAACTAAATACTGAATGCAGTGGAATGTGCTTGTGATCATCTAACACTTTGTTTAAAGTAGTTTAAACTTCTGATTATTGGTCAATGTTTCAGTGGCCCTAGTTAGCAGATTATATGTATTCACCTTCTTTGTAAAAGAAAACATTTTAGGGCTAAACATGTAAAGAATAACGCATTGCTCTAACAGCAGTGTACAGCATAAGATAAATCAATCAGTCAATCAGTTTTTATTTGTAAAGCGATTTTTACAACTAATGTTGTCTCAAAGTAGCTTCACAGAAAACCAGGAAAAGAAAAACATCTGTGTACAGTACATGATGAAAAATCACAGATAATTCTGAAAGTCCTACAAGTGTCTGGTAGTGTCTCTTATTTTGTCTTTTGTTTGTGAAAAACTGTTCACTTCTTCCACCTTAAACTCTCCCAGGTGTAGTTACAGTTGGTAGGCTATGAAAGGCGAACTGGGTGGACCATTTTCATACAGTGTTGCAGTGCTAGATTGCTGTTTTGTGGGTACAGCAGTTCAGTAATGTCCTCTTCTTGATTTCGAGGCATTTAAGGGGCCCAGAAGGTTAATTAGGTGGTCCCAGATACCCCAGATCCCCCTGAATTGTGCATCTTGGTTGTTGGTATAGCCCAATTAATATATCGTTTTGTTTTTCACTATAACACCAATTTAATTTTTCTCCTCAATTTTAACTAGATTAAATCATATCAGACAATATTATCAGTTTTAAGAGTGCATGCATTTGGGTGTGCATTTATTAGACTCCATGTGAGTGTGTGTGTATGCTGTAGCCCCACGTGCTGTTTGTTTTACATTAGCCTCACAGTAAGGCTTCATCCAGCCAGCACTAAACCTCTCCACTTCATCGCCATAACTCATTATCCCCCAATCCACCTGCAAGTGCCACAATACCCTCCTGCACACTCCAGCAGCTTCTTTCAGATTCTCCCCCACCCCCTCCCACACACACATTCTCATTACACACAAACCCTTCACTCGGACTAATGCTGCACCCAAACATGTAACCAACGCAAGCCAGTGCAGACAAGTTAGCTTGGATATGTGCAAAATGCTCGCTGGTCATGGGTAGCTTCCTATCACAGCTGGTTGTGTTGCCGTTTCTAAGGTTGTTTAGTTTGCTGGAAGGATAACTGGCTACTTTTGCTGTGGGCTTTTTGTATGGGACTATGTTCATATAATCTTGCAAAATGGTTTTAATAATGCAATTCAAATAAAATGTCAGTTCATCCAAATAATCAACTGGATTATATGTATGTAATATTCTACATCCATGTAAGAATGGTATTACCACATTAAGTGCTCTAAAAAGTCATCCAGCCAGCTCCATTCATTGAACAAATCTCCACAATTAGTCTTTTTAACTGTCGTTACCTGATATCACGGCTCTTGTGAGCTCGGACATATACGGGAAATGTCCTACAAGGGTATTATTATTATGCAGAGGTCACCTAAAATTTTGAGCGTAAGCCTCTTAGGCCGAGGCCGGTGAGATACAGCGAGTCAGAGGAGTCTGGGGGGGAAAGTTTGCCTTTGTGCGAGTGCAAATTGACCAGTGTAACGAGGGTGTTTTACATAAGCTCGTACACTGCAGGATTGGACTAATTCACTGTGCCTTTGTGCCTAGTTCTCTTGCACTCATCTCCATCTGATTCTCACGTTTTCACTTTTGCAGAGTGCAGCTTCTAGTGTAGATGGAGCAGAGTAAACAGTTTTTCTGTTTTTCTTCTCTCTATGTCTTTCAAGTCTCTTCCCCTTTCTCTCTCTCTCTCTCTCTCTCTCGCTCTTGCTGGTCCCATCTCTTGAGGTTTAGTACTGTATGGAATTCATATGGAATTCAGAGACCCCCTTGTGTTAGTTATTTGATTTCTAAATATTTTATACTATATTTGACATATTTACACATAATTAGTAAGAGACATGATTTTAGTTTTTTTGGTAAAGTCTGCAGGGACCTTTCTGACACTTTAAAGGTCCAGTCTTAGAAATTGGTACTCATAATTTTGAATTACGACTCTTCAGTCCATAAACCTTACTACAGGTAATGGAAAGTCAGAGAAAAATAAGTGAAAAAAACAGGAGCTCAAAAATGATATACAAAACAGAGAAAATTTAACAATATTTGTGCAAGACATGGCAGACCACCAAAAACTGTCACCATTAGATAAACAGTTCTTAAAGAAAGTCAGGTTCCACTCTTGCTTCAGATGTGGAAAGTCCACAAGTGTTTCTGTACAGGATGTGTAGCTGTCGAGAAGCTTTTTTTCCAGAGAAAAGGAAATACACAAACAGAAAAGTTTTCACTAAAACACCAAAACCAATCATTTGAGAATCCTTATTTATGTAAATATATTGTTTTATATTGTATATATAGATATATATCTTTTAGAATTTTAATGAATGAAATGATTGTGGAAACATCATTTCATCTAAGAATTAAGGCAAACTGTACTATTTATAGCTAATAGTTTAATAGTTAATTAAACTATAGTTGATTGCTGAGCTGGTACCTACCCTCTTAGATTTCAGACTGCATAACCCTTTTTGTTTTGTTTTACTGTGTTGTATTGTGAAATTGCTACTGGCTTCTAAATTTGGGGATCAATAAAGTATCTGTCTGTCTGTCTGTCTATCTAAAGAAATACTTTAATAAAACATAAAATAGCCAAGATGTGTTTGGAGTCAACTAAAACATGATGTCTGAAAAAACATTTGATTTTGTAGTGTCTAAAATATAAAGAGCAAACTTTAGACTTTCTGGGTTTTTGACTGTATTTGGGGGAAGGAGGAAAACTGTGTATGCTCTGCGGCTTTTATTTATTTATTTTTTACATCAATTTGAATCACATCCAGACTGCCTTGGCTTAGAGGTAGGCTGCTTTTGATAGAGTCTGTGTTTTATACCGTTGTGGCAACATTCATTGTTTTTATGTTAACCTCCTCTTTGAGCATCATGGCGGTGGAGCGCAAGGAGGTGCTGGGCTCATTATCTGTTATCTGCCAACATAGTGAAATAGCGCCAGTGCATAATAACTAAACAACCCAACACAATGTAAAAAATTCATTATCAGTGTATTAAAACTTAGTCGTACCCTAAAGGGGTCCCCATCACAGCGCTGAGCACCACTGTAATTATGTTTAATTAAAATACAACGGAGATCAACAGAATCGTTTTCATTAGGAAGTTATTAATGATTCTGCCGCAACAATAATTGATTGCGCTGAGCCAGGCGATAAGTGCACGCGGTCAGGGTCGGTGTACAGGGGGGGTACAAGAGAGATAGAGAGAGACGGAAAGAGAGAATAAGAGAGTGAGAGAGAGAGTTTACATGTTTGTGAAAGAGAAAGCTCCGAGGCATTTTGGAGTGACTGTATGTAAGGTCTGTTTCAGAAGTAACCAAACAAAAAGAATGGAAGGCTGTATAAAACAGAAAGAGCTCATGGCATTTTTGAGTAGGTAAAAGTGAGTATCGCCGTTTTCTTTATTGTTTGTGGAACGCTGCACAATTCTGAATGGCTTGCTGCTTGTACATCTTCTGAGACTGCATGTGTGAAACCCTAAAGCACTTACTACTCACACTGACTCTAATTGCAATCTCCCCAAACACCCTTTGCAAAACACCTCCCACAGTTCACAAGCTTTCAGCACAACACTCATTATGAAATCTCTGGAGTTCATTTGGGAAGAGTTAGTCTGAAACTGTGTATCTCTTACTGAATTACTGAATGCACTTAGTCGGAGCTACGCCATGAGTGAGGTACCCTATACATATATATATTGGTTTTAGCTTTTAAATTCAATTTTGTTTACTGAACTTGCGTAATTTAGAACCTGACAGTTAACTGTTGACTAAGATTTTTACTTGGTGCTTCAGACTGGTTTGAAAGAACAGTTTAATATCTATGATTTTTAAAATAAATATGTGCCTTTGTTGTAATAAGAACAAAACAAGCTGTAATATATTGCAAAAAACAAACAAACTTGGCTTTTATCACTTCCGGGTTTATGTCAATAGCAACCAAACTACATTGTGTTTGAGGTTGTAATGTCAATATATACCTGTGTATGGTATGGATTTAGCAGCTGAGGCTAAACCTAATTTAGCTAATCCTTTACTCTCCAGCTGAAGATGAAGTTACACAGTCACTACTGTACGACCAATGAAAACTTCACAATTTAAACTAGGACAGTATGATGATGTGTTGATAGGCATTTTTATAGTTATAGCATTGTAGAAAGTTCTTAGCCTTTATTCTTGCAGCCCCAACATTTTTTTCTGAGTAAAAATAAAAGCTTAGTTTAATTATCTATGCAATTCTGTTTAATTGTGGATTCATGTGTGTGTAAGTGTGTGTGCAGAATAGAGCAGTATATTGATTTATTGTAGCCAATAAGCTGAACAGCAAGTTAGCTAGCTAGTTACGTGCTAGTTTAGTTAGATGCTTTAGAGTGACATAATTACCAGAAAAGTCATTATTCCTGGTGATTATAATGATTCATGCTATTTCTCAAGCAGATGCTCGTTAGATTTCATGTTGGGTTCTTGTTTTTGCCAGTGTAGTGGGAAAACATCTTCATCAAGTGAATATTCCTTCATTAAGCCCAGCAGCTGCACATGTGGCTGGTGCAAATTCCTGATCATTTGAAAAATTAACCACAGTAAGTTGTAAAGTTATCGACCTGGGAAGATTGTTTCAGTATCCTGGTTAAATAAGTCACCGTGTAGCACTGCCTGCGTTATCCACCTGGAAGGAAGTTCATCCTTCTTTGTTTTCAAAATCATCTGATATGTCATACCATAACTCAAGTGCTGTAATATGGAATTTCATTAATATTGCCCCACACATTTAATGCAGATTTGGAGGAGCACTGAATGGGACCAAGGGAATTTTTTTAAGGATGATAGCAGCTTTCAGTATGCAGCATGTCAAACCCTTAAATCCAGAACCACAAATTTAAACACTGTCCCTCCATATAAACCAGCTATGAAAGCTGCAAGTAAGCTGATTGACTTGTTAGCAATAGAACACAAAGTTTGTGACTGTAACTGGCCAGTAGGCGATCCTCTGACAAGGTAAGATGGTGTACATAGATAAAATGAAATTACTAAAGACTGATAGTTAGATAAAACTGATGCTGAAAAACTTTTCCATACACATTTCTTGCCTTTGTGTGTGAGAATCCTGCCAAAAGATTTTATTTTGATTTGCTGCCTTTCTCGGACCCTCCAGTGTTATATGTTGTATATAAGAGAATATAGCAAGAGAAAAAAAGAATCATTAGTCTACAGTGGAACTTGTGTTCTTTTTCCAGTATTAACAGACATGCACATCCTCACAGTTTTTAGAATTTAGGACATTAAGCTTACCTTTACAGCTTTGTGGAGCTGTGAGAGTGGTGAGGCATGTTAGAGCAGAACATGTATGTAAGCTTGTGCATCCCTCAAATCCACCTACACACAGGGGAGTTCAGACACACACATTTGCTATATCAGTTACACACACACACATGCCAGTCAGTTACACTCCACCACTCGCCACATTACTCAGTCTGCTCCCATTTGTGACAGATTCATTACCTAAGCAAATATTCATTCATTTGTACATATGAAAACAGAAACGCATCACATAAGCTGAAATGTGAAAACAATACGGAAAAAATACAATTTATTGCCTTTGTGGTGTTCCATAAATAATTGCCTAGTTCCTCCAGTTGTGCCTTTCTCTCTTTTCAGCAAGAGCCAGTTTAAGCTATTATCTTTTCTCTATACCAAAGCTTTTTAACTTGATAGTATTTAATCCAGTAAAATTTGGTGATCAAAGAAATGAACAAACTGGGCTGGACTTTCAGGAACTGGAACTGAAGAGTCCTGCTCTGTACATACACTCTTCTTCTTACTCTCTGTGCATATTTATGTTTATTGAGTCTATTATCTGATCTGCTTTTGTAGTTACACGTTTAGAACATTGGAACAAAATAAAGCATAAAATGTGCCAAAACCTTCGTACAGACCATGTAGAAATCAACAAAACATCATTTCATCAGTTTGCCCAGACTTTTTGTTAGGACTTACAATGGCTATTATAAAAAAATTGCTCAAATTTGAGATTGTACAGAATCACATCAAAAAGAACTGAAATCAGATTGTTTCAAGATCAGGGATATTGCACCACTATTTTGAGGCTTGTGAGAAGAGAGAGAGAGAGACAGAGAGAGAGAGAGAGAAAGACAGAGAGAGGGAGATGGGTGTATTTGAGTAGTGTGTAAAGCTTAAGCAGGTTTTGCCTGTGCTCGTGTCAGGCCAGCGTTGGGTCCTGCTGCTACCATTAATTATGATCCCATTGTGTAGCAGAGGGGCTAATAAGAGTGATGTACTGCACCCCAGCGGCATCCTAATCAGCTCTGTGAAGTACCTGCAACCTGGAGTGCCACAGCTCTGTGTGTGTGCGCTTGTGTAAGTGTATGTGTGTGTGTAGCACCTTTCATTTAATGGTGTGTGCGGGTGTGATGATTTAACCCAGCATAATTATATAATCAATGGTGAGAAATGCCTGTGTATCGATTCGCAAAGGGCAGATTGAGCTCCATGTCAATGTGGGAGCAAGGCTTTTAAGTGCTGCCTTGCTCTCCGCTTTTCATCAGAACATGGACACACATACATACACAGGCACACATATGCTTGTTTTTATACAGTGTTGGGACATGGGGTCATATGTATATGTATATGTATATATATATATATATATATATATATATATATATATATATATATATATATATATAATTTATTATTACCAGTGTCCATTCTTGTCTAGAGACTTGCTTTCTAGGGATGGTCTTCCACACCTCAAAGTTCAGTCTTTCTGCTTCTCAGAATTCCATACTTCTAATAACAAATTTATACTTGCCAGTCCATAAAACCATACCCATCTCAGATGTCTGATTTTAGTAGTCTGGTTAAAATATGTCTTTGTTTTCTCTTTAACTTCAGAGCTGCAGATCCTTTAAGACACCATAATGTTAGATTTCCTTCTCATAATGGATGGACAGAGACTTCTGATGATCAGTTTTTGCATGGAAAGAGCCCCATTTCTCTTTATATTCTCTTTTTAGAAACGTGCATTTTCACTTATTTTCTTTTTGTCCCTTTCTTTTACAAGTCCAATCTTATATCTGATCTCTTCCGAAATATCTTCTTTTGGCGTTATAGATAGAATGTTGTGCCACCTCAGCAAAGGTGTGTTTGGGTAGATGACTGGGTGAATGTTAGTGTCTCTTTGAAGGGGAACATTATGTCAGGGACTGCTTTGGGACCAGGTTTCTTTGTAACTGGTTGGTTTTAACTTTGGAAAGAAGTGGCAGTCGAATGCACAACAATAAAGAGTGGCCAAATCAAATATTGGTCGTTTTGGTATTAGCTGTTGGAATTTGTCTGCTGAGTACTTTTCTGTTAAATGCATCTTTCCTGATTTGCTGATGCTAAAGAAACATTTAACTGGAAATAGAAGAAATAGTGGACCCTAGAATATATGTAATAAAGCATGTCTCATATATACATATATATATACATATAACACCCATACAGCATTTGGTTGTGTTTTTCCTCCTTTCTTTTGGTTATCCTATAAAAATGTCCTGACTGTGTATGAAAACAAGTACACACATATCAAATTACAGCTAACATCTAATAGATCTGCAAACTCTGTGTAATACATGTCAGACCTTCCCTGGGAGCTTTAACATTAACATACCATAAGATTTATAACTATGTTAGGATTTACAATGGCTATTATATAAAATATCCGCAGTTCCATTTCCAAACGCTCTAATCTTCGCTTTTTAATTCCATTTTGTGTACACTCTGCTACACCGTCTTACTTATGATCGTAATGCTTCACACTTTCACGTACACACACACAAACGTATATTTAAAGAACGGCTAGAGAGAGATGCTAAATCGGGAAAATCCACCCACATCTGAGCTAGTTTTCCTTCTCTGGCCTTTTTTTGGCACATTATAAAAGTACATTATGGTATCTCCCTGCATATTTTGGATTTCAGGATAAGTGGATTTAGAATCTTTTCAATGTGTCGATTTACACTCGGGATCTCCAGTCTTCCCACAATGGAGCATTTCTAATAAATAATTATTTGCCAAAAGGCTAATGTGATTATATGGTGTTTTAATGGTAGCTGGATATCTGTGTGTATTTAGAGTATAAATAATTGATTATGTGTGGCGGTCTGGTGTTATTTATTTTCTGAGAGGCCGTATTCAGTGGCCTACATTTTTAATTATTCCGTAATCTAAAATCTAAAATCTCCTGCTTGTCTTTGGACGTGTGCTTGGCTGTACCATCCTGTTACCTTGCAGTGATCAGAGACACACTCTTTGGAAGACGTGCCATGATCTAAACACATTAACTGTATTTACTGTAATACAAATTAGAATCGATATGTTGTAACCCGAAGTAAAATTAGCTTCATTTAAGTGATTACTTTTGATGGGATTGACTCTTTGAATTCTGGCTTCTTATGGGATAAGCGCATTTCTGGAAGGGAGGCATTTAGGTGAAGCTGAAATGCCAAGAAAATTAATATTAATTATTATTTAAATATTTTAAGATATAAAATATTTTAAGACAAAATCTGTAGGTGTGTAGGTGCAGGATACCAGTCCTCCACTGATCTCAGTGAATTTGTCTGTGTGTAAGAGGGAGAGAGCAGGAGGCCTATTGACCTCTTTGAGGAGGTATGGACACTTGCTGGCATGAATTGACCACTGAGTTCAAGAGAGTTGAAGACAGACTATGTGTAGAGGGGATTCTGTACATCCACTGTCTCTCCTCTTTCATTACATTTCTTTACACTGTCTTTACATTCTCCTACAGCCAAGAAGTGAGCTGACCTAAAGCTGCTGCTTAGCCAACACCTCACTTTGCATTGTAGATCCTAGCCTGCTGATTTGGCTTATAAAAACTATCATTAAAAGCAAATTAATGGGCATTCTGTGACATTACAAAAACAAGTGTATCTTAAAATGTCCTAGATATAATATTCATTAAGTACACCTCCTTGTATCTACACTCGTCGTCTGTTTTATCAGGTCTGCCTAACCTATAGGTGCTCTTTATCTGTACAGTTATAGACAGCAGTCCATCTCTTTATCTGTATGCTTTGTTAACCCCTTTTTATTTGGTTATTTAATGGTCAGAACCCTACAGGATCACCACAACGCCACAGCTGTTATGTGGGTGGTGGATCACTCTCAGCACTTTAGTGATACTGATGTGGTGATGTTATATTAGCCTGTGTTGTGCTGGAGTGATTGGATCAGACACAGTGGTGCTGCTGGAGTGTTTAAACACTGTGTCCCCTCACTGTCTGCTCTATTAGACACTCCTACCTTGTTGGTCTATCTAGTCAATGTATCTAGCCTATAGCCTATATAACTATCAGAGCCTCCTTTAAAAGAGACTACTGTACTGCTGTGTGTTGCTGCATAGATTGTATTGGACTTTTTCTAGTCCTTTATCAGTTACAGGAGTAACGGGACACTGGTTGACTGAATATCTTTAACTGGTGGACTATTCTCACTCCCTCTATGATAACGGGGTGTTTAGAAACTTCAGCAGCACTGCTGTGTCTGAATCCAATTATAATGCGAAACTAGCGAAATTCTGCCTGTTATTACAGAAATGTGCCTATAACCTGTAGGGCATGTGGAGCCGATATAATAGACAGAGAGTTTAGATACAAGGAGATGTACTTAGTGTAGTGGCCGGTTGGTGTATATTCACATATTTGATTTAGCAACCATTTAGCCCACATTCAGCCCAATACAGAACAGTCAGTTTACATATATCAGTCCTAATGGCACAATAGCAGAAGCAGTTTTATTCTAAAGGCCACCACACACCAAATGTGCCATGTCAAAAAATTAAAAACCATTACTTATGGTTTAGGTATGCCTAAACTTTTATCAGCTTTCCATGCCTTAGCCAGCCTTCTATGTTACCACTCTACCACGAAGCAACACTACACAACATGTCATGCTGGAAATGGTCAAAAATTAGTTAGGATTTTGCCACATAAATGCTAGAGATGGAAACCAGGGGAAAAATACAAGACTCTAATCATTAGGCTAGTAGTCCTAGCCAAGTCTGGGTGTTTTCTTCTGCTGTCAACCACACTAAAAACCTTCCTGAAAGCACTTGGAGGACTTGATCCCTTCTTTTAAACCACCCGGTCACTTACAAACACGGTCACTCTGAAGCCCCATGAAAATGGCCCTGCCCTGCTAAGCCTGCATATAGCCTAACTCTGCTAATGCTGTGTTGGGTTGGGGTGTGTGACTGTTGCCATGTGTTATTTGGTAAACACCATACACCTCTCCTACCCACCTCCATTTAATCCCATTGACTCCCCCCAATCTGGAATAAATCCCCTGTATCAAGTACTCACATTATGAGCCCCCTCTCACTAGGATCATGTTGAAGAGAGAGAGGGAGAGAAAGAGAGAGAGGGGAAGAGAGGCAGTCACGTCTCCAGCAGACGACAGGTGCCGCCATCTGGCTGTTCTCTGTGGGCGGTGCCGTAAAGCCGCCATAATGCAGTCATAGACATTACATGGAGGTCATTAGGGTTTATTAAATACTGTGAAAATTTATGATAAATTTATGATAAACCCAGAATGAGGAAAAGAAGCAGATACAATCTCCCCATGTTATTAACTTATTGTTTTAATTGTTTGGAAATGTCAGAAATGTTAACAAAGATTTAAGATTCTCTTCTAGAAAATGAAACATTTAATCATCATCAAGGATGAAGTGTTTTAGTGGGATCATTATTCCCCAACAAGAAACAATCAAAGTGACACCAAACATTATGTGCACAAATAGTGCTTGGCACACATAAAAAGTTACATCAGTTAACAAAGGAAGGTTTACATGCATCACTTTGTGGCGGCATGTCAGATCACAGAGTGACAGCAGTGGCATTACAATGGCAACATAACCTGCCAGCAAGAGCTATGATTTGCCAGCAAGTTAGCTAAACATTGCTACCAGCAGGATTGGTGTGGTTTAGCTATACATCTTTGAGCCATCAGACTCAGATTTTGATGAGGAGGCTTGTCAACAAGAAAACAAAACATTTTTTAACTCAATGTTAATGACGCTGCAACTGTCTAGATCAGAGGTTCTCCCTCCTAGTCCGTTCAGCTCAAGAAGGGCTTATTAATGTTGGCTCAGGTGTGCTGGAGGCAGAGGAATCTCTGAAATGTGCAGGACAGTGGATCAAGAACCTCTGATCTACATAGTCTTATATGCATGCAATTTTCTGCTAATGTTTAAGAACTAAGGCTTTTAGCATGTGACAGCTACTATACACACATACACGCACATTTAGTTATACACACATGCAGACAAAATGATATAGTGATTAACATCAGTACAAACCTTTAGTAGTAGTAGGCTTTCCTAAAAGCCTTTGGCAGTGATGACTAGAGAGTTGTCCTGGCTCTGAACAGGAAAATCTGTCCTGGTTTAGGACCAAATTAAATTAATTACATCTTTACCTTAGATCTAGAATGACTGTTGAAAAGAATCTTGACAGAGTGCAGACACACTTATGGAAAGGCATCCTCACAGGAACACATTCAGTTTATCGAGGAAGGTGGCATAAACATCTTGTTAACTCTTTGATGTACTGCCAATCTGACGTAAATTAGGCTTTACTGATTTGGTATATCCATGATAGAATATATTCCTTTATAACAGAAAGTGTCATGCAAATGTAGCAATGGGGGCAAATTATGGGAAAACAAAGTTAAAGTAAACCGTACGGACTTTATTTGTGTATATCTTGCCACACAGATCAGCACTTCTGCACCATTTGCACCAATTGTCCATATTTCTGTATAAATAACTCCCAGAAAGTTAAAACATGTTGTTATGAATATGCTGTAAGAAATCTGTGTTTGTAAATTTCTCTACAGTTTCGACATTAAACCCATCCTAGTCCCTGAATTTGTATTGAATTATCTAGAACAGTTCCTTTTAAATGTTAGCAGTCCGGTGAGCTGTCTATTTTTTAGTTTACTTGTGAAGTACAGGCACAAACTCCAGTATTGGCTGGTTACCAGTGCATACGGCAGACACACATACAGCAGACGCTTACCCTATTGCACATGCATGTGCATACATGTGTTTCATGTACTCTCTTCTTGAGTTTGTCCACTTCTCAGGCCCGAGCTTGATTTAAAGGCCGTTAGCTGAAAGCTAACCCAGAGAAGACAAAAAAAGAAAGAAAATGGGTCGACAAATCAAACCACCACAAGGCACTCTCAAGGTTTCAGCTAAAACCTATTCAGCCCAGAAAGAGAGAGAAAGGGAGGGAGAGAGGGAGCAGTGAAAAATATATATACACTCTATCCTGTCAGAGGGCTTTAGGCTTATCTTGAGTGACTGTCAAGGCCTGGAATATCAGGGAACAGACAGAAATATATAAAATTAATAAGCTGCTGGATGTTGTCGGGAGTTATGATGCTTCTATAAATCCTGGTTTGATCAGAGCGGACAAGGCTTAAATCCGGGGCTCCCTAACGCGCACAGCAAGTGTTTTTGGCCCCGGATTTTTCTTCGCCCTGCGAGATAGAAGCCCTTAGCTGGCAAAATAAGATTTATCATCCGCCCCGCTCTCCTTTCATGACTGACAAATCAGAAAGAAAGCTTGCAAGGGAGTTGGCAGCCATTACTACCTTTAATGGAAGGGCAACGGCTCAGCAAGGTGAAACTAGGGCCAAAAAGGAGAGGAAGAAAAAAAAGAAAAGCCATGCAACAAAAAAGAAAGAAAGAAAAGGAATTGGTACTGACTTATCACTTGTACTCCCCGTGTCAGGTGAAAGGTCAAGCTTTTTTTTCTTCTCCTGCTTTTGGTTTGTTTGTTTCTCTGGCTGAGAGGATGGATGCTATCTGTTCTGCCATCCAAGGCGCACAGCACAGGTAATATTTCATGTCCTGAATTAGGCAAGTGCACCTTGCAGCTTTTTTTTGGGAGCTTTTTATAGGGAGTTCTCTGTGTATGGGTGGATTATTAAAGTGCTGGGGTAAAACACCTTTTTACAAAAGCTTTGTATATGTATAATTGTATATTGTGCGTGTATACATATTTGGAGTGTGTAAAAAGCTGAAATCTGGCCAGCCTGTTCACATTGCAGGAAATGGAGGGAAAAAAAGAAAGAAAATTCATTTATATATGTGTTTCAAAATGCACCATAATGCCTAACTTTAATAAAGGTGGAGAACAGATCAGGGCTTCAAAACATGAAACAAAGGAGCAGAGAGAGAAAAACGCTAATTACACCAGCCACTAGCTGCACGGCTTTCTCAACAAGCGCTTTCTAGGACATAATTGAATTAGGGGGCTTGAGGAGTCGGGTTTGATGGCATGGCGAGGTTGGACCAGCGGATTTTTCGCAGCTTGTCGGCTG
The DNA here is from genome assembly GCA_024036415.1 of Prochilodus magdalenae. Lineage (NCBI taxonomy): Eukaryota > Metazoa > Chordata > Actinopteri > Characiformes > Prochilodontidae > Prochilodus > Prochilodus magdalenae. Next base: position 362,348 of record JAMWET010003419.1, on the reverse strand, counting down.
CAGCACCTGCGAAAGGCGTCCGGCATGTTTGCCCGTGGCTCTTTCCCCATGAATTATTCAAAGAGGGACAGGCTTCACAAAGTGGTCATGAAGGAGGCCGATTCTGCTCGCCAGGCAAACAGATTAGCGGCGATTTTCTGCTCTCCGAGGCTGCAGAGTCGGAGGGTGCGAGTGCCTCCACATCAACGGAACCTTAGTGTACAATAGGCCAGCTTTAAACCCCACATGCCTTAGAATTAACTATGCCTACCTTCCAGACTGCATTACTGTGGTAAAAATGGCTGACAATTAGTAACATGAGTACATATAACAGAAATGCTTACATATCTACACATTACATGACATTACATAATGGACATACTTTATAATTACTACTATATACATCAAATTTATAATTACGCTACTGTGCAGAAGTCAGAGGCAACTCTTTCATTTCTTTTTACTTATCTAAAAACGGCAAAAGAAAATGTCATGTATTTAATGGAATATTCACAGAAGCCTCAGAGGCTAAATATAATATCAGATGTTTAATATCAGATTTATTGTGCCTTTTGCCTTTATTACAGCTTCCATTTCCATTTCTCGAGACTGGCTAAGAGTTTTTTCACAGCTACACATCTTTTCAGATCCATAGTGTTGAGTTGTTTTCTCACAATGAAAAGAGGGAAGAAACATTTTTTAAAGACGAAAACCTGAAGTGCTGTCTATGTAAAGGGGACCGTTTTGGTGGTCTTCCAAGTCTTGCATGGTTGTTAGGGGTGCCATGTGCTCTATTTCCTTGAATAATTTTTTACTTATGAAAGTGGATTATATTATATCTATTTTCTTAAAATCTCCTTTAGTCATTGTGACAAAGGTGTGTTTATGTAGATGCTTGTGTGAATGTTAGTGTCCCTTTAAAGGAAAGTATATTGTGACAGCTTTGGAAGTAGTTTATGCAGGAAGGACACACCTGTAACTAGTTAGTTTCAGATTAAAATGTTGGTAGTGTCAAAGTGAAGGTAGAGTGGACAAAGTACAAAGTGGATAATTGTTTTTTTCTGTAAAATGTATGTTTTCTGCTTTTTCTGAATGTCCTTAATAGCTAATTTGACAGTTGTGTTCTCATGATACTGTCTAACACATATTTGACATATTTATGTATAGTTACTTGAGCATATCCTGACCAGGTAGAAGAAAAATCTGTCTGTGTGTGTTCGTTCATCATGACCTTCACCTGGGCTCTATCAGTATGGGTAGATCTGAGCCGGCTGACCCATGCTAAGACATGCAGTAGAGGAAACTCTGTAGACGTGAAGGAGAGCTGTTGGGTCTCTGCCCAGCCTGGGAGTACACTCTGTGTGTTTGCTGTGTGTGTGTGTTTAAGTTATCACAGAGTGTCATGGAACGCCTACTGGTTATGCAGAGAGGGTTCAAAGCTGCTCCCGCATTCCAGGGCACGAGAGGAGGGAACGACAGCCCCACACACATGCACACACACCCTCCTTGATAAGACTGACAAGCTGAAGTGGGAAGCCCGCTCTTTTGGCACAGTTTAAGACCCTTAACTGAATTTTGTGTGTCCGTGGCCCCCTGTCTCCGTCCAACAATAATAGTCCTGACTTCATCTTGAAGATTTAGAGTCTGTTTAAAAATCCAAGGCTCTTATCTGTGTTTTGGAAAGGCAGTTGCGCTTGAATTAGATAACACTTTATACATTAAAATAAAACCCACAGTAATTGTCATATTTTTCAGTGTCATCAGTTTGGCCAAAATTTTATGTATGTTTTTCCCCCTTATCTCAATTTTATGCTACGTCTTCATGAAAGTGGCAATACGTTAAGTGGGATTATCCATTAAATCATGAGAAATGAATTAAAAATTATTATTATTCCACAGATTTGGAAGATGAAATAAATTTGTCTTTCTGAAATGTCTGGGTTCAGCATACAAGTTATTTCTCATTTAGTGTCATGTGACCAGTCATGTGACATCACCAAACCAATATTAAGACAATAAAAGGACACTTGTAAACTATTTCTTTTTGCTAGAAATCTGCCTTCCCACAATGTCTGTTTACAGCATACAGGTTAGTTTCTAATTTGGTCATTCAAAATCAAATAACAATATGACCCATGTGACCAGCATCAAAACATCATTAAGCTACCAATCTGTAACGCTACTTGTAAGGTGTTACAAACTTAAACTGTTTAATTAGGAATGTTTAGATCAAACCCAGCTGAGCATAGAGCTAGTTCAGGCAGGCCACACAGTCAAGTCCAGACCACAATCACCCACTGATCTCAATCTCTTAACGGCTCAGGTGATTGCATGCACAGATACAATTGGCTAATTTTGTCAGGTTGCTCATTTAAGGAAGCTTTTACTCACTTTAGCTGCTTCCCTGCAAGACTCTTTACAACCCACCTCCAACCCATTTCTTCCTTCTTGCTTTGTTTGGTTGTTGTCCCGATGGCTTTTTTGTTCTGTGCCCCATGCGAGGGGTCTTTATTCTGCTCTCTCTTCCTTAGGCTTTTGATGTATGCACATGCCAGGTCAGGGAGGTCCCAGAAGAGAGTTATACTTCCAAATATAACATACTGCAAACAGAAACAAAATATTTTCTTTGGTGTTGTGATCCTGACTAATATAATGTTTAGGATTTAGTTTACCAATCTGATATTTATATTTCTGTACATATTACATTTACACAATGCCCAATTAAAGAAGATTAAAAGCAAAGTAAAACTAATCCAGCCTGAGTGTCATACTCTGAATTGATGCATTTTGTTTTTTGCTAGGTGTAATAGTCACACGGTTACATTTTAGATTTAACAGATGTTAAGGCCACTTAAAGCTGCACTATGGTTTTGTATTTGATACCTACAAAGTAGCATTAGTAAAAGTAGCATTACTGAATCAGGAGGGGAAAAATGCCAAATGTGGTGTCCTGAGTATACTGCAAAATTGTGTGTATATTGGGAGTATTCCAGACCACATTATACACTTTTGCATATTAATGTCAACTGCATGTAAGGCTTGATGTGTAGGTCTTAAAAATAAAATCAGCATTATACTCACGAAGATATGATGACAGTAGGACATAATTCATTCACATCCTCAGACATAAGACACTAAGTCTTCACCAAGTTCTCATTGAATATTCTTTAACTCAGTATCATTAATCATCATCTAGGAAGGGGTTCACAGCTCAGCGCAGTCTCAGGCAATGTGCCCACATGTAGATGCAGAGTCTGAATCTTTAGTATGTTAACCTCAATGTCAGGATTCTGTCAGTTGCATTGTGATTGGATATCCGCACTTCCATGTATACACACTCCCATGTATGGTTTTGAACTGGTCCGACATGACTCAAGTTTTGTTATGCTGTCTAGTGAACATTAGTCTCAGCCACATACACACATACGCTCTGCCCGTCATATGCTGTGTTTTCCAGGGGAGTATTTATGTTGTGACTCAGTTTTCCAGATTACCTCCTTCTGTGCAAATAGCAGGCTTGTGATTGGTTTGATTTCCTGTTCCTGTAAGACTAGGTAGTTCCAAGCCCCATCAAGTGGCAAAAGGTATCAGACTTTCCCTAGAGGGTCTTCCAATGCAAGACTACAACCCACAGTACAAAGTGTTTCTGCTTATGTTGCATGCACATTTTCATGAGAGAGCTCTCTAAATGCCCAAAGCTCACATAGGGTAGCTTTAACTGCATTAAAGTGACTTTTTTTCATTCTGCAGAAATTTCCACACTGCAGACATAGAGTGCACTTCTGAAAAAAATGGGTTCTCCTCCATAACATGAAAAAGTTGTGCTATTTCATTTCTGCAGTGATAAATAGTGAAGGTAGATAAAATAGTCTTAGGAAATACTTAAGCTTAGTACAGTATAAGTATGCACAAGACATTTCAATTTTAATGGAAAAATAAACTAAACAAAGGTTTAAAAAAAAGTGTGTTCTCTCACTGGCTGAAAAAGTGAGAGATTGCACAACTTTCCGATGGGCCAAATCAAACGTGAGTTGACTGACAGGTCACCTTACAACACTGCTCCATTTGAGTATCACAACCTTACTCGTAACCACAGGCTTTCCCTTAAGACAGACATCAGGGCTCTGTCTCACCTGATTAAGGCTTAAGCTGACATGGGAGACCCCCTCCCAACACAGGAGACCATTTGATTATATTTACCTTTAATTGCCAGAGGGGCCACTCTCCTCCAATTAGCTAACATTAGCCATTAAAAGCTGTATTTACACACAGCAATCAAGGGCAATGACTACCTCCCTCCCGTCCCCCTCCCACCACTTACACAGATAAATAAATCACAAAGTTTGTTTTCCCCCTCTTCTCTTCTCCGAAAGATGGCCTCCTTTGTCTTTGAGCGGCAAAGGAGAGGCCAAAGCCCCTAAAGAGGAGCGCAAAAGGCGGCTCTGTGAAGCGAGCGTCTGAAGCGCCGTCATCACGCTTGAAGAATTTCTGTTTAATGTACTGTAATGTGGAATTCAGTGGGGACGCGTTTAATTGAGTTTTACAACGAACCAGTTGGGAGTAAGCGCTGGAAGCTAGGTGATGTTGAGGTTTTTAATCTCTCCCGCTCCAGAGAGGTTTGTTGACGAAGTGGTTCTTTCTCTTTTGTCCCGGGAAGGGGGAGGTGGGGGGTTGGGGGTGAGCAAAAAAAGAAAGAGCAAAAGAGAGAGAGAGAGAGAGAGAGAGAGAGACGGAGAAGAAATGATACATCCATGGATAAAACCAATTGGCAACCCTCAAAGGGAGCGGGGTTGATAAGGCAAATCCAGCACTTGTAGGGAAATAAAAGAATCCAACTGTTCATTAAAAGGAGAAACAAAACAGGCGACTGAGAAGGCAAGGCAGGCCGGCCGGTGGAGGGGCGTGAGAGAGGGAGACGTACAGAGACGCATCCTATCACACTGAAGGATTGGAAAATAATCAAGGATTTGTGAGAAGAATTAATAAGAAGATACGGGACAAATACAGGATTTTTCCCCCCTCCCTAGCAAAATTAGCAAGGATGGACCACAATTATCTCATGGCGTTAGCTACACACTCTCCTAATTATGAGAGATAACCTAGATCTAAAGCTTTGCCTCTGTCTCTTTGTGCACCCTCCTCCACGCTTACTGAGCAGCTTTGGAACACAGTTTCCAACACAGTAACTCAGACACTTCGACAGTGGAGGTGCATGAAGCCACACAAACTCTTTAGTGCATGGGTTATTGGTCTGTTTTTTAGATTTCGGCTGCCAGTGTGCAACTTAATACTTTACATGTCTTTACATAAAGCCTTTTTTGTTTGGGGACAGAAACAGCCTAATTAGATTAAATTAGTAGGCATATTTACACTTTACAAGCCTTTTCTGCACATGCAGTTTGAGTTAGATTAGTACAGCATGGGTTGCCAGTATTAGGGTGAGGCTTTATGCTTTATATATAGTTACATAAAGCCTTTTCTGTTATTTGATTACATATGGCTTATTTAGATTAATGCTAAATGTGACTTTATAGCAAACCTTTACTGTTATTTGAACAAGTATGATTTTTTGATGTTGAGTATTATTATGCATTTTCACATTTTGTGTTGGTAAGTATTACTATGGATCTAATGGTCCATAGTTATACTATGGTCTAATAGTGGTATTTTAGATGGTCTAATAATGGTCTAATAGTGGTATTTTAGATGGTCTAATAATGGTCTAATAGTGGTATTTTAGATGGTCTAATAATGGGCTAATAATGGTATTTTAGATAAAGGTTCTTAATATGATTAGTTATGTTTCTGGGTAAACCTGCCAGCAGTCTTTTACAGAAAGAGAAGTCAATATTGTTCCAGTGCTGATGTCTTCAAAAATAAAATAAAATAAAATACTGCTTAGGTTGCATAATCCTTCACCTGCTGCTGTGTAGTCACTTACAGTTACTTTGAGGTGTTAGTCCAGATTGTCTGTTCTCTAGCCTTGATTTAGTTTTTAGCATAATAGCCTGCTAGCTCGATGTTTTTTTTAGATATTTTACCTTTACATAAGTTTATATGTCTAATTATATAATAGTCATCGTGTAATAGTATAATAATAAATGCTAAATATGTGTAGTAAATCAACAACAAGTTTTGTTTAGCATTTAATATACATAATCCATCAAGTAAATCCTATTCAGTCAAGATGAGGATATTTGTGGCACAGAATATAAGTTTTCCCAAAATAAAATATTTTTAAAATGTAGTTTTGTAGTATAAATGTGTAATGTCTGTGTAATCTATAAAAATGTAGTATAACATATGAGTTAGATAATTAAGACGGAGTTAGTTTCGGTATAGGTACTCTGTATCAGCGTATATTTATGGATCAGGTATCGGTATCGGACGGAAAAAAGTGGTAAAGGTAAATTCCTAGTCGCGACCCTTGTACATGTGGTTAGTGGAGTTTACTGTGTAGTTATGAGTTGGGACCTGTCCACTCTGGTGGTTATGCCTTGACATGTATGCTTACACTCCAGTGCACTCTGTTCAAAGCCATGTGGTCAGTGTTATTTGGACATGTTCTTTGATTGCCAGTATCTATTTGAACCTTTATTTTCTTGCCAGTATTTGTATTATGCAGCTTTACACTTGCATCTTGATGTTTGAATGTACAAATATAAGCTCATTGGACAAGTAATATGTTACCTGTGACTGAAATGTACCTGTTAGTGTGTATTACCTCCAAGAGCATTAATAACAGTTGCGAATTTGATTGAATTTAATTGAATTTGGCATGGACTGGACAGGTTTCTGGATGTAGACCACATCAATGTTTAGCCACTCTTGCACCAAAGAATTGCCTTCCATGTCTTGGTTGCCTTCCCTGGCAGAGAATTGCCTCTAGACTGGGATTTTAGACACAGCTGGTAGACTTGTATGACTGTACACTTCCATACACCTGCAGATTCAGCTACTTCCTCCACACTATGGTCTTTGGTATGCCCAAATGCAAATCACCAAATCTGCTTTGGAGCCATTTTCTATACATGAAACAAGACATTCCATGCACTATGAATCCCATCACTCACAAGTTGCAGGTATTTATAGCCCCATCATCCTCGTGCAGCGCCATCTGCAGGAGCCTGAAGTTACTGCCACCTTGAACACACAAGGTGACTAATTTTTGTCCAGTGAGCTTATTTTGTTTACGTTTGGGTGCACATGTGCATATCAAGGATGGCTCCCCTCCAACTGGGCTTTGGAACCTGATCACCTGACCCATGCTTGCTTGAGCTGATACCCGCAAATAAAGCACTAATGAAAAAAGAGAAGAGAGAAATTAAAGAGAGAGAGAGGCAGAAGGAGAGAGAAATTGCGGGAGGAAGAGTGGGAGGACATCAGGAGGAGGGGTGTACAACAGACCCCCTCTAAATTATCAGCACTGGTGCGATCACCACCATGAGACATTCCAGGCCTGTTTTCCACTGAATAAAGTCATTCATCAACACATCAATAAAAATATGGGGCTGAGATTACTGTACTGTGCTGAATAGCATCCGGCTGTGCTCGTAAATAATGCCTTTTCTGCTTGTATTAATTAGAATTAGGATGCAGATAATGCACAAGCTATTTTACTGCGTGGCTGCTGAATCAATTTTACAGTCTTATTCAGACCTTTACACAAGGTCAGGCAAAGTTCCTAGGATAAGACAGGCACTTGTAAAGCAACGTTTCTGAAATCAGCACTAGCCCAAATAAGAGTGAGAAGTGATATGCAGTCTATCAGTGTGTCTGTAACTGTAACTGAAATGTTAATAAAATTCATGATTGTGATGAAATTATTTTACCAGTAATTTAATAAACTGCTGCTTTTATTTGGTATATTTTCAAAATAATTAATTGTTAATAATTAAAAATAATAATTTTATTGTTACTATGTAGTCATGGTGTGTGTGTGTATATATATATATTATTTATTTATTTATTTTTGATATTCACAGCATGAATTGCTGAATTCTAAATTTCAACTGAGTCTAAATTCATGGCATTTCACCATTCCCCCTCTCTCTTTCCCTCTCCCTCTTTTACTCTTTCTTTTGGGTAAAGCTGTCAGATGACACAACAATAGAGCTATTCCGCTTCTCTGGAATACCTTTGTAGTTCCCCCCAATACTTTAGAGAATGGATTTAACATGGCTTTGCCTGGTTCAGTCGACAAAGTCCCCAAATCTTCCTATCTGCTCTCCTCATTTCCATTTTGGAGACGCTAGTGCAGGATAGTACCCCCCCACCCATTTAAGCTTGACTAGATTTCATTTTTTATTCCAGTAGCAATCATAGGAGCAGTCACAGACAGTGTTTGCCTGTTTAGCTTTTCCAAATAAGCTTATAATCTCAACAACAAACACCAAAATCTTAATTAGCACAATTAGCTGTAGATGCGACACACTGTAATTGTGTTAGCATGATGCCACGCTAACCCAACAGTAGCCATTACATTGTTAGCAACATGTCAGAGTTAAAACTTTTGGAATGTGCAGTAATTGAAAATAGGTTTCCTCTTGAGCTAGTGACCCTACAGCTCACACAAACAAGCGCATCAATCGCTAAAGTGCATGTTTTCTTGCTCCTTAGTGGGTTTTCGTACCTCAGTTGACTCTGCAGCTGAATCTTGATTGTGGTTTCTGTCATACTACAAATGATGCCTGGATTTTTTAGAGAGGATTAATCGTCAAAGCAGATGTGGCTTTCTTTTGCTAGACGCCATCTTGAATGTAGCGACTTTGATTTCCATACAGCTTAGCCTGCTGCAAATGCGAGGCAGATTTAGCGATAGGTAATCCATGTTTTTTAGGCGTTTTTTAGCACCAGCGTTACTGAAGGATTGAGCGATGTGTTAAAGAAATACTGCTGTTTTTTTTTTTTATATACTGATTGTGACAAAGGCACCTAAAATCTAGAGGAACTAACATGCTTCTTTCTTAGCCTCTCCCACAATCCCATTACCCTTTTCCTTGATGCTTCTAAATGGTCCCAACTTTACTGGAACACACCCCTTCCCCACCACCACCTCCACCTGCCATGTCTTAAAAGTTTGCAGCACCTGTCAGCTGTCAAGCGGCCAGTGATTTTTCCGTAGGTCTCATATTGGTCTTTCATATCATGGCTCATTAAAGCGGAGCCTGGGCGGCAGGCGTATTTACATATGGGCTAGCGGGAGGTTTTAATTTGCGCCGGTACAGAGCATGACCGGAACTGAGGAGCATGCTGCCACAAAATGACTTTTTCTCACATGACACCTCCCCCTGCACCACCCATCCACCTACACTTCCTTCAGAAAACACCAAGCTGGGCTTAATTGACTGAGCCAGAGCACAAAAGATGGAGACGGTGCCCCTTTCAGCGGGACCCCCTGAGGCCAAGTCTGCGTCAATTGCCCGGATCCGTTTCTTGACACCGGGAATACTTGGTAGATTTTTATTTCACACATGGATCTACGATTAATCTGCTTAACATGCCACAGATTTGCCCATTTTATTTACATTTCATTGCACATGTATGCTTTGCAATATGTTTCTACACTGAAGTTCTAATTTTTGTGCTTTTTTACTTTGTGTTTTGATGTAAAAAAAAAAAAAAAAGAAAAAAAAAGTCAAAAACCCATCAGAAATGTAAAAGAGTTTTTCTTTCCATAGAACAAGTATGCATGAAACAACAGCTCATGAATTTATGAACAGATCATGAATAAAATTATCTTCATCATCACCATATCCCTTCCCCCTCACTCTGTCAGACAGGCAGTCTGATATATCATCCGGCATTGTCTCTGGCTCTTTCCCGCACACCCACACCCCAGAAAAACCAAAAAAAAAAAAAACTGCTGATGTGCCTTCTGGCCAGAGAGGCAAAACCCCACACCCTGACATAAATCTCCAGGCCGAGCTTTGGCCCACCACTCTTCTCCCGTTCTGTAGCCGTGCCGTATCAGCCCGCCATCGGATCTGGCGCTGGGCAGGCCAGGCGGCCGAAAGCGGCGCTGGGGTTTTTTTGGAAAGCATATTGTCTCGTTTCACCATCTGTCCGTGAGGAGGAGATGGCAGGAGCCGAGCTCGTTTGCCGTCTGCCGCGCTTTTAGGGCTGCCGGTGTGCGCCGAGGCTTTTTGGACCGACTCATCTTAAAGTGAACCTGAGACTGCTCTGCCCACCAGAGTTAGCACCATCACTTCACACTTCCACTGAGATCTACCATCGCTGCACCAGGAGGCAGCCATTAGTGCTCTGCACAAATGAGGCCGCTACAGTATTTGGAGAAAATGACTGTTTTTACAAAGCATCGCCTTATTTTCAGATTACAATTTTTTTGGTCTTGTGGATGAAGGAGTGGTTGGAAAAGTTGTTTTAGCAGTTTGAAACTTTAAGGGTTCCTGAGATGCTTGTTTTGAAGACTACAACTTGTTATAGATATCTTTCTTTGCATTTATGAATGTTCTTAGGATTGCATAGTGGATTAGTGGGCTAAAAAATGCACTAGTAGTGTGAGCTGAAACAGCAAAGCATACTTTGTTAGTTTTACCTCTATTAAGCTGTATACGTACTACTCTTATGGAACCAGCTTGTAAAATACCTATCTACCCTTTCAGGTTTCCTACACTGTAAGTCGTGTTTTTACTTAATAGACATTTCCAGACTGCCTTTTTTTTTAGCACATTGAACTTCTAATGGTAACAGAACAATAATCTGTGCCTTTTAGTCAGTCAAAGCATTATATGAAGTTCTGTTAACTCTTTTCTGTTGCTAATTTATTGGTGCCATTTGCAGTCAACAGTTTGTCATGCTACCATAACAGCTTAGAATCAATGTCATTGTGATTGTATAAATAACTAACTAGCAAATTGTGTTTTTCTCTAAACTTTGAATATACTTAATCCAAAAGTTGATATAATGTTCAGATGGATTACATATATAAAATCAATACAGTTTTGTCTTTTAGTCTACATTCTTCTGACAATTATTCTAAATGAAATGCATTAGCTTTCTTCAGTGTGGAAAACCATGGGCTCTGTGTGTGGGCACTCTTCTATGTGTGTTTGGAGTAGAGGACTGTATGTGTGCATGCATGTGTGTGTGTGTGTTAGCGATGTCTTGGTGGCGTCTCCTGCTCGGACTGTGTTCGTGGCCTGCTCCCTCGCTGCGGCCCGTGGCTGGTTCAGCTGCTCCTTGGCTGGGCTGCTAATACAGAGCAGATTGGTGCAGATCTGCAGCCCTTGTTGTTTGATCTTTTCCTCCTCGCGCCGCGCTTGCTGGCACCCTCCACCCCTGCCTCTCCACATGGCGCAGGCAGAACTGGCATGGCCTCAACCCGCCTGCCAGCTTTCTATTTCTTCTCTCTCTCTCTCTCTCTCTCTCTCTCTCTCTCTCTCTCTCTCTTTCTTTCTTTCTCTCTCTCTCTCTCTCTCTCTCTCTCTCTCTCTCTCTCTTTCTTTCTCCCACCCCCACCCCCTTTCTTCTTCTTTGCCAGACTTGTTCCCTCATGGACGCTCTATACACATTGTGCTCTCCATTTTACAAGAGCTAAGCTAGTCGAATCGCAGCAGGACTCATCAGAAAGCGCCATACGTTCACCTCAATGCTGACTTTGACTTCAGTCACTTTCACTATGATAGTCTGGCTCCTTTCTTACATGTGAAGCTTATAATTTTCTCCTAATAGTATGCCTAGCCGCAATAGAGTACAACGTTCTCTTGACTAACTTTACAGTTACTGAAAGGAACTGTTAATACAGTTTCATACATTTTGTAAAGCTTGGTCAGTGAAAGACATTCGATTTATGTGCACTTCATTTGTGAGAGATGAAGAAAGGAATGCTGTAGGTCAATAACTAAGATTATGTTGAAGCATAGCATTCTTGAATTAGCATTGACCTTCAGTTTAAACGAGTCTTTCATATGGTCCCTTTTTTGAGTACTAGTCTATGTCTCCTCTTGTCTTCATTTTTTAGCTTTGTTTTTGAAACATTACACTCAAATTTTTCAAACCATGCTAGTTTTTGAGAGAGTCGGCGTGGATTTAGAAATTCCTTTAGTGCATGTGCTCAAAGAAATTTATGCCACAATTTCCCTTTTTTTCTGTCATAAAGGAGTGCTTTTTGTGTCAAGATGGGAGGGAAAACCCAAGGCTAATTGCTAATAAGCGGGTTTGATGATGTGTAAGCCCCGATTTACACAGTTTTTTTTTCTTTTCAATTTCCCTTGCAGTCTCTGCTGTATCTCTTCATCGGAGTCTTATCTGCTTCACACGAGCCTCCAGAGCGATCCTAATCTCCCACCAATTCATCTCACACAACACGGAGATTCGTGCCACAAGAGAAAGCGTGAGGGGGGAAAAACGTTAGCTAATGAGCCTTGCTGTTGCCTTTTAGCCCAGAAGTTTCTTTCATATACACACTACTGTGGGTCAAAGAAACATTGTGCACGATGAATAAGACTACATGAAAGACAGAATAGCAGACCACTAAGTGTTTCTAAAGCAAAAGCCACTTGTATAAAAGAGATGACATGTGGGATGGGTTGTGTGGTGAATGTTTGAAACGGGCCTTGGTCCAGTTGGATTTAACAGTTTAAATGGCTAGCAGTAGACATGGCAAAGCAGTGCGAGGTGAGGTAGTTAAGGAAGCAGATAAAGATGAAGCAAAGTGGTTTTGTAGGCCTGGTTATATCCAAAATAGGTAGATCATCCTTAAACCTATAGGAACATTCTCTTTAGTGCAATGGAATATTGACTTCTCCAGAAGCCAGACAGTAACTAATTGCCCATCTATTGAGCTATCTATGAACAGGGAAGCAAATCTAATTGAACTTTTTTAGGTGATTACATCAGTGAAAGTGAGAAACTCATATTGTTCATGATATGCAATACTTCCTTTGTTCACTGACTCCTCAGGGTTAACAGCCAACAACACAGAGTACTGCAATTATGGAGTGAATAAAAAAAAAGCAGAATAATGAAACAAATGCATAAATTTGGTATGACTTGTACAAATTACTGTTATAATTACATGGAATTGAGTAAATATATATTTCTGATGTCTGTAGAGATGCTCAAACAAGTACAGTATGTAGTGGACTGTTACGGATATGCTTCATGGTTTTTAGGTTCTAAGTTTCCTTTCCAGCATCAGAAATGATCTGAACTATCAGTGCCAGAAGGACCATAAATAAAACTTGAACCCCACTGGCACAGCATGCACTCTTTACCTTTGTGTGTGTGTGTATGTGTTAGAGAGCCTCCTGGGCAGCATATGGAAGACTCAGTGTTGCCGCAGCACTTCCCCACTGCTGCTCTAACTGCGGCCCCCGAGATCTCATTAGTATCGGCGGTGGGATGGTACGTTGCCGTAGGCTTGGGGTCCGTTCAGACTCGAGCTGCTCCCGTCCGTTAATAAACAGTATTTGCATATAATGGCCGTGTTCAGCACCATCTTTCAGTGGACAGCCCATCCATCTTTACTCTTTCTTTCTTTTTGATGAAAGTGAAAAAATCACTCTGTCTCTTTCTGTTTGCTTTAGTTTTAGTCACACTTACTTTCTAAAAATTAGCTTTTTTGCCAAAAATTGCTCCAGGGTTCAGGGTTCAAGTTTAACTTGAACTATGCAGTTTATTTCACACAAAGAAAGGTACAAATAAACAAAAAATACTTTAAGCAAACAGTGTGTGATTCTTCTACTAAAAAGCTGTTAAAGCTAATAAGTTGCTGTTCACTAAAACAAACTGCTTCACCAAAACAAGTGATCTTTAGCTGCTGTTTTTTCACTAGTAACCTTTTACTCTCTATTGAATTCACTTTGATTTGGCTCTGTTCAGCTTGGCTCTGTCCAGTGTCCAACAGGTTATATCTAAATTATGTGAGGTTGGGTTCCAAACTTCAGTAATATAAAAGAATAAAGAAACAGGAAGTTTAAACCAGTGGTTCCTAACCTAGTCTGCAGGACTCCCCAGACAGTCCACATTTTTTTTCATCAATATGGAGGAACCAGGTTGGGAACAATGGCTTCAAAACGGCTTCAAACTGTTAAAATAGAAAAAAGCACCATGTGATGTGTCTGCACTCAATCTCCTATTAATGACATCACTAGCAAAATTAAAACTTGCATGCTAGGCTATAGTAAGTGTCATGAAATGCAATGCCCTCAACAGCAAAGAACTTCATGAAGATTGCCGCGCTGGGTGGTGCAGCACAGAAAGCATTGCACACAGAAGCAAATTCACATTTTCATTACCAATACAATCTTTTATTAATTAATAAAATCTTTGACACTTTATTGGGCGAATCCCTTAAGATCACTCTTATTCTCTTATTCTTTCTCTCTCTCTCTCTGTCTTTCTGTGTGCAGTGATTGGGCCGATGGGGGGTTAATGCTGGCTCTGATGGTCTGATGTGTTGGGGTAATGTGTTGGGTGTAAGGGGGCAGTGACACTGGCTGTGGTGGGAGCTGGATCAATACTACACACTCTCTCACTCTTAAACTCTACACTTATCTACAGCACCATGATCGCTGGATGCACACCAGAGACCCTGCACACACACTAGGGAGAAAACACCACTTTCTCTCTGTCTTTGTCTTTCTCTCTATCTGTCTGTCTTTCTCTATCTTTGTATCAGTGTTTCTCTCTGTCTCTGTCTCTCTCTCTCTCTGTCTTGCTCTCACTTACTCTGTCTCTCTGTACTGCTCCTAATCTCTATCAGTTTATGCCTCTCTATCTCTGTCTTTTCCTCTGTCCTGGTCTCTCTCTATCGCTTTATCGTTCCCTGTCCTGCTCTTTCTCTATCGCTTTATCTCTATCCTGCTCTCTCTTTTTCTGTCTCTCTATTTCTTTTATTTTCGCACTCTTCCTCTGTACTTCTCCTATTCTCTCTATCACTTTATGTCTCTTTATCTTTGTATGTTCTCAAAATTCTTTTTTCTGCACTCTTCTCCCTGTGCTACTCGTTTTCTTTAATTGTCTCTCTTTCCACCTTTCTCTCTGTGATTTTGTCTTATTTTCTTTCTCTTGCTCACTCTTCCTTTGTCACTGGTTCTTCTGTTGCTTTACTCCACTACTAAGTTTCTCTTAAATTTACTTCCTTTCGCTTTCCTCTTTCTTTCTTCCAGACACCTTGACAAACTTTCTGTGTACTTTGTGTCTGTGTTGAGGGTTAAGAGTAAAAGTAAGATATTTGTGTTTTGTGTCACTTCTCAGTCAGAGTCTGTAAAATCACTGATTGTTTTAGTAGAGGTAAAACCAATGCCCCTGTGTTTAAGCCCAGACAGTGAAGGGGTGAGGCTTTGTTATTTTTGCAGTCCGTTGCGTGAGGAGCAATGCTAGAAACCCTCATGTCTTAACAGTCTGCTTCAGGTGCACGGGAGACAGCCGCTTATTGTGTTTACAAAGTGGCCGCAGAGAGTGTTCTGGTCATGGCTCTCCTTTGATTTTCTGAAAGACGGGGGGAAAAACACATAGTCGAGAGTGGAAAAAGGAGAAAAAAATGCTTGAGTTCCCCAGTGGAGTGTTTGCCTACTTTCAAGTCTTTCATTAAACTTCTGAAGCCTGAGTTAATCCTTGCTTCACCATACGACAAAAAAAAAAACATTGCATTCAACAATTAAAAGGGGGGTGGTAAGAAGACAGGGAAAAAACAGGAAGGGGAAAGAAAGAATGGAGCAAGGCTGATCGCTCCATATTCATATTCCGATGCAGGCGTTATCACTTAAAAGGCTTTCTAATTACAACAACAAGACAAAAACTGCTTGGATTCCTTCCAGACCCGCAAAATGATAAAATAAGCTTGCTCTCTCTGCTGGGTGCTTAATCTCCGCAAAGCACCTTGGAGCGTCATCTCCCAAATACATGCGACTGAATGTGGAAATGCCATTTGGAGATGCAGGTGTGACATTTGATAAGAAACTTTGGGATTAAATATGTTGGGCTAATGAGGAAACCCAGCTAGCCCATCAGGGCAAACTATTGGTCGGATTGTGCGCCAGGCGATAACATTCCTCCACGCGTACCTCCAAATTCATTATTAATAAACACCCCCAGTCTCTCTCTCTCCCCCTACCTCTCTCTGAGCCAGACGACTGAGGGATGTTGCTTCTCATTAGGAGAGAGGAAAAACCTGAGGGAGGTAATAACAGAGAACAACATGATTTCAAGTATGAAACTATGCTCAGTTTACAAGTTACTCAGTTCCTGTTTGTATCTTTTTGTTGTGCTGCTTTGCATTCCTGATTACAAGTGATTGTGGTTTGTCATTGTTGTGAATGTGTGAACAACCTCTAACCTCATTTTGCTTTTGCTGTTTTTGGCCATTTGGAATTGATCCATGAGCTAATCACTGAATTTCTGATAAAATGGATGCCCCCCACCCACACTCCCCAAGTTACCTGCTGCTGACACACTGCCCATGCTGGATGACCACAGTGATATGGTCATGCACAGTAAAGCCTAATATAGTAAGTAACAAAAACAGAAACTGTGGGACACTGTTCAGTGCTTGGACCCCTACACAATTCCACACAACAGCACATATAGTCATAGATGCATGCATGCACCTCACCTTGTATATGCTAAAATGTCAGCCAAGTTGTAAAAAGAAAAATAAGTTTGACTTAATGCTGTTAACTGAGCACTGAAACAATAGCTTGCACATCAACTGCAGTACACTTGGGTTGGACACCCATGCGGGTTTCGGGGGCTGAGAAGCAGAGGGCTTCTTCTCCACTAAGCCGTTGGTGCAGCGGACTGGAAGTCCCGGCCCGGGGCTTGACATTTAGAGCGATTTGGAGCAGATTAAGAGAGCATTAAAGGCGTAGTCTGTCAAAGGGTCTTTAATGAGGTGTGGGGCCATCAGTTCACCCACAGTGCCCCTGATGAAGTCTACACATCCGGGCCGGTGTATCTTTGAGCCAGAGATGTGTGTGTGTGTCAGTCGGTCAGAAGCCCCTCCCTCCATCCCACAGGTTCAGCTCAGCTGCATGTGTTTGTGAGGTTGAGAGGCTTTCTCTAAGGGAGGCTGGATTGCTGCAGAAACTCTGCCAGGAGCCTCCAGTCTATTGAAGAGTGTCAGTCTAAAGCAGCTTAGTCTAGCCAGGCAGTAGAGTGGCACTGAGTGACAGCACTTTGTTACTCGGACCAGTAGCTGCCCGGAAATGTTCCATATTCAAATCGCAACCAGATTTTAAGGTGTGCACCCGTTCCTGTTTCCACAAACCAGGCTGTTCCTTAGTGACCTGCTCTAATGTCACATACAGTCACCTTCAAGTCTAAAGCATGCAAAAATAAATATTCCATAGTCTAATTAACCTCCATCACAGTACGTTTTCTAAGTGTATCAGGGTTTATCAGTTCTTTAGAAGAGCATTAAACAACTAAATTGATTGGTAGAAGACCAAGATCCTGTGTTATCTGTAAAAGTGTATATATGTTTTACTTTTGTTGTGGTTTTGGCAAATTGGTTTCAGAAAAATAAAATATTCTGAGGCATATAGCGAGATCTAATATTCTAAAACTACTAGTGCATTGTACAGTGTTGATATATACTTTGTGTTTGTTTTGTTGACAGTGTGCACTCAAGCTGATATGGACTGATATGGACAAGTTTGACCAAAAATCTTAACGTGGTCGATGTTTGAAAAATGACCCAGAAATTGTGCTAAAAGCAAAAAAAAAACTTAAAAACTGTACAGCTTTGAAAGTGCATATATTAGCACAAGAAATGGAATCTGTTCTCTCTTTTAGGTTCCTAACTCAGCTAGGAACTTAATGTAAATAAAACAAGGAAAAAGTTTCTTTCTTCGCAAATATGCTTCCAGATATATTTCACAAATACAAGAATATAAGAAAAGGTTATGGTTTAATAATATAAGAAAGGTTATGGCTTGAGAATACTCAAGGTACAAATGCTTTCAAATTTTAAGTATGTGGAAGAGATTAAATGGAACTAGTTATTATCCATCCAGCCAGTGTGCACATGACAACTACAGCGTTGGGATTTCGAGGCATGTGCAAATTAGGCGTGCTCTAAGTGGACCCAATATCACATACTGTCACCTCGAGGTCTAGAGCATGCAAAAATGAATATTCCAAAGGCTTTCAGCAGTGCATACATTAACTGGCAAATAAAAACACAGGTAATTGTATTCCTCTCCCACCGACCTCCCCCTTCCTTTGTTTTAGGATGTGCAAATAAAGGTTGTGGGTGTAGTGACGGCATCAAGGCCGAGCTTTATGATGGTAATGAAGTGGCCCGGTACGCAGCCATGAGAAGTCCAGCACAGAGCCGCTCAGATAACGCACATGTGACGGCCGTGGCAGTGGTCAATTACAAAGACAATTGGAATAGTGCGTCAAATGAATCATTCAGACAGCATGGCAAACGAGGCGGGCCATCAACTGGCATGTAGAGTGTGAGTGTGTGCGGGTGCCCATGCTGGTGGCTATTTAACCCCTTAAACTCCAAGGACCTGCGACCAGTTTTCTGTTCTTCACTGCCATGCATAATTTAATAACTTACATATTAATTTCGTAGCAGTATGAGACGATTTCTAATTGTTACTGAATGATATGTCTTAAAGGAAAATTCCTTTAAGGATAATAACTGATTAATAAACCTAAAATTTCATGGGTTAAAAGACACACCAAAGTGCAATTCACTGCTGCAGTGTCAATAAATAAGACATGCATATTTATCTGAGAAGTGGAGATTTTATGCCTTTGACCTACTTTAACCTCGAAATGGCTGCATAAATATTGCAGCAGCCCTAATGTGCTCTCAGGTTAGCGTAATAGGCTAGCTGTTTCTGTTCTGTGTGCACTAATGCAGGACTAATGGAACCGAAGCAGTCTGAGGTGTCTGTCCTTTTTCAATTGAGCTGCATAAGGTGAATCTCCCTGCCTTGGCTGCTGTTCCTTCGCGGGAGGAATAAAAGCCATTCCAATAGTTTCATCTCCTTAGGCCTGCACCACGGCTAATCTCCCCCCCACCACATGAACATTTCCACTCCAGTTCCTTCCCACTCCAGACATATTTGCTCTTCACAGCCGCTCGTGTCCCGTTAAGATTTAAACAGCAAACAGAGGACGGCAGGAGATAACCTGACGCTTTTGGACCGGCTCGGCTCCCCCGACATTATTTTAGAAGAGCAGATCTGAAGCTCTGCGCTGCTGCGCGATTATCTGCCGTGATTCCCTCTTCGACGCAGCAGTCATTCATCTGCCCATTCCACACACACCGAGTTGCATGCTTGCACACACTCATAGACATAGGATCGTGTTCAGGTTACAAGCCTTTTTGCTCAAATCTAATCACTCTGGCTTGACGGTTCACATTTGTGTCAATAGTTTGAACACACCTGTCTGACATACATATGACCATTTTATCAAGTTAGCCACTGCTTTTCACTGGATGATGACAACTGCAATATGTGAACGTGTGGTGAACTGTGGGCAAAAGTACATGAATTCTGAAGTGGTAGCCTAGCCATTATATCAACAGTACGTGGGGGTGGTGGTAGAACACATTCTTCCTGTATTATACAGTATATGCATAGTATTCTAATGGCAAATGACTGATAAGTAACAACTGTGTTTGAAAAAGGCCACTTCTAGTGGAAGTTCATTTTTTTAGCATAGGTAATTGGCAAAATGAAAAATAGATTTGAAACAGGTTTTGGGGCTTCTTTGCTTTAACTGCATCTTTATTTAGTGAAACAGTGATGGCAGTACAGCAACTTGGTATCTGTAATCCCAAGTTAACATCAGAGAACAAAAGATTTCACAAACTTATATTACAGAAGCAAGTCTTAGTTTTGGAGCAATGCCTTATCTTTTAGCACCTCATCATCTCAATTTAGGAAATCCTAAATTACACAGTGTAATAACAAGTCCAATAATCAGTAGTTATATCAGTTGCCAAGCAGCCACCGATATTCGCACAATTAACACATAAAACCTAGCTGAACAGTTACTGCTGTGACAAGTGTCAAAACAAAGCAAAAGTACAATTAACTAGAAGTTTAAAAAACACTGTGGCTGTGCTTCCCTTTGCTTTTTAACAAGGTGTTGCCATTCCAAAGTTTCATTTTCTGTTTACAAAGACCATAGCCGGCCTGCAAGCCATGCTGATGTTAAACAGCCACGCGTTCAACTCTCTCTTCATTTTTCACCACCAACACTGCAAACTGTATTTGGCAAGTTGTATAAACACATAATGAGAGGAAATGGGGAATACATGTATATATTACTTTCATAGGTAAAACTACTGATTGCGATATGAATAATGAGTAATTCCACTATGCTTGTTACAGTGTTAAACTGCCTGTCAAAGTTGTTTACAAATAAAAAAAGATTACCTTTTTGATAAAAAACCTAGCAGTAAAAGGCAAGAGCGTAAAACGTTAGGACACCACTTAAAAGTCAGGACAGTATTAAGGACATTTTATCTAGTATAGCTTTGTAATAGTAATTTCTTATCTGTTAAACTGGATCTGGATATGATAATGGATTTAAGAATGGTTATCCTGTTATATTCTATATGTGTGTGATGTATATGAATTTAGGAACTGTTATCTGTAATAAACACTACATTTGATCCTAACAGAAGTTGTCATAATGACTAAATGGATTACATTTCCCTAGTTAGAATGTTTCTGTAATACGACCCATATTGTAAACAAGCAGTGCATTTGTGTTCTGTTGTGTCCCATGTTTATGCACATATACCACATTGCTGTGTTCACACAGAGCTGGCAAAATCGAATCTGTTCAAGATAAAAAGTGTTTGTGCCAATTCTTATAATAAAAATATGAACATAGACAGAAATATGAAGACAAAGCACTAATGCTAGGTGTTTGTTTGAGGTTGAGTAGGGTCAGTTTACATTGCAGCACCAGAGAACTGAAGCAATGAGGAAGAGAAGATTGACACATCTCAGTCAGCTCAACTTCATTTTAACACTTGCTTTCTTGTCATTGAGGGCTGTTTCTTAAATACTGTTCTCAGCTTCATGGGGCATTGCTCAGACCATAAGCTCTATGAAAAAACCAAGGGCATTACTATATGTCTTATTTAGCCATTCCTGTGACATTATGTGTATGTGTGGGTGTTTGAACATAAAATATAACTCATGTAGTTTTGGATCTACTGCGAGATGAAATTTCTACCCTTGTTTATTTAATCCCGTCACAGAGATTGTCTGTATTTCTTCTGCGTTTTTGCATTAACCTTCCGCAATGGTTAATTAACTGAGCACTTCTTACGAGCGTATTTAACTTGACCTCTCTTTGTTTAATAACCTGGAACCCTGCTCCTACGACTTTGCCCCCTATCATCACCTGCACCAGTAAATCCGAGTTCGCAATACTCGCTAACAAGCCTGCCTAATGCAATTGGCCGTCCCAAATATGATGTATATTAACTACAGTCAACTACATGCGTCCCGGCTGTCAGGATTCTATTATGGAGCGCACCCCCCGCCCCTTGTTTTGATACAGCAGTAATTTAAAGACCCATCTTAATTGACTTATTTTTTCCGCATGCCTCTTCCCAAGCCCCGGCGCATGCAGTGCAGTAAGAGTGGCGCCGCTTTATTGGGCCACACACAATGTAGCCGGTTCAATTTTACCATTCATAATGAATGCAGGAGCGCCATTCAAATGCAGCCATAAGCACACAGCAGATAAGAATTTAATTAAATGTAGATTAAAACCAAACAGGAAAACACACTCGCTGATAATTTTTTATCACCTCCCCTGGTCATATTCCTCCTGGCTTACACACACACACACACACACACACACACACACACTTGTTCTTCCTTGGGCTGCGGCGGGCTCTTTTTGGGGGGGGTCCCTGAAAGTGACAGGACTCTTTGAATGTCCAAAGACTGAGAGAAAGAATGGAAAGGGCAGCTTTCACTGGATTTCATTTTACACCAAGGGTACAAGAAATTAGATAATGCAGCATTTCAACACTACAGATGGTTGTGTGAACTGCAACCCTTAACCTTTTGAAGTCGTACTTATTGCCAGAGATAAAAGCTTGGAGCTATTCGGTTATACATTACATTTCAATGTTATATGTCAGTATTTTTCACTTAAACGTCACTGAAGCTATCAGAAAGATTGTGTTGAATGTGGCTTCTAAACATGAAACCTGTGTCACATCTGTAAACAGGCCTCTTAAATTGAACAAAAAACATCCTTTTTTTCGGTCGTGTTTAGACATTTCCTGTAGTCATAACAAACAGAAATTAGTCAGCAGCACCTTCTTTACAGGACCGAATTCTTTTTCTCACTCCTTACCACATTTTAGTACTCTATTTGTGGCAAACCTAATCTGCTTCTACATAAACAGACATTTTTGGGTTATGTTATTAAAGGCAAGTTTATTTGTACATAGTGACAATTTGAAAGTTCCAAAGATCCAAAGAAAAGTTTTTGCAAGCATAGTTACAATCCAAAGAAAGTTGCAGGAAAAAAAGATCGTGGAAACTCGATTGGGATATTACTCAGTTTTACTCGGGTCATTTCCAGCACCCCAAGTGAGGAAGAGCACTGAAAGTTACCGCTTTCACCCACTGAATAGCAGTCGTAACTGAACAAATCTTGCTTTGAAGTAAGACCACTGTCTAAGCTGTTGATCAATCCTTGGTATACACAGTGCTTGTAAAATTTTAGAACCTCCAAAAGTTGATGAAGCTTAGGAGAAGGTTCTGAGGTAAAACCAGCCTCTAATTGACTGTAAATCAATCCTTGGGATATCTGTGCTAGCAAACTTTTTGAAACATCTAAAGAGTTGATAAGGCATCCAGGTGTCATATGAATCAAAAACTGAAAATTAACATTTTAAATATTCCTAATAATACAGATGTTGGGAGGAATACTGAACAGGAATGTTCATAATGAGCATTTATAAGCATTTATAGCAGCTGTTTGGAAATCATTGAATGGCCTGAAATGATGACTGTGCTGACTCCTCTGAAGGAAGTGGAAGCTTTTTTGGACAACAGGAGAAATTGTTAACCCTCTTCTCCATTTATTTGGAGGAACTCCAAATTTAGTTTTGTTGTGGGTCAGTATAAGGGCTTATTTGACTAGATTCCAGCTCTCGTCCACATTCCGCATGCAGCAACAGAGTGAGGCCTGCCACCGAATTAAAAGAGGTGACTTTTCCCTTGTTCTCACAGTTTATGCTTCTGTGGTAGGCATATTGAAAAGGTAGATTTTCATTTCAGAACCTTCGCAGAACAGTTTGGGGTGAATTGGGATGGTAAGAGAGAGAGAATTAGAAATACAGCAAACTCAGAATTTTTTTTCAGATTTAAAACCACAGATATTTCATATATAGTTTAATATTTAGACTGAGACATAATCATGACAGCTAAACATTCTTCTACGAGTAAAATAAGCAAAATATATCTACCTGTTTATCTAAAGAGGGCATTTCTCTTTAGCAGTTACTACATAACTTAGAAGAGCGTTTTTGTTATGTATGCTGGTTTTTATAAATGATAGAAGAACTGGACTGAGAGAGACCCTCCCACACACACACACACACACACAGGCAGCACCACTGCTGCCACCACTGTCACTGTCCCTCTCTCTCCCTGGCGGATGATGCCATGGCTGGCGCCCGTGGCTGTGGCGAGGCCGAAGCCTCTCTGTTCCGCTCTATTACCCCCGTATAAGCCCCGTGCCTTTTCCTGTGGGCTACAGGAGCAATTTCCTGTCGCTGCGCGTTTGATCAAGTGCTAAAGCCCTCGCGATCAATAGAGAGACAGATGTCGGCTCCAGATGGCCGCGCTGCAGCTACCTGGGGGCAGCAGAGGGGGCCGTGCCAGGACGACAGAATGGCGGCTGGCGGGGTGAGGGCAGCGGACACCCTCCCTCCGCTCCGGCCCACAAACGCAATTAGGCCCTTTAGCCGCCGGATACCCGCTAAGGGTGGAATAGGGCGTAATTAGTGTCTGCTTCCAGCAATACATGGAATTACATAGGGGCTCAGGAGCAGGGCATGATGGGACCGCTCTGGGGGAGGGGGCAGGTGAGAGGATCAGGTGTGAGCAACTGTGGGGCCAGGATGGGCCATTTTGGGCGAATCTCTAGGTGGGCGTAGAATGGTTCTACAAATATAAAAAAGTGTACGATGCCCTAGGAATCTGGGTTCTGGGTGCAGGAGCATGAATTACAAAGTAAAAGTGAGCAAAAAGTAAATAAATAATAAAGAAACATTTATATATAATCCAAAATACACATACACAGAAAAAGTGCAGTATGTATTATGTACTGTTTCATAATTAAATACTGACTTGATTTGTTTAGTTTTAAGGCCTCTCACTCATGGTCTCTTTAACGCTCCTGGGGAAGTGCTAAAAGAGAAGGGGGCGGTACAACTAGTTTAATACCAACACATGGACAATACTGTTTAAATCTTAAAAAATTAAAATTAATTTCATGTCTTTGTAGTAAAAAAACATTATATAAAGTATACATTTACAAAGTATACATACATATACATTTTAATATACTTTTTGTGCTGACAAATACAATCAAGCAGTGCACGCTTCTCTACTTGAATTTTTCCCGTCCCTTTGCGAATACCCTATACTATTTAGTTACTTACGTTAGAGATCCAAAAATGGTATCCAAGTGATAAAGACACTGCTCAGCTTTTGAATTTGTTATTAAATGACAGACTGGCTGCTTGGATATTGTATTTTGATACTGTAAGACAAGCATTCTAAATTTTACTGTGCTGTTAAAGTACTTAGTTTGATACCATTAAATCGATATTGAACAGAAATATCGAATTCTGTGCCCAGCCCTAGGGGCCTGTTTTGCGTGATGTGGATCCCACCACCACCCACTTCCTCCTAAGCACCCGTTTCCTCTGTCCAGTTCCAGAATGCCAGATCGCAGCGGCGCAGGCCGAGGCGACATCTTTGTCAGCTCTCCTCCTCCGATTAGTCCGTGTCGTGGCCATCCGTCATCTTCCAAAATGGCTGACAGGTGCATTAATCTGGCGTACTCTCCCACGAGTGCCGCCCATGCCAGAAGGGCCGAAAACGGACCTTTTTCAGCATGTAGTCGGAGCCATGTTTTTTCAGATTCCAGGCCGTGCATTTGCAGCAGGGCAGCGTTCCATAAGCCCATGTGGCCAGGGGAAGGTGCCATGTTGGAGGAGGGCCGCCCGGCCAGAGCGCAGCTAGCTCACCTGCTCCCCACAGCGGAGCATGCTGGGTAGGGGGACGCGGGCCACTGGCCACAGCTGGGGGTCCAGCACCTCCTCCAACCCCCCACACTGGCCCGTCACTACAGCTTTTACTGTTACTGCAGAGACACGAGTGTCCCATTAATGCAGCTGGTCAAAATAGACTGTTGGGGTGTGTTTGAGCGTGTGTGTGTGTCCCTCCCAGCAGGCATCTCGGTAAACACATGTCAACTAGTCACAACCAGTTCACAGAGGGGGAAAAAAAGAGAAGAAGAATGCTTTTCTTGGGATGAAGGCATGTAGAACTGCAAAACCTCGGACCCACATTTAAATTGAGGTCATGTCGTTGTCATTATAAACAAGTGTTGGCATGAGCCATTATCATTGTGTGGAGTGAATGGAGTGGATAGAATGAAAAATATGCATAGTAAAGCTTGGGAATTCACCGCGTTTCAAAAATCTCTGCATACTGTACAGCATTCTCTTGCTTTCAAATTATAGATGAATGGTCTGCAGTGAATTTTGATGACTTGAAACTTTAAAAATGCTGAGTACTTGTAATATTTAATTCGTGCACGTTTATTTTCTATGTTGTTTTGAGTAGAAAGCAGCTATTATACTGCAAATTAATAATACATATCCATCATACCAAATTTAATGACACCCTTGCACTCGCTTTTGTAGTTGGTTTTTAAGCAGCTCGGCCAAGCTGTCCTAGATATGTGTGCTTATTTGTTTGTTTTTATTTATTTATTTATTTAAGCATGTTAGTTAAAGAAAACACTTCGGTGTTTGAGTAACAAATAAATAAACTTATAATTTTACCATTAATTGAAAATGGTTTACAGTAATTCACATTATAGCATATAGGACTTTATTCCACAAATGGCAGCAATCGAGCCAATATCATTTTCAGTCAGCTGTGAACAGAGCTGCTTGCATCTCGAGGGACTCATCAAAGGAACCTGTAATTATTTTACATATTATGAATCATTTGCATATATCAGATCAGAATTTGAAGCTAGAATGTTTTCTAAGCTGCAGTTAGAAATATATGAAGTATATGCATGCAGAGGTGTGTAAATCAAAGCATGTGTAAAGCAGAAATAAAATTATTTTTGAAGGGTAAAAAAAGAACAGTGAAATTGTTGAAAGACGAAGTTTTCTTGTACTTGTGTGAAGAAAGCTGCTGCTGAAGACCACTTGGGTCATGTCTGTAGCACCCTTCATGTCTCTGTGACCTGGATACTGCTGTTTCACTACAACCACTCTTGTTTTTGTTGTACACTTTCTGGATTTTTATGTTAACGGTACATTTGGTCTGAAGCTTAAAACATCTATGACATTTGTCGTCATGATGACAGTTTTTGCTTTAACTGTGTGGCTCAAACATTACATAGTTTCAACCAGTTGTATTGACTGGAACACTACACACTACTATAAGCATTTGAAAATCATTAAATCATCATCTAAAAAAAGCCTAAAGACCTGAGACTTCTAAATGTGTTTACAGCACCTTGTTTCTTTAACTCATATGTCAGTTATCATACCAAGCATTAGGGCTTTCACAGAAAGAACACCATAATCTGTGTGATCATAGTCTTATGATTGTACTCAAGCATGAGCAGAGTGCCCCCTTATGGTTCTAATCAGAAGAGCACGCAGACTGAGGTCTGTGCCTCCATATCCACACTGGAATTTACTGCAGTGATCAGTACCTTGTTACAAATTAGATCCTAGAGCCTTTTATTGACCTTATTGGTTGAAAAGTGCATGGTTTCCTGAGTAGCTGACCGGTGGCCCAACACAAGAGTGCGAGCCTTTAAGAAGGCTCTAAATACCTCAAACCTTAGGGGCCTGCAGGGTCTTGCATACACTGAATTCCATGCAACTTTTAGCAGACTGGACAAAGATAAAGCCAAAGCAATCAGTAACTGTGCTTTCAGTAGAAAATAAACTTCCTTTATAGAGAGAAGAAACATTCTTAACACCCAACAGTGAAGCTTCAGTCTTCAGAATATCTAATGAGTCATTCTTCATCAGCTCACCAACCCTGGTCCTGGAGAACTGTCATGTGGAAATATAGCTTCACAACCTGATAACCCACTCTAGCTAATTCAACTTTTTGAGGCAGTAGATGGGAGTTGGTGAAAACTGTAACCCAAAATCTTTAAGACCTCAGTATGACCTTACAGTAGGACAATATAGTTGAAACTTATTTTTATTTTCTATAGTCAAGTATAGTTAATTTCTGTCAGTCAATTCATCATAATTTTTTCACACAGGGCACCTTCAAATGGTGTAAAATATTTAAATAACATACAAAAGCTTCATTTTGTAATGACAAACGCACATCATAAAGGAAAAATTAGTCATATAGACTCACAATTACTCACACTATGTTTACCTTGCTTTATCCAAACCCTTGCTAAGCTCTGAAGGAAAAAACTCCATGCTGCTTTTTTCACCTGAACTTTTTAGCTGTATCTGTGCACTGATTAAATATATATAAATCCAGTTAGAATATTTGAGGAGAATATACAATAGCTTGCACACCTGTTAGCGGAATGTAATTGCTGTAAAAGGGTGGGTATGTGTTTTTGTAGAGCTCATATTAGTGGGCTGCTGCGAGGGCACTGTTCGAGCTTCTGCTGCAGTCATTTGTCTGGACAGATGGGTAAGACAAAAGCTGATGTGCTTAACTACGCGTTTTACAGCAAACTATTAAAGTGTTGTGCTGTTTATACACACAAGCATTTGAATACCTGTCTTCAGGCCAGTTTAATTATCCTCCCCCTTCTGTCAGCTCCCTCACCACTTTGTTGTCTCCCAGAGAGAGAGAGAAAGAAAAAGGGAGAGATTTGTTTCTGTTTTCATTAAGATATGACTGCAGTGGTCCAATGATGCGACCGTATTTCAGCACTTGCACAGAGAATCCTAATACTCATTCACTGCCACCGTACATTTACACAGTGACTTTTTCCTGCAAAGTCAAAGCAATTAAAGTGCCCTGTGATGCCTGCCGTTTGAAATCTCTGCAGCTTGATCCATGCGCTCCTGCGATTCCATTCGATTTATCATTGTCTGTGAGGTGGGGGAGAACACTTAAATCCATAATTCCATAATGTGCGCCTTCAGTTCCTTTATGTCCACCTCTTTACCAGTGTGTTTTAAACCGTTATTAGGCTGTTAACTGTACTTACAAGCAGCAAAGCCCCCCGATATAGGGCAGAGAGAGCCACAGCATGCCATACTGAGGGAATGTAGTGGAGAGGCCTTTTTTTATATAATTATCTGGACTATGTACAGGATGCCGCCGTTTTTGATTGTTTAAATGAAGCAGCTGGCTTATTGTCTCGCCCTTAATTCCTCTATTGTTTTTGGAATATGTCAGAGTTCTTTATTCTTTTATCAGGTGCGCTGCAGGAGGAGGCAGACAATAGCCTTCATTGCAGCTCGCATTGGCCGGCGCACAAAGGCTCTCAGCGGCTCGCGGGCGAAAAAACGCGGCAGGTCTGGGCGAGAGATGCACTTTTTTTTTCCCCCTCCAGCTCAGCTCCTCTTCTCCTCCTGTATGTGCTTCCTGCCTGCAGGCGCACTGCTGACCCACCTGCACATTACGCTGCATATAAACACACCAGCATGGCCAAATAATAGCACATACGGGAAGCCTCGAGTGCAACTTCCTGCCTCACAACACGGCCAGCTGCTGTGGCAGGGTGAAATCACTTCCACGCGTAGCCACTGTGTTTAGAAATCAGCGTAGAGGCTGCAGTTGTGCTGGGCTTGTGTTGTCGGCTACAGGTATAAACAGTAAATTTAATGAAACTCAGCAGCCAACACATTAGAAGTAACCATGCCTGAAAGAGTAATTTGGAGGGATTCCATACAAGAACTACTTTTGGTTTACGTAAGAAGGTTCCGTACAAACCTTTACTGTAAATGTAAATGAGATGTGCAAACGTGAATAACCTTGTTAAGTTTAAAGGACCTTCACATAATGGACGGATGTTCGAGCCAAGAACCATTTAGGAAACCTTTTAGGAAGCATTCACATGGGCTTGTATTGGGCTGTCCCACTTTCACCTGGGGTATACTGTATATAGGCACGTTTTCATTGAGGAACCAATATGGTTTTTGGGTACTAGATACTAGAAAATAACGTAGAGCTCAGGGTTATTATAGAACTGTTATCACAGGCCGAGAGCGCTACAGTAAAAATGTATAACGAATACAAAAAAAAAATAGGGGAGGTGACATGGCAATTGTTTGAAAAAAAAAATTTAAATGAATTTTTTTGACATCCTTAACAGCCTATCTAACTCTCAGTTTCAACATAACCAGTATACACTGCCAGAAAAAAGGGCACAGTACAATAATGATCTTAAAGTATAATTGCGTACCCTAAAAGAGTTTTGAAGGTACACCACATTCACTTTCCCATGAGGAAAGGAGCAAGGCTCAGGATGTAATTAACATGGTTGTCAGTTGAATTCTAAAGAGACCTCATTTAACAGCATCTTAACGAACAGTGCCTGCTAAAGCCTGAGTGGACGGCTGAATCGGTGTAATGTAACTATTACAAATCTTGGCATTTCTGAGGTGTTTTAAAGGAATGCTCAAACTAATGTATTTTCAGAAGTGGTCACGTTTTCAAGTGATACGTTTAACAGTGGTTTTGTGCTGGACTTCTGATCCGGGGTTGTGTGAGCAGCAGTGGGTTATACAAGGAAGTGAGAAATAAGTCATTTGTTAAGACTCAGGAAACTCATTAGCAGATTAATAACAAAGAAACCATGTAGTAAACACATGTAGTGTATGTAGTTCGTAATGTAGTTCATAGCCTTTTAACGTTCTATTTTAATATAGAACGATACAGTAAAAAGACCAGCCCAGAGAGGGTGCATGGAGTCAGTGCAGCTCTGAAAACTTTAACTGTAAAGGAATATGGTGCAATTATGTTCTCTAACTTAGAGTACTGAAGGCATACCTTAGAGCATACCCAGTGACTTTAGGGATAACACCCTTACCAGCACCTACTACAAATGCCAGTGTGTACTCTCTGGAATTAAGCATGCCCAGTATTAGAAGAATAACCATTATTAATTTCATTATTATTTTTTTCTCTTGTCAACACATGCCAATACAGTTTACCAACTGACATATCCAGTCTTTTATTTTAAAGAAAAAAACATCAGAGATACTTTCACCTTTTTCAGCACCTGTGATCCATATAGTGGCGGTGCTGGTAATGAACTGGTAATGACAGGGTGTGGAGTCGCTCCCCCTGTGGCAGGTGACAGTTTAGATGTGTGTTGATGCTAACTGGTGGTGAGCACAGTGGGAGTTTTGTTATTTTAATTAGGAGATAAGGATTGAGAGAGCCTCTCCAGGCAGTGTGTGGCGTGGGTGACAGAATCCAGCTGATGAAGAGGCCGTGTGTAGATCTACCTGCTGATAGGGCTGCTTTTAGAGACAGCTCTGCTCATTTCTCTTAACTCACACACACACACTCATACGCAGCCCTCGTGACCTATTTTAATAACACTTCGGTGCCATGACATTTGTGTGAACACTGAGACTGGTGGTGTATCAGGCACTGCTTAACGGAAAATCTCTATCTGCTGCACCTGTAGCATACAGATGACGACCATGGACTAGGGATAATATGATACATAATATTAATAATGGAGGTGTCTGAATATGTGCTCTGTGTTCATATGTTAGTATTTTCTGGTTAAATATGATTTTTAATTTTAAGGTCAATTTAACTAGATTTTTCAACATTCCCTGTTAAACTCGGTCGACAGCTGATTGATTTTTGCTAGCATTACCTGCCATACTTCCCTCTAACAAAATAAACCCCAAACGACAGTTTTATCATTTATCATTAATTTGTAAACAGTGCAGCCATTTTTGGGGGTAGGTGGATGTACAACAAGGGGATATATTCATCCTACACCTTCCCACCCACTCCCTTTTAAAAGGATGTACCCAGATGCCTATTTTCTAATCGTAGTTGTATTTTTTAATGGTTGTCATGAAAGATGATAATTGAGACTCTTAGATCCTGAGGGTTGTACTGGCATTACAGTTTTAAACTTGTATCAGATTTGATTATAAATGCATAGTGAAGTCATTACACCCTTACTGTGGACAACATGCTTTCTCTGTACAAAAGACATATCCCCGTTTCATCATTTGTATGTTCAATAAGCAGCAGATTAGGTTAGAAAATGCTGGATTATTTAAATTTTTAAATTGTCAACAGGGGTCTAATCACTAATTAAATGGAAACTACACCACCACTTCAAAGTCAAAGTACTACAAAATAAAAGTCCTGAGTGTAAATTGTAAGAACTGCTATGATAGAGTGAGAATGTGTATATGTAATGACCTTAATTCAGGTCTTCTTTTATTATGAACATGTGTAATGAGCTCATTGAGCGTTTCTGCTCTTACCTCTCACTAATGCGTCCCCTGCTGCTTCCTGAGCCAACAGCTGGACTGGAATCACAGGTCCTTCTTTATTCTGACGCTCTGTCGGAGTGTTTGCACATCTTTGAAAGCTAACAGAGCGCTTTAATTAATTGTCCAGCTTTTCCTTCTGAAACAATGTCCTAATTCTGCCATTTAGCACCGGCATATCATAGTTTGTTGTTATCTCGGCAGCCAGATTTTTGTAAATAGTCATATTAAAAAATTTAATCTCTTGAATGGAAAATGAAGAGCAGCTGAAAGCCCTGTCATGTGCAGAGATAAATATTATCTGAGCTAAAACCTTCCCTCTTACCCGCTCTCCCCCTCCTTCCTCTCTCTGCTGTCTCTCTCTCTATTCTTCTAAGTTAATAAATATGTTCAGAATACTCCAGTAGAATGTGTTATCTGAAAACGCAACTGCTAGAAAGTATTCCAGACCTTTTTCTCAGTGCAGTACTGAATGTTCTGACTGGTTGGAAAACTTCACCCATGGAACAAAATATTCAGCTTATACATCTCTTTGCAACTTCTTTGTAGTTTGGCAAGTTTATTGATGCTAAATATGTAAAGTGTATCTTACAAATATGGAAATGTCATTTTTTACCCTTTTAGACTATCGATGACCATGAATCTTTTGACAAGCACGCACAGAGCAAACTTCACAAATGCATTCAAATTATCACAATTCATAAATAAACATATGCAATAGTAATTTTAGGTGTGAAATGAGTGTTCATTTCATTGTTTATATAGGTATATATATCAGAGCATGAATTAACTCAATATTTTGTTTGTTTCTCTTAGGTGGTCAGCTATGGTGCACAACCACTAAGAACATAATGGAAGGAGAAGAGCTGGTGGCGTTTGTTGTGGACTTTGACTCCCGGCTGCACTCGGTCAATCATATGTCCCTGAGTGAGGGCATGTACCCAGCACGCCTGTTGGACACCATCCAGCTCCTGCCCCAGCAAGCTGCCATGGCCTCCATTCTGCCTACCGCTATAGTTAACAGTGAGTAACGCAGGACGTACAGATCTTACCATATGAAATAAATGTCTATATACTGTACACGTGCTACACATGCAGACTTGATACAAATTAACATGCACTCAATCACACAGTACACTAATAAAGTCATAGCACCGTCTCCTGCTGTAAACTTGGCTGCAAAGGCGTTGCATATGGACACTCACCTGTCCCCCTGGCCATGCTTGCCTGCATTGTGGCCAATTGTGTGAGCCAGCTCAGCCCTCATTACATACAGTCACCTACAAAACGCAATGTGCTGCCTGTGTCAGGTATTCATGGACTCACCTCTGTCGTGTGGATAAGAATATCAGACCTTCAGTGTAGTTTATAGCACAGATTCTGAACAACGTGTTACTTACACAATTCAACCTATGTGCAAATACTTGTTTGTTGACTTAATAAGGGCTATCTAATGTTCAGCTTGACAGTAAGGCTACTACTAGCAGATGGTGCTCCGTTTTTGTTTGCCCTTGAGGTAAGGGCACCAACCTACTAAAATCATCTCAAGCTGCTGTGCAACTTCAACACAAGCACATGACAAAATTGCAGTAAGGAATATGTAACCCCCAAAAATGCTGAAGGGTCTAGCATGGCAGGTGAAAGCTATGTGGGTTAACAGCATAAATCTGAGTGACCCGCAAAAGATTTGATCTATTATTGCAGTATGGCTGGTCTGTTTGCCCTTTAATATTCTTTAACTTATATATATATTCATTAATATTAGTTCCCTTTGCAGATTTTAATTATGAGCATCTAAAACAAGTCACCACAGTACAATAAAAATTATATTAAATATGATTTAGTATAACTAGCATATTTGCTGAAATGCACCATGCATCATGACCTCATCATGTTTGTATCAATCTGTTTCACAGAGGACATCTTCCCATGTAAGGCATGTGGGATCTGGTTCAGAAGTGAGAGGAACCTGCAGGCCCATTTAATGTACTATTGCAGCGGGAGACAGAGGGAGCCAGAGAGTGTACCTGAGGAGAATGAGGCAAACCCCCACCAAACCCCAACCACCTGCCCTTTCCCACAATGCAACAAGAGCTTCAGCAGTCCTCGTGCCCTTGAGATGCACCTGAACACACACAGTGGTGAGCACAATACTTAAATAACCCTGTTGCCCTTACAAGACTACACACCATCACACTTTTCGAATCTTGGCTAATTATTGAAGCCAAAGCTGATTTTCTTAAGAGACTGAGTTGAGACTTTATGTATTTTAGGCTAATGTCAGGTGGGTAAGCTTGGAGTACTGTAAGAATCTCTGATGCCTGTATTTAACATAAAAGGAAAAAATAAAAGACCTGATATATGCCCTTTTATCTTTCTCACAGGTGTTAAAATGGAGGAGACTCTCCCCCCTGGCACCAGCTTGAAATGCACAATCTGTAACTACACGGCAGATTCTCTCATTACATTCCAGCACCACATCCTCACTCACCTGTCACAGGCGGCCTTTAGATGTAATCACTGCCATATCAGCTTCCAGAACCACAGGGAACTCTTGCAGCATCAGGACTTACATGGCCACTCCGGCAAGCTTCACAGGGAGAGCGACAGCGAGTACTCCCCACGGGGAGCAGAGGAGAGTCTGCAACAGGCCCGAGCGGAGCTGGCTGCCAGGAAGGACATCGTCCTGCAAAGTCCCAAAAGCCTGCCCAACAAGGATGGTACCCCCGACGGAGAGCTGGAGAGACCCGAGAAAAAGCTTGCACTTGGAATGCAGAAAGGAGAAGGCCACCCAGGCGGCAAGGCCAGCTTCTCCTACACCAGGATCAAGTCAGAGCCTTCCAGTCCCAGACTGGCATCCTCACCAGTTCAGCACAACATGGGACCCACCTTTCCTATGGGCCCTTTTCTGTCACAGTTTGCATTCTCCCAAGACATTTCAGTAGTACCACAGGCATCTGAGATTTTAGCCAAAATGTCTGAACTTGTGCATCGCAGACTACGCCATGGAGGGAACAGTTACCCACCAGTTATATATAGTCCTCTGATGCCAAAAGGGGCAACATGTTTTGAGTGCAACATAACTTTCAATAACCTGGACAACTACTTAGTACACAAGAAGCACTACTGCAATAGTCGTTGGCAGCACATGGCGAAGTCTCCGGATTTCTCAAATGTTTCAGAAAAGGTGACTGACTCTGTAAGCCCAAACAGTGGTCACAGTTCAGTAGGGATGCTTACTGGATGCCACCCATCAGAGACAGATACTCATTTGATGCCATCAGCTTGCTTGAATTCAACTGTCTTGGACATTATGAACGCTGGTGGCAAAGTGCCTGATAAAGATC
The DNA here is from genome assembly GCA_024036415.1 of Prochilodus magdalenae. NCBI lineage: Eukaryota > Metazoa > Chordata > Actinopteri > Characiformes > Prochilodontidae > Prochilodus > Prochilodus magdalenae. The sequence goes on along the minus strand of JAMWET010003419.1, from coordinate 327,323 downwards.
TCACTGGACAGGTGAAAAAGGTCACCACCCCAACAGGTGTTGAAGACAGGCTCAACGGTAAACAGACAGAAGTCAAAAGTCCCAACACTTCCTTGGTAGATGGTGACACTGACCCTAATAAAACCACCTGCGAAGCCTGCAACATCACCTTCAGCCGTCATGAAACTTTCATGGTCCACAAGCAGTATTACTGTGCCACCCGCCATGACCCACCCATGAAACGCATGTCTGCTAATAAGGTGCCTGCCATGCAGAGGACCATGAGGACACGCAAACGCAGAAAGATGTACGAAATGTGTTTGCCAGATCAGGAGCAGAGACAGCCACTGGGGCCACAGCCTGGATTTCTAGGTGTTCCCTCTTTGGGAAACCCCTGTACATCCCAAGAAACTGTGGAAAGTCTGGCTGACCGCTTCCATTCCCGTTGTGACGTTTTCCCAGGTATGGTCCCCAAACACATTGAGGCTTCTCTTACAGTCTCAAAATCCATCCTAGCTCCCAAAAGCAATGCCATTACTGACCAACAAGAGTTGGATGCACCGATTGATCTCAGCAAAAAATGCTCGCCAGACAAGACATGCAACTCTCCCAAAAGACTCTTAGACTATCACGAATGCACTGTCTGCAAGATAAGTTTCAACAAGGTGGAGAATTACTTAGCCCATAAACAGAACTTTTGCCCAGTTACAGCTGCGCAACACAGCGAGATAGCCAGCCTGGACCAGCCTGTGTTCCCAGGCCCAAAGAACGAAGGGAGTAATCCGGATGACGTGTACGACAAGAATTCTGTAAAATGCGAGAAAAACAGCGGCACCAAGCTGATGCAAAACGGCAGCCTTTTTCCTCCGCACCTTGGGCCTGTGCCAGAGCTAAAGGCTTTCAATGACCCGCAGCTCATGCCCTCCAAAGAAGAGAATAAGAGCATGTTTTTGCCTCACTGCCTTTATCCTGGAGCAATAAAAAAGGTCAAAGGCGCAGAGCCAATATCGCCATATTTCGGGATAAAGCCTACTGATTACATGGCAGGGAGCTTGGTTAAGCAGGGTGAACCTACTGAGCAAGAACAGGGTACAAACGGAGCAAGTGAAGAGGGCAAGGAGCAACCAGCGGCCAACGGCTGTCCTAACCCCAGTAAAGAACCAATGCCCCTGCTCCCCAAAAACAGGGGAATGGTAATCATCAATGGTGGGCACAAACTGGATGAGAACCAAGCAGTACCTACTCAGCATGAGAACCAGCCCAACAATGCCTCGCCAACTGAGGGGCAAACATCGCCCACATGGGGCTCCGAAAACCCCCCGGAATCCAATGACAATGCCTCTCCCACATCTAAATCACCGACCGAGGAGACGCCACCTGTTGCGGCCAAAGGCATGAACGGGTCGGCTCAGCCAGCCGGAAGCGGCAAGTACTGCCGCCTCTGTGACATCCAGTTCAATAACTTGTCAAACTTTATCACCCACAAGAAGTTTTATTGCTCGTCACATGCTGCCGAGCACGTGAAATGAAATCATGCTCCCCCTTTACCTCTCCTTCCCCCCCCCTCCTTTCTCTTTTTGGCTACACTGTCGTGTCTGGAATAGTGCATCATGCAGTTTTATATGCTGCTTGTGGACAATCAAGAGAAGCTTCATGTTTTGTCATTTTCCATCAAGGAACTCATTGAGGAGAAAAAAAAATCGAGTGTAATATTGGTGCCACTTTCACATTTATTTATTTTACAATCAGTATTAATAGAAGTAGTGATCTTAATTTAAACGCAAAGGAAATTTATATCAGAGTCGTTTGTAATGTTATTGTATAGTCATTCTCGTGTAGCAAACATTGTTTACACTGTATTGTAGGTTCAACGAGACAATAGACACAATACAAATCTGAAATGCATTTTAGACACAAAATAGCTACTGAAGCACTTGTGTATTCTTATTTGCTGTAAGTTTTTTGTTTGTTTGTTTTTTGTTTGTTTTGTTTTTGTATATGCCTAAATGTCATTTGCAGTGCGATACTAATGACTTCTCAGCCTTAACACACTGTATGGAGGGATAACCAGGCACAACTCTGCAACTCATGTTTTGGCATATACATACAGCTTTGCATATGTATGTAGCTGTTGGTCTCTGTCTCTTTTCTTCGACTCAGAAGTGGATGTTTTAACGAGGATGGCAGCGTTCTTGTATAGTACTCGTATTTCAGTTTGCGATAAATTTTGGTCTCCCTTTTTAAAATTTGCTCTCGACGCAATACTTTGTAAAAAAAAAAACAAAAAAAAGGGAACGTTACTTGAAAGCAGTATTATGGAAATGGGAACATCACAGATATTTCTAACCCATGGGGGGGACAATTGTATGAAAGTGAGTTTATTGATGTTAATAAATGGGGTGGGCGGGCATTTTGGGAGGGATACTGTAAAAATGATCATTCCAATGTCCTTATTATGGAAGAAAAAAAATATTTCTTAAAAATGTTGTTGCTATGCATGTATATGGATGGAATAAAATTCCAGAGCTGTTGGAAATTTTTATTTTGATGTGGTGTCATAATTAAACTTCAATCCTCAGGATAAATCTGATGTTTTGTCTTCTGTTCTTTTACTAAATACCTTATTAAAAAAAAGGTCAGATTTCAGAGCACAAGTTTTTATTCACCGAAAGATTTGATTATTTATTTATTATTGTATAAAACCAAGATGATAAACCTCCAAAACAAAAATTCTGTTTACAGAAAGACATTTTCAATTAAAAAAAATAAAGACTGTAATGATACAGCACAGCTGTGAACGACCCTTTCCCAATCGGAAACATCCTATGGCTGTTCGGAAGGCTGACATGTTTGAGCAGTGCCTCATTGCCTCTGCTGTTTGGTCTGTCTCTTTGACACCAGCTCCAGTAAATGTTTGCTTACCGATGACGGCTTTTTATAGATCATGCGTCGGTCCACTCCCTGAATGTGAATGCGGTGGGCCTGAGGGTAAAGCCGCTGTAAAGCCTTCCTCTGAAGTTCAGCAAAAACCTGAGAGAGAAAGCAGTTATTAGAGACTTCATGCGCTGTTCAGAGGTCCCTGAAAAACTACAGTCAGTACTGATGAGGGAGAGAGTAAAGGCACTTGCCTGGTTGAGATGAGCAGGAAGCTGTTCATCAAAAGAATCTCCTACAATGACACTCACTGATGTGCTGCTCGACAGAGGCTTGTATTTGGAAATCTCTCTGAATAAGAGAAAGCATTCCAGTTTAAAAGAAACGAATCAGCATGAGATCATTTAATAACTGCGTTTGGTGAAATGAAAACTGCACGTTTTACCTGACTTGAGACGCACTCTCGTTGAGGAAGAAGTGTTCGTCCACTGCACCGCTCTGGTGAGCCGGGTTACTTAAGAGGTATTTCTGGTAAGAGGAGAAAAGGACATTACCAGTTTACTCATTTACAGGACTTCCAAAAACGTTACTGCTGTGTACTTCTATACTTCTCTTGGTAACAACTGCATACGCCCAACATGAACTTCATACGCCCAACACGAACTGTATACGCCCAACACGAACCGCATACGCCCAACATGAACCGCATAGGCCCAACACAAACCGCATAGGCCCAACACAAACCGCATACGGCCAACACAAAGTTCATACGGCCAACACGAACCGCATAGGCCCAACACGAACCGCATAGGCCCTTCACGAACCGCATACGCTCATCACAAACCGCATACGCCCAACACAAACCGCATACAGCCCATCAGAAACGGCATACAGCCCATCAGAAACGGCATACAGCCCATCAGAAACCGCATACAGCCCATCAGAAACGGCATACAGCCCATCAGAAACCGCATACCCCCTTCAGAAACCGCATACCCCCTTCAGGAACCGCATACCCCCTTCAGAAACCGCATACCCCCTTCAGGAACCGCATACCCCCTTCAGGAACCGCATACCCCCTTCAGGAACCGCATACCCCCTTCAGGAACCGCATACCCCCTTCAGGAACCGCATACCCCCTTCAGGAACCGCATACACCCAACACATACCGCATACCCCCTTTTCAGGAACTGCATACACCCAACACATACCGCATACGCCCTTCACAAACCGCATACCCCCTTCAGTCTGGATTCCAGCTGTGCCTGTAAGGGGCAGCGGTCCATATGAAGCTGAAGTCAGTTTTTTTATTCACCAGCTTCTTGTTCAGATTTTCCCATTCCGCCTTAAACGATGCAGCAGCTTCAATCCGACCTGAGGGGCTAGAATGTGACAGCTGTACCATTTAGGGTGGAACAGGAAAATGGAAAACAAAGCATACTCGAGTCGTGCATGGTCCTCCTCTTTTCCTTCGCTTCCAGCAATTTGCAAAAACACTATTTGTTTGATCCCACAGCAGCTCATTACTAGTTCAGAAGTGATTAGTGTTTGTGGCTGGTGGGGCTCAGCGGTTAACACCACTACCCACCAGGGAGCTACCACCCCATGTGGGAGATGGTATCCCAGTCTAGGTAGTAAATGCTGAGCTGCACTAATAAGAGTCCTTGGGTAAGACTCCTAACACTGCACTGACCCATCTGTAAAACGAATGACCTTGTAAGTGGCTCTGGATAAGAGCGTCAGCTGAATGCCTAAATGTAAATGTTTCACCGCATCCCACTCGCTTCCCTGAGCAAGGAAAACTGACGGTGTATTTTTCAGGAGCCCACCTGTCTTTAACTACTCTACATTACAGATCTATTAGTTGACCATGTATTATCTCTGGTCCTAATCCTCATGCTGGAGATCAAGTTCCACTACATGGTCTATGTAGCTATGGGGACTAGAAGATAACAGAGTGTTTGGTATATAATGCTGGGTGGTTCTCCATTCTGAGAAAATCCCCCATTACAGGTCTTTTACAGAGCAGTAAAGGTTGTTGGTGAAGCAACTGCAGCATCAGGATACATCAGGAAGCTTTCACGATACATGTCCCGCAGGTTTTGTGCTGTAACTAAAACTACAGACACAATGATTTATATTCAACAGATTCTCTCAGTGCTGCACTACATTCAGCTGAACGGGACAAACTGTGCTGTAATGAAACAGGAAGTGAGAACTGTTTTTAAGCACTGTCAATATCCAGGACATATAGAGCCGCAGTTTATCACGACTATGGTAAACATTGCCATCCTGTCCTGCACAGCAATCTTCATTCATTCATGGAATCCTGCTTTCAAGCAGTCACTGCTGTCTTTTACAGAGGCAGTACCTTCAAAGTGTCCATGTGCTGGATACTGTGGTATCTCTTGTCTAAATGTCACTATCAGATAGATAGATAGATAGATAGATAGATAGATAGAGAGATAGAGAGATAGATACTTTATTGATCCCAGAGGGAAATTCAAGAATATATATTAGATATATCAGTAAAGTTTAATTAATAAAAATAGACTTACTCTCCATAAATACCCTCAAAAGCCTCAAATAAGTTTATTAAATTAAAGTGTCAAAATTCTTTAAGTGTCAAAATGGTTTATATTTAACCATTTAAATATAAACAGACTATTTCCTCTGGTGAGCCCCTTTCAACTGCACATCATGCAATCTGCTGACTCCTGCAGGAGGCCCGTTTTTACAGATCAATAAAGGAATCGATGAATCGCAGCGACTCTTAATGATGTTTGGTGATCCGGTATGCTGACAGGATTAAAGATAGCTCAGACTGACACAACGTGCTACTGCTCCCCTCAACCCTTTACAAGGAGGCTTTTGAAAGAGAGGAGTCAACACCGGAGTCAATTGAAGCAGAGCGCGGTCCCACTTGTGAAGAACAATTCCCCCAATCCAGGGAGACAGTGCAGTCAAATTAAAAAGTCGACAGGCATTTCAAGGGCCACGAGCAGCCTCTCGTCAGTACACAAAAGGCCCATGTAACCATTAACTGCCATTCGATTGCTTTTTCTTTCTCATGCAGAGAAGGCTAGCGTGAATGCACAGTAAGCAACGTCTCGGCGCCGGCGGCTCCTGCGGTTTTATTCCGGCTTCTGAAACGATCTGACGTATGGCTGACGTCTAACATGGCAGGCCAACAACGTTTTGGGCTGTACTAATTAAGGACATGAAATTGATTCGGGGCAACACCGCTCGCGCGGCATACGACGCTCAACTTTGGCCTACACTTCATCCCCCCGTTCCCCTGCGATCGGCATGGCCAAACTTTCCCACACTTCCAGTTCTGTTTGTTTGTTTTGTTTACACGAGGCAGAGCATTAATTAGCATTACTTCCACCGTGAGCTTGTTATCGTTCCTAAACAAAAGAGACAGAGGCCTTCAAATTGGTGGGAGTGTGTTCAGACTGATAGAGCGAATGTGATGGATGTGGGTTTTTTTTTTTAAACGCAGCTGCTCTAGCATTAATTATTTTTAACCTCTTTAAGTAAAAAAATAAAATAAAATAAAGAAATAAATACATTTCCTAAATCATCCCTCTCCATTACTCGGGTCAACTTTTGATTCATGTTGCAAATAGGAATCAGCAGCCTTTTCAGAGCTAGAGGAGGCTGCACAAAAAAATTCTAATAAGCGATTTGCATATTCCTGGCCACACGTTAACTTGCATGAAATTGGGTGGAACTAGAGCGGAGAACAGCCGCCTACCTTGACCACGGGCGAGTGCGTTTCGCATCTCGACCTGCGAGACCCTGTCTGAAGACGTCTGGAGGAGAAAAAAAGGGACCCAAATAGGATCCAGCCGCGGCCGCATCAGAGAAAAGTTGTTAGGCTTAGTTTGATGGCTGCTCTTCTTTAAACTGTTTCTCCTGTCGTGCTCCAGACATCGTTTAAGCGCAGCACCAACCACCCCTGCCCGAGTTTCAATATAATTTACACTACAGCACCACCATGTGGACACCTTGGTGAACAGCAAGGACAGATAGAATGTACTCTCGCTTGAATTCTCCTAAAGCATCACTGACCAAAATCTGGTCAACCTTCAGTGAAGTGAGCCTTAACTGAGTGAGGAGTGAATAGAGCACACAGAGCTCAGGGTCCTCCATAACACTCTCCCTTTGTCTTTCTTGCTTTGTCATATTAAAAACATGGGATAGTCTAAAAACCTTCTGAGTGGGAATGATAGGATTTCAGTGAGTCTGGACTGGTGTGTTGCATCTGAAGCTGCCTAATGGCTTTAATATCAAATATAATAACGCTAAACTAGTGGCCAAAATACAGTAACACGTTCTGGGCAATTTCAAAAACACAACTCCAGTCACACACGTGCATTTCCTGTATTTTTAACCCGCTCCAGAAGTGGACAACGCCCACAGCTCCACTACTGGAGTAAAGGTGCAGACACTGTTGGTCAAATATTACTCTAAAGCAAGCTGTCCAGAATGAGTTCAAACACTGAGGTACAGATCAGTCCTCAAACTACTACCCTGAAACAGCCTACTGAACACTCAGCCACTGTGTGCATTACTGATGGTAGACTTTAGGGATGCACTGATCCGACGTTAGGATCAGACGTCTGCTCCGATATGAATGAAATTAGCTGGTTTAGGTTTCGGTTTCGGCCGATGCCCGCTCGATGTGTGCTATGCAGTCAATAGCATGTCTGTGGGGTGCATGTAGATGAACTGTTGCACATCAGTGAGGCTCAAACCGTGGTCGCTGTGGTCACAGGCCAGGGTGCTACAAGGTGAGCTAACAGTTCTCCAGCAGAGTCCCAATGTGGAAAAACTTACAAACGGGGAACAAACAAATTCTGCCAGGAGGAATAACTGATGAGCTCAACGGAGCAAAACACGATTTCCTCAAACGAGGGGAACCTCAGAATGAAACCCTCCTAACGCTCGACTCAAACATAGTTTTTGTTTTCTCGGTACTTCAGCGGTGCAAGTGCGCTATCCGAGTGGTCAGAGGTGGATCTGCAGGAACCCGAGACCTTATGGTAGACCTGCCTTACGAACAGGAACAACATGTAGCGAGTCAGAGAGAGAGAGTCAGCTGTATGAGTTAGCTTGGCAAAGTATTGTTTATGTCAGTCCTTGTGCCTCACGTTGCTCCAACATGGTAAGGTATACTGTCCATTCACTCAAATATGGTATCGGACCGATATCGGGTATCGACAGATATGCAAGTTTATGTATAGTGCTGGTATCGGAACTAGAAAAGATGGATCGTGCATCACTAGAACACCTAACTGTGCACTTGTACTAGATAACTATTAGTAGGTCTCAGCAGTGGATTTATAAAGGAACCAGTGTTATGAACCACCAAGCTGATTCAGTCCAGTACAAGTTCCAGTCATATCTCGAATCTACTGCAGCGAATAGCACTGTGTAAGTGCACAGTGAGCCCTGCATCACAGCCACCTCAGAAAAAGTTGAACCCAGGGCCTGAATGTGTGCAGGAACCCTGGTCCCAATACAGCAACTTCAGATCTGAATACAGTCATCTGAACAAATGCAGCAGCACTTTGAACTTCTGGCTGACAGTGCAGAAGGAGAACTGCGATGAATGCACGCTGACTTCACAGCTTCAAAATAACGAGCAAAGAGAACATTCACTCAACAACAGGAGTCAAAATGATAAGCATCAGTCTTATACATGCAGTGGAGTAAAAGTAATCTCCAGACCTTTATACACACACAGATACTGAACCCCCAGTTACAAAATAAACTGGACTAAATCAGCAGAAAAGGTCATACTGAAGTGTGTTCTGGGTAAATTATCTATTAAGTTATTTCCATGGTTACCACAGTTTGGCGTACCCCAAAGAGTATGTTAAAGAATTGTGACATTTATTTTCATTTAATTTCATTTAATACGCTGGAAACAGTTACAGACACTGAGACTGAGGAGACACACTCAGCTCTCAGCATACAGCAAAGTCTAATAGTTCCGTATTTAAGCATGTCCTCCTCCTGAGTGCTGTACAGGAGAAGCCCTGTATGAAGCCCAAGTGTTCTTTACTAGCTGCTGTTGGGGCCGGTATGATCATTGCTAGTCGAGTACTTGAGTTAGTTTCACTTTCACAGATGCTGTTCAGTTGGTGGTCATATTAAGATCTCAGCTGTAGACGATGTAATCAGCGCTGAGTCATTAACATTATGGTAACCTGTCTGTAGCCCTGCTTTGTGTCTGTAGTGCTGGTAAATGCTAAATGCTGAGCAGATGACGTTATTATGAAATATTCAATCTTTAGCTTGAGCTTGAGCACTGTTCATTTTACAGCTGTAGGTGCACTCTCTTTTCTTGCAGAAATCAGGCGATCTGGCTTTGAAAAATCAGCAGTTAAACTCAAGAGCAGTGCAACTTTTGCTTCTGTCTAAAGCCAGTACAGTGGACTGTAGCACCGGCAAATCTCTAGAGTAACTTCAGCCTTGTTATAGTATCCAGTGAGACAGGCTACAGCATTAACTTAGAGAGCCAACAACGTTCCAGAGATCACAGAACGGAAAGCTGTACACTTGTGTAGTTGAACGAGAAGAAAACACAGAACTTACTGAGAACTTACTGAGAACATACTGTGAGAATGGATCCCTGAAGTTGGATCCCTAATCACCAGCTTCTTAATCAAATGTCCTGTTCCACCTTAAACGCCTCAGCTTGTACAGTGCCAGGACATAATTGCGGCACGTTTTCAGGTGGAATGTAAAATTTACAAAATCAGACTGCAAACTAAACTTGATCCTGAACAGCTTTCATTGCAGTAGTGAAGATCTGACTTTACCTGCCGCTGAATGACCTCCTCCAAGACGTTGTCTCCTCTGATAGTGGGCTGCAGAAGGCCGAGGATGAGGAGAAGACGGCTGACCCCTGCAGCTGCCGACAGCTGCATCATCTGTAGGGTGGGCACCAGGTGTGTGTACCTGAGAAACATGCACACACAGCGTAGTTGGGAACAGGCACTTTTGCAGCTGGAGTGAGATGCACTTTAAATATTCACCACCAACAACAGAGTTCTTAATCGACAGGGTTAAACAAAGCTTAAGCGAATAAGTGCAACCAAGCTGAGAACACCAGCGCCGGCTGAGAGACGGAACGAGGGTGTTTCCGCATTTACAAATAAACAGCTCTATATTTACAGGAGATTGCATGCTGAGATTAGATTGCACTCGGCACCTACTCCGCATCGCACCGTCGGGATGCTGCATGTTCATATGAATGAGCCTCACTGATGATGGACTGCATTAAGTGAACGATTAGAATGTGTGCATGAAGCGGTAAATGACTTCTCCCTGTAAGGCCTAATGTTGCACAATGACAGCTCATTTATGAGCCATGAACAAAAGCCTCAGAAACAGCCTGTAATCCTGGTTTAGAATGCTTAAAGTGATGTTGGAATAGAATCGCTTGGCCAGGCATGGTTAGCAAAGGTCAATCGGGTTGCACCGAGTGCAAAACCCAAAGCAAAACAGACACATTCATTGTAACCTATAGATAACACATCAGTGTCTCTTCAGATTTGGGCTTTGCACCATTAATGCAGTTTCAGTTATACAACATATATCCCTGACCATCTACATTTGTGGTGAAAAGGTAAGTAAGCTACATTATCGACAGCAATTGTGAGGGCTCGTCAAAGAGGACTCCTAACATATATACAATATCTGAAGCAGAGGATCTAAAATGAAGCAATGATCAGAACATATGACTTGTATATCGAGAGACATTCAAAAAGACTAATAAAGACATAGCAGGTCTTGTAGATATCATCAATACACAGAGATCCACTGATGGTAATGTTACTGCTAAAAGGCTGAGTATCCTATCAGCTTTATCAGCCTCTAGATCAGTGGCTACGTTTGCAAAAGAGTGGCACCGGGAGCCCCACCAGCAAATGCTAGTTTAGTCCAGAACGGTCATTTATTTACTAACTGCGCTTTAAAGCATGCAGTGTTTGCCGCATGCTTAGCCTCTCTGTGAATGTGGAGCCATAATACTCAAAACCAGAAGGTACAGTTTCAGATACATATTTGAAATCACTGGTGATACATGACAAACACCACATACATGCGGTAGTTTAGCAGCGTTTGGCTCAATAACGCACCAAAACTGTGACCACAATGAGGAAAGCTTTCCTCTCTAGTGCCCCAAAACTGTCCACCCTTCCAGGCACAGCATACCCAGAAAGCCTATAGGCTATTTTGCCTGATGGGTGGGACTTCATTACCGGATGCCATGTTTAGCGTTATGACATCTCCCACCAGTTTTCAAACTCTTGTGTCTGTTGGCACACAGTTAGCATAGAGTCAATTGGTGGGCTGTTAGCTTCCGACACCTGTTGGCTACAATGGCCTCATAGCTCCAGTACAAATACTTAGGACACCAAATGTCTCAGCTGATTAACTAGGCTTGGGCCAACAGTGAAAGCAGTACAATTTAATGTATTTATTTAAGACCACATATTTTATCTGATATCTTAATAATCCACTTCCTGAGATCTTCAATGGTCCCTAACTCACATCTTTCCACCTTTTGGAGAAGCAGGAGTAGATTCACAGTAGATCTGTCTGGGAGAGCGGGCTGTGTGGTTAAAGAGGGTGAATAAAAGGGGCATTAGAAAGAGGGGTGGTGGAGGAGTGTTCGGGCGGGGGGGGTGGGGGTGGGGGTGTCTTTGTAACTCAAGAGGCCCCATCGGTTTCAGCTCACTGGTGCCGTGAATTGGCTAGTCTCAGCCTACAGAGCCCAATCAATAATTACACACACACACACACGTCCGCACACACACACACAAACATACACCGCAGTCAGACGCACATTTACAAGACAGAGATACAAACAATAGAGTTTTATCATGAACCACAGAACTGCTGGATTTGTTCTCCACTGCAAGTTAGCGTTCGCTTTTATGGGACATTGAGGGACATTGTTATCCAGAGTGACGTTCAGGTTTGATAGTAACGAAATACACAGTGTTACATAATCAGGACACACTAAAAACAGGTGTTGGGTGTACAAAAAAGATATTTCATCACAGTGAAAATAGAAAAACGAGATTCCCAGCAGGAAACATACAGGAAACATCCCAACATACAAACCGCACACATCCAAACTCACTGGCTTTAAAAAAAAAAATCAGCAATTTGAATATTAAATCTTACACACACACACATTGTGGCGATTTCTGGAATTTTTCATTACGGGAAGGGGGCTGCTGTGACGAGGAATTCTGGAGAATCTCCCTGAAACAGCAGCAGTTCACAATCTTTTATTCATCCGATATGAATCTGTATTTTAATTTTGCTGTCAGAACTCCACAGCTTCATCTGCTATAAAACCCCAATCTCTGAGCGAGCTGCTTTTCCTGCAGATTTCGGCGGTGCTTACAGTGTCGTATCAAACCGTGTTTATTAGTAATTCAAAAGCTGCTGTAAGAGTAAAGTCGGTTCACCTACACCAATGAGTTAAAAGATTATGACCCCTCACAGACAGACAAAGCGAAGGTCTTGTAACTGTGGTGCATGTTGGGCTATAAGATATATTAGATAGTAAATGATAGATGGTAAATGGCACATTATATGCCTCTGTAGGTCTGTGCAGCTGCAGACCAGACAGTGTCCATGCAGCTGGAGACCAGACAGTGTCCATGCAGCTGCAGACCAGACAGTGTCCATGCTGCTGGAGACCAGACGGGGCAACAATGGGCACAAACCTGACCTTTAAAGAAACACAAGTCATCTGCTTGTTTATCTTATACGTCACATGGGGCAACTGGGAACATGCACACTGTTTACCTGGGGAAGCGACTGCACCATAATGGACCGTGGGAAGAAGACAAGGTTGAGCATTAAAGACCAAGTACACCCCTTTATAGTAGCCGTTTTCCCTGAAGGTAGCGCCCTCTTTCAGCAAAATAAAGCACCCTGCCACACTGCACACATGGTTAGGGAACGGTTTGATTTTTCAATTTTCCAGAGTCTCCAGTCAGTTCCAGACATACACAATAAGCATTCAGTAGAATAATACAGCAGTTACACATTTCAGCGCGGTTATTTCTTCTTTTGTGTTTGTGTTATGTGGTAAATGCACTTGCTGTTGATTCTCAAATACAGTATCGCTACAGCATCAAGATTGTGTTTGCTCTTTTTATGTTGTTGCGTTGCCCGCCTGCTCGCAGCATGTAGGTGGTTCTGTGATGTTTCTGTTGAGAAACGGAGGAAAAGAACAGAATCCATATGGAGGAATGCTAATTGGTAACTTCACAGCAATGAGTCCCACAGAACTGGAAAACCAAACATGGCTAAGTGCAATCCAGCGGTTGCACACACTTGCATGAAAAGTGAGGTGGATTTCGCGGGAACACATCCATCACGTACTGTGTGATGCAGCTTTGCTCACCTGAAACGAACAAGATGCAGCTGAAGATGCAGGTTGACACGTATCCCAATGAAGCTAACACTATTTAGAACTAATCATCTCTGCAGTAAAGACTTGCTAAGTTTGGTAAATGTTCGTGTACAGTGAGGAAAATAAGTATTTGAACACCCTGCGACCTTGCAAGTTCTCCCATATAGAAATCATAGAGGGGTCTGAATTTGTCTTGGGTGAATGTCCACTGTGAGAGACATAATCTAAAAAAAAATGCTTGCCTCTGGTGTCTTTGGACAGCTCTTTGGTCTTAGCCATGTTAGTAGTTGGAGTCTTACTGATTGTGTGGGGTGGACAGGTGTCTTTATGCAGCTAACGACCTCAAACAGCTGCTTCTAATTTAGAATAAGAAGTGGAGTGGAGGTGGAGTTTTTAGAGGCGGACTAACAGGTCTTTGAGGGCCAGAATTTTTGCTGATTGGCAGGTGTTCAAATACTTATTTGCAGCAGTAGCACACAAATAAATTATTAAAAAATCATACATAGTAATTTCCAGGTTTTTTTTTTTTATGTCTCTCACAGTGGACATGCAGCTAAGATGAAAATTTCAGACCCCTCCATGATTTCTAAGTGGGAGAACTTGAAAAGTTGCAGGGTGTTCAAATACTTACTTTCCTCACTGTAGTTTGTTTGCATGACTGTATTAATGAGATGGAGTGTATGCGGGTTGTTTCAGGACACTGGTTCATTCACATTACAGATTTGAGTATGACTATGAATGTGAACCATCATGCTAGGAAGATCGGTGAACGTATGTGAGCGTGTTCTACGTATCTGTCTAATGTCCAATACAGACCTTCCAATAATAGGATTATAAAATACTGGACTGGGGACAGACGCAGTACTAAAAGATCAAGCAGACAAGTGTGGAGTTCAAAAGCTGTAATACTTCAAGTTCAAGCTTCTCAGCCGTCGCATGTTCAAAAGTTTCTCTGAGCTTGTGACGGAATAAATCAGCACTAAAATTCGGTCTCCTCGTGATACTTGCTGCCTTTCACTCACAAAATAGAAAAAAAGAAAAAAAAAATGTTCATATCGAAAAATGAAAGACGGCCAGCCTGACACTCGTCTTTTCTCGTAGACTCTCCATCCGTTTCCAAAGTCATTTCCGCTCGCAATTTAGATTCCCCCCTCACCCCCCTCTCTCTCTCTCGTCAGAGAATTCAGCACTCCTCTGACACCTTCTTTCATCTGGACACGTTTCCTTCACCCCCTCCAAAAAAATACTACATCCTGTGTCAGACTGCGGCGGTTCGATTTGGAGTCAAATCAGTCCGGCGGCATTGACATTTTATTTCGAGGTTCGCTCCCATTCACGCCTTTTTTTAATTCTGCCCTGGAGGTGGTGGATTATGCGCAGGAAGGCATGCGTGTCAAAGGGCAATTTAGCAGGGGAAAAGACAGCCTAGATTGGCGGGATGAATTAAACAGATAACAGCATGCCGGTCGAGCTTGGGAAGCACCGATGTTGGTCATTTTCTGAGCTACTCCTTCCTCCCCCACCTTTTTTTTTTTCCTACCCCTGTCTCCCGCTCTCCTTTGGTGGCGATGAAAGTGATGAAATGAGGTTGGGCCTGTGGACTTTCTGCTCTTTGACTTTTCCATCTGGATTAGTGCAGGCTGAATGGAGTCTGTTTCTTTTGTGCAGAGAAAAACGCATGACCCACTGTCGGAATGTCACTCTCTCTCACTCACTCTCACATACACACATACACAAGGTCTCACCAACCGCATGTCTGATAAGGTCCCATAAGAAAATCTGCATGGCCTCGGTGTAGGTGCTCGGTCACTACCTACCCTCCATGTCCAGAGAGAGGTCACAGACAACTAGACATACGCCCACATTTCCCTAAAGTCGTACAGTCCAATATCGTATATGGACCCTGACAGTAAAATAAACCATTTAAAACCATTATGAACTGAGATATTAGATTATATATGAACCAATAAATTATTAGACACAGTAATAAGCTAGATACATACAATACATCATTGTTTTATAGTATTGGGAAACATGTATCGTTTAGTGTTCATCGTTTTGATTCATCATCATCGAGTATTTCTATTTATTATTTTTAAAAAATAATTAATTTAAAAAAAAAGCTGTCCAACGTTTTCATGTTGGAACAGAAAACACTACAGGACGGGCCTTATTTTGAGCAGGAAGTGAGACTACATCCTTTGTTTTTGTTTTGAGGGTGTAAAGCGATGCAGTTATTGGCCACCGAATTCTCATCAGCTCCCTACTGAAAAATCTGCATTCACTTGCTTTATGGTTATGATATGTAATTGAGGAACTGGTAGGCTGGTCCGAATCATCATTACCTGTCAAATGCCAAGTTACCTATATAGTGCGGTTATACATTGAAAATGTAGGTAAGCTAGCAAGCAGGTAACATGGAGCATACGACACTAACACATAATACATCAAGTACATCACCACCGAAATAACCACAACCACATTTCTGCAAAAACGTACAAAATGATAAGCCAATATATCACTGCTGTCAAATCTCCAAAATTATAACTTTGGACGAGAAAAAAATAAATAAATAAAAGTCAAAGTAATCAGATTTTCATCTCAAGTAGGACTACAGGAAACCAAATCCCAACATGGAATCTGAAACACAAACTGAATGAGTTAGCTAAGAGTCACTGAGAGTCTTTAAAATAATAAAGCACGATGATAAATAAAAGATCATCCACATCAGACAGACGTTTCCATGTTTATTTGATTATGTAATAAAAGTTTTCTGGAAAAGCACAACATTTACGTCATCCTGGGCTACTGCGCTAGAAGTGATTAAATTCACACTTCAGAGTTAATATTTCTCCATAAAGCTAATTCAGACGGATTTAATCCACACCTGTACACTTCAATAAGGTCCACATTAGTATCCGCAGATGCATATGAAATACCAGATACTGGGCCCTAATTCCCATATTGGTGTTTTCCTAGTTTTGATGTGAATTCACTTATTGTAGAAAATCTTGCTTAAGATTCCTTACAGTGGTGGTGATGAGAGCCAGGGGTTGTGATGTCAACATCAACAGTCAGTTCATTTACAATCTAAAACTTCCGAGTTTCCCCAAGTTTTATGAAATGTTGATAATGGCAAATTAATGTTAAATCCTACATGTATTGGGGGAGGGTGTACAACATCTCGCAGGTACGTATCTACCACAAAATGTTTTAGGCCAAAACTTTGTCTAGGAAGCATGATAATTATTTCATATTTAATCTTTCTGTGGGTGAGCTTTCAGAGGTTTTAAATGTCTGCCTCTGGTCTGTGTATAATTCTCGGTGAGAATTCTGGTCTGAGAGTTTCTCTGCAATGAGCTTTTCAGACTGAATCAGTCTGAATGACTTTGTTTGAATCTTAAGCACATTTACCCACAGAGAAACGTCTGTGAGTAATGTCTGGAGCGTATGTGCACTGGACCAATCATCCAAATCTTATTTTCCAAATTAATTATAAATTACCAATAAACAACAAGAGGGCACAAATATTCCCCAAATGTAATAAAGTTACATTGAGTAATGCCCTGACAACGATTCCCATCTGACACAGCTGATATTTCTCGGGTACAAACATGCTCAAAAACGAACCTGAAAATAAAATTCCTCTTCCCCTCGTAAAAATCTTTGATATTCTAGTAGCAGGTCTTTTTAAGAAACCTATACTGCCAGTTTGCCAAACTAAGTCAAGCTTGTCCAACAGCAGTAGAGCTTTACAGGACAAAACCAGCTTATACTGATTACAATGAAACATCAAAATGCAGATGCGTAATAAATCCACTGAAACCGTCAACATCACCAGCAAAACAGGCATGCCCTTGCAATGTCCAAAGAAGGCCATCTGGGGGCAGTAACGGACTAACTCTGAGGAATTACTGCGGTATCAGGTACCCCTCAGTCTTCCCCTGAGTGACTCAGAGTCAATACTATAGATTAGATAGAGGTAAATACACCAGGGCCTGCACAGCCTTGCTTCATTAGTGGAGACTGGCAGCACAGACTACAGCGCCAGCGGTACTAATTACTATTATATAATTGGCGTCCTGGATTCCCCTTTGAAATCCCGAGAGGGCCAAAGCTTTATGCATGGCATTCACCTTCTGTTCCATTAACAAACGCTATGGTTTCATTGCCACTGATCCTACCCACATCTAAAGATTCAAACAGCAAAGAACAAAAAGCATCAGAAGAGAGAACATCTGGTAGATATTGATGTAACCGCTGTAGTTTCATTGCACTCCATTTCTTGAAGCCCTTTTTTAAAACATGGCAGCATTGTTCTGAAGGTGCATTTCATCCTATCAGATTTTCAAAGGCTAAATATCCTGATACACCTCATACATCATTATGACCATTTCTTTAGTGAGGATGCACAATATCAAAATCATCGGCACATTTATATTATATTACATAGGCACATCATTACTTAAAGGTGCAGGTACTGATGCCAGTGAAAGGAAGAGTAAACGATAGATGAAGCTCCTGGCAGGCAACTATTATAGTGACTGCCACCACCCACTCACATCAAGAATCCATGTTCAGCCACAGAGAAAAGAATATACAAGTAGACTGATGATAGCATGAACAGAAGCTACACACGAGTTCACACTGGAGCTGCTTTCCTCCGAGACGCCACTCCTGGCAGGTAAAGGGGGATAGTTTGATCCTGTTTCTACTAGACTGGAAAGCAGACAGACGTTCACACTAAGGAGGACAGACTGTGTGTTTCTTACAACAGGGGTGGACACCACAACTTTCTGGTGATATGTTGCCCCCTACTGTGTGAAGCACGAGTTCTATAGATTGTGTCATCTTATAAACCCCTCCATAAATAAACACTACAGGTGTTTAAATTTGACCAAATATTACACACCGATATTTGATAATGTTTTTCTTCTGCTACAGAAGTTTATGATGTTTAGGCAAAGCCGCGTACTGCGCTAAACCTTTATTCGCTTTCCTGCCTTAGTAACCCTCAAATCAATGTGTCTGTGACGCTAAACCAGGCGGATCTAGTTTTAGATAGATAGATAGATAGATACTTTATTGATCCCAGAGGGAAATTCAAGAAATTTATAGAAATGTTTGGGCCAGCATGGATAGATGATGGATGGTGGATGTAAACATTGAATATCCGTCCATAACTTCTATATCTGTGCACTCTTAGTCTTGGCGTATTGTGATTCCAAAAGCTTTATGTAACAATAAGCTTTCCAGAGCGTAACACAGGTATGGTCAGGGTCTCTTAACTAAAATAAGTTGCATGTAAATGTTTAGAAATATTACTTTTCCCCATACCCTCACTTAGGGGTGTAACAATACGGCAAAACCATTTTTACATCACAATATCTCAAATTTTCACTACAAAATACGACACAAAACTAAAATAAGCTAACAGTACATTCTGGTACTGGTACAAACTGGTTCAATGCAATTTTATTAAGTCATAAAATAAATAGAAATAATTAAAAATCAAGTAACAGTGCATCGGAAGCTATGGACATCCCTGTGGAGTTTTCAGAACCAGCACTTGAATCCTGGCTAAAGTAGAGGCGTTGTCTCCTTGGTTCCAGTTGCTGACATAGCATATTTAGCATATCTGGTAAATGATGCTCACATTGACACACTGCCACAATTTGTTCAACTGATCTAAATATTAGAATTCATAGTGTAACATCAGCATCATTATATAAGACTAAACTAGACACCAAAAGACTGTCCACAAATATTTATATTACTGTCCAAGTAGTATCAGTTACTGCTTATTAGAATTATTTAAAAGGCCACTTCAAAAACTGCTTAGCTGCTCGTCCTTTCTCAGCGTTGTATACATTACCTACTTATGTACAACATTTAAAATACACCTAATTTTTATAAAGTCTTCATCCTGAAAACCCAACGACACACAGCTCATTTATTACTCACATCTGCAGACCACATTTAGGCTGCCTATCAAAATCCTGTCAACCCTACATCCTCACAATGAATACTGTAATACAGAGAGGTAGCAATGCTGAAAAGTGTCACAGGTCCTCTATCACACTCGCGCTCAGAGGTCTCTGCGCTAGTCTGGCAGTGCTGCTGTGTCATACTTCTGTCTCTCTGCACTCTCAGCCCTGATTCCCCTGGGGCCTTCAGCTGCCTGCATGTTCCTCTCTTTTCTATCCTCTATGCACAGGTGCATACACCACTGCCAGGTGTGGGTAAGTGTCTGTCATGAGCAGAGTCTTATCAATCTTTTGCTCTCAGTCTTGTTCACATAGCTTGGTCAAACAACAGAGTGACATCACTAGAGATTTGCCTATTTTTTTGTCAGCTAAATGAATTATCTTACGTTCGCTCAGTCATGTGAAGGTCTGATTATTAAGGTTCGATCACTGCAACTGTCTACACATGCGTGATTTAAGATTAATCTTTCAGCACACCGTACCACTCACCAATGACAGGCATGGCATGATCTTCCTACACTGCAGCCCACACGCATTAATCAAGGTTTATGGATAGGTTAAAGCCAAAGTGAAACCCCTTTGCAGAGGTACACATCTATTACCAGGCTTAGGTTTGGCTATTAAGGGTAGGCATCATACAAGACGGCAAGTATATCATCATCAAGTCTTTCCCTGTCTCCGCTGTAGCCTAATATGTGCACCAAGTTTAGCACATGCATGCAAGTTACAACCCCCTAACCTGACCAAGGACATGACTTATTATGATGTGCTTCGATACTCCGGTAACTGAAGAGGTGATCAAGTTTACTGCAGAAAAGAAAAAAGGAGACACACGAGCTCACCAGATGAAAAATCAGTCACCTGTGACATAAACGTACCTAATAGCACACACTGTATGGTGGCCGAGAAAGCCCAATACACTGCAAGTTAAAAACGCGCTGCAAAGTCTCAAAACACAAGCATCAAAATTAAACGAATTGCACAACATTAGCCAAACGAGCTGCAAGATCTGAAAACACAAACATCAAAATGAGACCGTCCAGGTCCACGCAGCCCGCTCTCGAATGGGTCCGTCCACTTTCATTGTCCCTCGGAAACACTTCCGTTGTGTTTTAAGGGTTCTGCATGTGTGTTGGAAGCTGCGCGTTTGAGACTTTGCACCGCCTTCAGTTAATGGTTTGCAAGCGGTCTCATTTTGATGCTTGTGTTTACAGATCTTGCAGCGCGTTTGGCTAATGTTGTGCAAGTCGTGTCATTTTGATGCTTGTGTTTTGAGACTTTGCAGCGCGTTTTTAACTTGCAGTGCGCTGGGCTTTCTCGGCCACCGTAACAATGCCTCCACCAGCGCAAATAACAGCTGTGACTGCGTTTGGCATGGACCGGAAAAGTTTCTGGATGTAGCCACATCAATGTTCAGACACTCTTACATCAGTCAGAGTTGGGTCAGATTTGGTAGATGCCCACCTTGGCACAATTCCAAAGAGAATTTCCTGTAGACTGGGATTTTAGCCACTGCTGTTAGACCCATATGACCGTACTCTTCCATACACCTGCAGATTCAGCTACCTCCTTCACACTATGGTCTTTGACATGCACCCACTCCAAATGCTATCACACCCATGATTCACACATGCAACAAGACATTTGAGGCCTGAGGCTCTTCTTAACCGAAAAACCCCCTCACACCCCCCACAGGTATTTATAGCCTCATCATCTTTGTGTAACTCCATCTGCAGGAGCCTGAAGTTACTACCACTTGAAAACATGGAAGGTGACTAATGTTGTGATGTTTTATTATGCGAAATGGTGATTTTTTACGTGTTGAGTAATGGAGGCTACTTCATTAGAGTTAAAGAACACTACTAGTACTAACCGGTACAACTTTGGATGCTGTTGACTTAAATCATCTATACAAAGCATTTTGTTCCAGGCTGACATTTTTGCCAACCTAGTCCTAGTTTAGTTTGTATATGAATATATATTACTAGTTTAGCTTGTTATATAAATATCTTTGGCTAGAGCAGTTAACATTAACGTAAAAGCTGTGCCATCTGTGATTCCACATCCTTAATAAACATCATAGCCGCTAAATTTTATGTAGTGCTCCTACATTACTTGCAAATACTAGCTAAACTGGCTATGCTATGGACAAACTTATGTCAGTATCACAGTTCCCAGTTAGTCATAGGCAGCTGAGGTTTTGATTGCTGTCCTCTTTGCTTCCCTACCTCCGAGACGGGTGAAGTATCGTCACTTAGAAAGGGTCGCCAGAACAGACCCAGCGCAAGACAAAGTCTGGGTGATCCCATGGCCAAGTCAACAACATGTGTTTGAAGTGCACTCCCGACGCATGCTGGGCAACAGGAGGAGGTGGAAGGATCAATATGGCTTTGAAGGCCTTCCTCTGGCTCTTATTAGCCAAACAACCAAGAAGAACAAACGGACCTACAGGCCAGGGTGAACGAAACACGTGGGTCATTTGCCACCTTGTGACCAAATACTTTACATGCTTCATATACTGTATATCAATGTAAGATAACACTACCAGACTTTTCTTTCCACACAGTGTGGTTCGAACACTGCACTCTAGTCCACAAAGTAGTGCAAGTAGTTGCTGCTACATATACACTATAGTGCCAAATGTATTCACTCACACATCTAAATCACTGAATTCAGATGTTCCAATGACTTCAGTTTGGTGTGGAAGAACTCGACTGGTCTGCACAGAGTCCTGACCTCAACCTGACAGAACAGCTTTGGGATGAAACAGAGTGAAGACTGCTGGCCAGGTCATCGCGTCCAACATCAGTGACTGACCCTTACAAATGCACTTCTGAAAGACTGGGCAAAAAATTCTATAAACACATTCCAAACCTTGTGGAAAGACTTCCCAAAAGAGTTATACCTGTTATAGCTATAAAGGGTGGGCTCACATTATATTGAACCCTATTGATTAAGAATGAGATGTCAGTCAAGCTCATATGGGCTTTAAGGCAGACATGAATACTTGTATACAGTGTACAGGGGTTGGACAATGAAGCTGAAACACCTGGTTTTAGACCACAATCATTTATTAGTATGGTGTAGGGCCTCCTTTTGCGGCCAATACAGCGTCAGTTCGTCTTGGGAATGACATATACTGCGTCCTGCACAGTGGTCAGAGGGAGTTTAAGCCATTCTTCTTGCAGGACAGTGGCCAGGTCACTACGTGATGCTGGTGGAGGTTCGTCCTTCTGGTGTATATGCTGACATTACCCTGGATACCGTGGAAGAATACATCACAAAGACTTGCTGTCTTGGTCACAGATGCGCCAGCAAACCTGCACCAACAGTTTGTCCTCTTTTGAACTCTGGTATGTCACTCATAATGCTGTGTGCAGAGCAGTATTTTGAGCAGAACTGTGCTCTTACCATCTGAACCTTCACACTCTGCTCTTACTGGTGCAATGTGCAGTTAATGAAGATTGGCCACCAGGCTGGTCCAATTTAGCCATGAGACCTCCCACACTAAAATAACAGGTGTTTCAGTTTCATTGTCCAACCCCTGTATAATTAGTCCTTTAGACAAGCTATTTATTATAAAGCTTCAAAAAAATCTTTAGTTTATGTCTCTCTATGTTTGATGATGAACAGACCAAAATAATTGACCAGGAAACCTCTGATTCCAAACTTATGTTTGGCCTCGCTCCTATGAAATTATGAATTTGAAGACAAGGTTTTATTCTGACAGCAGCAACATGCATGTTATTAGTGTAAATTTAGCACATATGCTAATATTACCAGATATCAGCTAACTGATATATTGATATTGTATATTAATATTAAAATGTTAACATTAAAAATGTTGTTTCTTGTATTCAATAAAATGGATACTGATATCAGTTTTACACAATGCCCAAGTACAGAGATGCAGCACATGTTTAGAACGTCTTACTTTGCATTAAAGCTATCACAGTTAATTATCAGCTAACACACTGGCAAAGGTTTTATCCAGCCTCTAAAAAGCTAATAATCTTTATTTAATCTTTAATAAGATACAAAAACTACAGCATGGTCGGTGTGCACAGTGCCTGATCCTTCTCTGCAATACTGCCAGGAAAAAACTGCAACCAAACCAGAAAGCAAATCATTCATTCAAGTGCCCAACGCGCTACAGACACATTACTGGAATGGGGTTAAACCCCCTGCGGGCATGAAAAGGGGCTAAAGTAGAGTTCCCTGGCCTTCATAATGAAACAAGAGTTCCCCTAATCCCAAACCAATGTCGACTTTCTCTTTCCATCAAACTGCACTGCCACATATTTTCCTCCTGATTAGCTTCTCCAATAAAGAGAAGCCAGAATTTCACAGCCCATTAAAAGGCCACAAAATGTTTTTCAAAATGATTTCTTAATAAGGACAGAATGAATAGAATCAAATGGTTTAAAAATTATTATGATCTTGCTTTATTAGCAAAGGTATGTCATTAAATAAGTATTTTAATGTGTTATATTCAAGAAACATTTATAAATTAATACGATTTAATAGTACTGCCAACATAAATGTGTCAAAAATTCACAAAAAATGCAAAAACTCGGAGGCAAGCGGTCGTGCAGCTCAGCCCAACACAACAACAAAATTCCCATGCAGAAAAAAAGAACCACATATTCCAGAACTCAAACTGTACTTATGTCTAGAAGGTCATGGCCATTTCATGTCCTATCTGGGCCTTAACCGTAATGCATGCAGAGGTAGACGGTGGTACGAGACAGCAGAACCAAGTGGTGTAACTACTCAAGCACTGTTACTAACTGAATTCCTAATAATGGAACTGGCAGATAAGGTGCTCCTCAAAGCACACCCAACTGCCCAATGGTTGCTTTAGTGGCAGTTTTAGTAAAATGTGGAGGCACTTCACCTGATTTGGGAGAATCTAATGCCAGCTTTCTATCTATCATGTGACATCATTATGCAGATACATTAATGAATTACTTTTGTGTGTATCAGAATCATTAAGTAGATGTATTCAAGTGCTCAATTAAATAATAGATGAGACACATTAAACTATAATAAACTGTGGCCAGCAGAATGTGGATAGCCCTGTGGATAACAGGTACATGATCAAGCACATATCCATGTAAGGGAAGAGCTCAGTGACTTTAAACTGCCCACCGTCACAGAATGATACCTTTGCCAGAAGATGGTTTGTGAAATTACCCTGGTTAACTGTATGTGCTATTATTGTGAAATATAAGTGTTCTGGCGGATGTTACCTCCCGCCAGCAGGAGGCGCTATTGTTTTTGTGTTCATTTTATGTGCATTGTAAGTGAACCAGGAAGCAGGAAATGTAGCTTAGATGGTCAGTGATGCTGGATAGATGCACAGATGTTTTAAGTGTTTCTGAATTTGTATCCATCCATCTTTGAGCAGTATTATTGCTATTTGGTTTAAAAATGTTTAAGATGTTCGCAGTTAGTAATGTTTACATTAGCGAGATGTTTACACAGTGATGTATGCTATCATAATCTGCATCTTTGCATCTTGGCTTCCCTAATGAATACTTAGCTCATGTTTTTACATGTTTACATATTTGATATGTATCCGATTGTGTAATATTCAGTCCTCAAGCAAGCACCTGAGAAGGCTATTTATAATTTCCTGTAGTTTCACTCTGTCGTCATTAGAAGGGAACGTCTTAATAAAGAAGACAATACACCTGTCATTTGGCGAAGAGTTTGTCTGTTTAGCTGTATTCTTGTCGAACAGTGAGGGCAGAACAATAAGCATCAAGGAGACTCAACAGCTCAGCCTCTAAACAGTTGACCACACAATCTCAGGGCAGGACCAGAGTGCTCTTTACTCACTAAAAAATTCGAAAAGGAAAAAAAAGCTCCATAAAGACACGGTTTGACGCGTTTAACGGCAGTGGCCGGCACATGGCAACCTCACATCTTTGGCATAAACTGGAATGTTGATTGGAAGCCATGCCTTTTTATCCAGCAAGAGATAACATGGACATGGATAACATGGATAGTTATACTGAGGAAAGCACCCAGAGCATAACTATTAGCTGTTTTTTTTTTTTTTAATAAGGATTTTCTTTTCATTACTTCATTGATAAAACACCAGGGAAGCCTGAAATTTGGAGAGAAGGTACACTGTGTATTAAAAGAGCATACCAAAGAAAGGAACATGCTGTTCTAGTATGTAGGGGGAGGGGGAACACTGGCAACACCATACTTCCCCTCCTCTTTCATGTGTCTACAGGGCATCTCCAGAGACAGCGAACGGAGCGTCCCTCAGGACATAACGTAGCTCATTTCAGTAAAGTCCACGCTTAATGAGAGCTCCTTTGATGTGGAAATCCTGCAGTGGTCACATGGGGTCTGACAGCATCTCTGCTACCCTCCCGCAGGTACCAGCGCAGTCCTTTACTGGACACCAGCCGTTTATCTCCCAAACACTACACAACCAGAACAAACCTCTTGCCATGCTTTTGTGTGTCTAATATTGGGATTAGGATTAAAGATGAATCTGATATAGTGAAAGCCTACTGCATTAGTGTACTACGACCAATACCAGAGTACTACTGGCCCTTAAACACAGCATCATTATCACAGACAGAAACTACCATGAAGTATTGCTGAACGATTAGTGGGGTAAATACCCAATAGCAATTTTTCTTACTAATGTGATTGTAATTCCAATTATGTTCTATAAACAGATGAGGCCTGTTTTATTGCTTTTTTGCCAGTTGTGCTTGTGATGTCACAACACAAGAAGGTTTAATTGGATTTGACTGGTACATTATCTAAAGGCAGTTCAGCTAAGCAAGCTCTGTATGTCTAATAATGTAGACTATAATAAAAATTCCACCTTCTGATATTTGCACCTTATCAAACTTTAATTTAAATATCAAAATAACTCAAATAAAAAAAATGCATGCTCAAGTAGATGGAGCTTAACTAAAGCAACCGACCCGGCTTGTGCTGCACACGGGCATGCCTGGTATAGAGCTATGCACACGCACTGTAGGCCTTCTGGAGGTTCTAGATACTACACTGACTATGACGACAAGCCAGTACCTACCCAGGTTTCCGACAATTGTCAGGGATGGAAATCGGCAGAGCAGCTCTATGCTGGGCTCTTTACTGAAACTGTAACATCCAAAATAAAATATTTGTTCACATCTGAAACAAACTCCAAACCAAACACATGTAATGTCTTTCACAAGCTTCACAGGTCTATGAGTAACACAGAACAGCCAAAAACGTTCGTGTCAGGCATTAGCTTAGTACCATCTAGGGCTGTACCCGACTCACAATTTTGTCAGTCGAATCGGATTCGCCCGTCCTGGCCGACGATTCGACTATTCGTTCACGTTTTTCTCCATGTACATTATCTAGTAATCAGTAAATCAATTTGCATACGGTTCAGATCTGACGTCCTCCTCATTTAGAAAGTCAGCAGAGTCACAGGAACATATTCCTGAACTAAAAGAGGCGGGGCTTATGATGACCGATCTGAACTGGAGCCTTTAGTTACAGGATACAGCGTCGGCAGCAGCTCGTATTTATGCTAAACATTAGCGCTTATAGCTTATAGTCTTATTAATTTCACTTCTAACAGCTTCTTCAGTAGGAGGACCCTTCCTCTTTCATCTCTCATAAATAATGAACTGCTAAATAAAACCAGATTAGTCCATATTTAAATTATTTCTAGATGAAAAGAAGAATGGTAAACCTGAAACTGTTTATTATATTCCCCGCGCTGTAATCATGATTTCTTGTTTATCTTCAGGCGTATTAAGTGACTGTACGTATCCTTAAATAAAGATAATCTCAGCTGTAGAGGAATAAATAGACATATCTGTAATTTAGGTTCTAAAATAATGGAGTTATAATAAAACAAACGTCTCCGCTCCGTTTATCCTTCACCGCAAACAGCCGTTTTGTCTAAAATGTAAGTCAGCTCCCTTGTGTGGAGCAGTGTTGGATGTCTGACTAAACGAAGAGCAGAGTTCGGTTTCATTTGTTCAGATTCTCTTCTTCAGAAGCTCCTCCAGACTTTCTCTGAGACATCGCTCCACCTGTGTCTCTCAGCTTCGCGGCTTCCTAAGCAGTGAACCGCCAGCGCACGTCGTCACATGGATTTAATTTTTGAGCAAGCATGTGTCACAGCCCAGCTAAACCTTTAATATATATTATTTATTATTCCCCTTTAATAATTATTAAAATGTCTCTTTACATTCTTAAAGTTTTTGTGCATTTTTGTAAGCTTTAGTCTGTTTTACAGGGAAAAAAAGGTCACTGTTGTCGACTTGAAGGGTCTCAGTCGACTTAAAGGGTCGCCGACTGCCGATTCGATTCGTCGACTTCTAGAGGGCAGCTCTAGTACCAACACACTATTAAACACCACAACTGGGCAGCATTAACCAAAGCAATTCCTAACCCCCTGGGGCCCTAGGCAAATTTCTACATAGCGGCCCCCACACAAAAGCCATAAACCATTTCCACTTGCCACACAGTCACACCTAACATCCCAGTGCTCATACTACAATCCTCCCTGCTTCAAAACCGTTTCTTCAGAAACAACAGAACTCCTTCGGTCAGACTGCAGAGTAGAATTTTATGCACAGCAGAATTATGCATGACCTGATAATGTTTATAACATAGGTAATATTATATTAGCTGCATCAGGCCCATCCACTGCTCCCCCTTTTTCCTCTTATAAACTTTCACATATAAAATTCTACTTACACTAAAGCTCAGATGAAAACCCGATGATTGTCACTTACTGAGAGATATGCATCTATACTGTGCAGTATGCCCAGCTTATCATATTCAATTTTATTTTTCATAGTCAATGTCAAACCACAGCTTCAGAGCTCTTTCTGGGATTGGAAAAGTTCTGCTTCATCCTCACCTTAAAAAGAGAAAAAGACAAAACCCTCGCATAACTGGTGGACACTGTTTTGATGTTTGCGTCCTGAAATGAACACCTTGTTCTAACAGTCATGGTTCACCACTGATCGAGGTAGTCGTATTACACGTCTCTCACCACCGGTACAAACCTAAAGGAAGACTTCAGACACTCAAGCTGACAGAAACAGCATAAAATGATTTTTCACTGATCTATTTCTTTAATACAAAGAGCCACTTCCACATACCGCCTCTGTGTGTAACAAAATCTGTTACAGTGCACATTATATTAACTTAAATCCTAAGTTGATATCCCCAACGTTTATTTCGCCATGCCTAAGTAATTGCATTGCATGTTCGCTGTATCGTGCTAGCTGGGTCGAGCGCCCATTAATCAAGGGGTAATTGGACACACATCGCAGATAAATGGTGCTGCTCCACTTTCGGTCACATACGAATTAGACCGTTCTGAAGTGCTCATTTCTTATCTGACAGAACCCAATTGTGTTACATAAGCGTGGAATAAATAACAGCGGTTGGAGGTTATGAATCAGGATGTGCGGCGAGATGGCCCACATGAGAACGCTCGCTCAGTGTGACAGAGCAAATCTCTGATACATCTTCATTATTTCCGGCGACACAGTGGCAAGGCAGCAGAGTCTGTTTGGCTGCTTACCTAAATATAAAATCATACAGTAGAAGGAAAATATGAACATATTCATCATTACTGACTCGACCTCTGAGAAGCTGCAGTGTTTCCACTGATTACAGAAGCATGGTGTAATTAATTACTTCTCAAACAAATTCCAATCTATACCACATTTGGAGAAATTTGACTTTCAGTTTTCATCACGTGTGCCATTCACTGTTAACCTTTTAACATTGTTAACCCTTCGCCTTCAAAACCAATGGACGAAACTCAGCAGTGTTGATTGAACTAGCAGTTGTACAAATTAAGATAGTTTATAGTTATGTGACAACAATAATCTGTGATTTCACAAATAAAACCACAAAAAAAGGGAATCCTTGGTAACAAGCAACTTCAAAAATGTCTGTGATGAAACCCAACTCGTGTGTAGCGTTCCTTTTCCGACAAGCCATAGGTAGCACCACTCACCTTCAGGGAACCAGTAGATACCGACCCTGGAATCTCACAATTTGTATTAGACTATCTGGTTTCACACTTTACAATATTATTATTATTATTACTATTACTATTATTGACATTATTATTACGATTTCAATTTGTTTACAGTTGAATAAAAACCTTTTCCCCAAATCACTTATTGCAGCGGGGTAAACACAGGGTTTCCTACGGCTATACGGCCTCTAAAGAAAATAATTACTATTATATAATACTAATATATAATAATAATAGTAATTATATAATACTAATATAATTTCATATGAAAACTCGCATCACATGTATGTTCACTGGGGAATCTGGTTAGTAAAGACGCTATATCTGCACTGAAGACAGCATGTTCCCCTGCTTTCCATCCCAACAAATTGAGAGAAAGTTTTCTGAAATGTTCTCTTAAATGGAAAATACTTAACTAGCTTTCAGACTGTGAAAAATCTACTGCAAAAATGAACTCCCTTCAATCACTTACAATATTTGTTGTATTTAATGCTTTCTCTACAAAACACTGCTCGTCTGGGAAATGCTGACCTAAATGAAGAATGTGCTGTTAGTTAGACAGTGCTGAGTGAGATGAGTTTAACACCGGGGAGGAATCGCTCTTGATTTGGCCACTGATGAGGGATAAGAAGCTGCTGCGAACACTCACTGGCCACTGATTAATAGGGCCTTGTATTAAAATGGACGGGCGGTAGAACTGTGTTGGTGTGCGGTGTGCTGTGCTCCCTCTCTCCCCATCTCTATGACTCACCAGTACTGCTGCCACTTCTCCTCTTCAAAGACGTCCTCTGGAATCGGATTGATCAACACCAAGTCTGACACTTGCCTGGACAGACAGAGATGGAGATTGTTGGTGGGAAAGGGAGTAAGTATGGAAGACAAACCAAAAACTGGGTCAGTAAGGAAGCTAGCAGAAAGACAGAGCATGCATGAGGACAAGGTCTGTTCAATCCGGGTAGTAATGGAACACCCATCTTTAATCCAGGTACGAAGAAAACTGACATCATCTATTCCACTTAGTTACTTCTGACCTTACTCTATCATTAACCACGTTTTTTAGATTTCAAAAAGTAAAGTTATTTTATTCATCCTCTGTTCAATCTTCTGCAACTCTTTCAGGTGACATGAACTCAAGGCCTGGTTAGCACAGCAACAACCAAACTGAGAACAATGGATGTCTGGGTCCGAGCACATATGATCTTTAAGAAATATTAAAGATCTTGTCGTTGTCTTTATCATGTTTGGTGGTGCATCTCCAAAATCAGCTCCAAACAAGCAACATGCATCTGAGTTGTGTGAGCTTAATATTGTAGAGTTCTCAAACGTCTGTTTAACGATTTATTTTTATTATTTTGAAATTATTTGTGCCTAAAAAGTGACTGAAAGCAAATCATCTTCATAGTAAAGTCTGATCTGAAGTCCAGTACTGCAAAAGAAAAAAAAAGGAAAAAAGAAAAGACAGAAAAATGCAGTCTTCAACCATTTGCCTGGTATGGTAAAAGTCAAGTCTGAGGGGTTTTAGCCTTTATGGTCTGTGGCATGCTATCAACTAACCAGTCAGTTCCTATATGTTGGTTTTATTCAACAGTCCAGTTTTTCAGTTTGCTTTGTTTCCTGGTGTAATCCAAAAGTAACCAAAAGCTGTAATCCAGCAGCTTACATCAGAATTACAACACATCCTAAAGTAACTTACCTAACTGTGATGATACACATACGGGATCATGGGCATATAGTCAGCCTGGTTAAAGTCAGACACCAAATAGCATTTTACTGAGCCTATGGGGATCATGTTCTAAAGCAATACTGAGTTCATCTATATATCAAGTTTTGTTTTTACTACTATATATACATTTAATCACTGACTATATGGCCCTCTATCAAACATCATACCAGCAACGAAATATTTCACTGATTATTTTAGAAAATTATAACAAAGATTTTTTTGGAAAAGCCAAACAATGAAACTGAATAGCATGAACTAAATAGCAACAAACTGTGCACAGCCTCTCAGGGATTCCAAAATAAAATGGTTAAAAAAAAATAAAAGGCTTTAAATCGATTTCTTTAAAAATGGCAAAAAAAAATGCCTATAACAACATGTGGGTCTGCCAGCCTTTGTTTCTTACTCTAAATGTGAGGATCATTAGGAGACATGCTTTATCATCCTCCCATTATCTCCTGCCAGGGATTAAGAGAGTTATTGAGGCAGCTCTGCCATATTCTACCGGGACACTGTCACCATGATTCGTATCGTGAAGTTGCTTCTGGTACCCAATCCTAACTAGGACTGACCGCAACCTCCCACTATAACCTTTGTGATTAATGAAGCCAAGACATATACTGTCACCCAGCCAGGCCGCCCTTTAGAACGAATAGGGTCGATGCCTTTGCAGGGGCAATATTTTCATTTTGCAGGTGCCGAAGGGACATGGTGGCTTAATTTACGGGGTTAACAGCTGCGCATCAGCGGTGATGAAACGTTAAATCTTTCAGAAGGAAGGTGGAGATGTGGTCAGGGGGGCATAATCAGCAAAAGTAGAAGAGAGATTTATTGGGAACTGCTTCAGAGACTTACACTGCCATGGAGAATGTCTGGCTTAGTCATGGCAGATGTAAGTGACTGGCAAGGAGTCAGCCTTAATGGAACAGTGTGACAAAAATGCATTTACCTATGTTCTCAGATATCCCATCAGCATATGCTGTCTGAAGTGTGGTCCTTTAGTTTCTCACAGGACTAGGGCAGGAATGTGATATACTGTAGCTAACAGCTAATGGGAGATTATCTCTCACCAATTAGCACTATGTGAATTGCAGGCCTGGAACTCTCATGCCTATAGTGGGAACAAACTACATACATTCTGAGACAAGGGTGTGATGATTCTGGCAGGCAGCTTGCACAATGCTAATCAGCATACGTAAGGCTCAGAGTGCCCATGTCTGAAGTGTTTCACATCTCAAGCCTTTAAAAGACCTCTTTACAAACTGCAAAAAAATATTGTGGCTTATAAAGAGACTTACGTCTCTACAACCTGAGAAACAGGTCTTACACCGAATCCAATGCTGTGAATAAAGGAGAAGTGTCTTTTTGTTCACACTATGAAATAAAGAAAGCAGATAGATTGCCTTCTCATGTTAAAAAGGCATCTAGTGAAATGGGCAAGATATCATGAGTGGGTCAGTTAACAAGCTGACTTGTGTGTTCATCACACTCAGTATGTGTAGTGGTGCTTTAGAGTCATAAAAGTAGATAAGTAGAGCCAAATTACACAAACAAGAAACTGGTCACTTACAAAAACGATTGATTTTACATGTCTGTGAGTGGCGTATGAAGAAAATGGGTCTTTTTGGTTTAAATAAGTTGCGTTTTGTTTAGAGAAAAAAAACCCTGCATTCCAGCATAACCTTTATCCCATCAGTAAAGCACAGTGATTTTACTATCATTGTTTGGGCCTGTTTTGCTGCAACTGGGCCAGGACAGCTTTTCATCATTGACTGAATTATGAATTCTAAATTATATCAGCAATTCTAAAGGAAAATATCAGAGCATCTGTCTGTGAGCTGAATTTCAGGAGATCATGGGCCATGCAGCAAGGTAACAACCCTAAGCACACAAGTTGTTGTTCCCTAAGAATAGTTCAAGTTCAATGCTTGGCAATGACCAAAATCCAATATATATACATATATACACACATACATACATACATACAGGGGTTGGACAATGAAACTGAAACGCCTGTCATTTTAGTGTGGGAGGTCTCATGGCTAAATTGGACCAGCCTGGTGGCCAATCTTCATTAATTGCACATTGCACCAGTAAGAGCAGAGTGTGAAGGTTCAGTTAGCAGGTAAGAGCACAGTTCTGCTCAAAATGTGTAGGACCAACAGTTACTGGAAATGCTGAGCTGTAAGTTATTGCTGCACAATGGTGTCACACCAGATACTGAAAGCAAAGGTTCACATAATTTTACCACTCATAGATATGCAATATTGGATCATTCTTCTCAATTAATGAAATCCAGTGTCTAATATTTTTGTTTTATTTGTGCAATGTAAACTAAACATTTCTACAGGGTTCAGGAACTTTCAGGCAGTTTACATTTTTGACTGTGTTAAATTTATTGATTTGGTCGCTGATGAGGGATAAATTACAAAATTAAATGATTGTGAGTAGAGCACCACCCTAAACTGACTTAGCTCCAGGGCCCTTGAGCACTTGGACTTTGAATAACAGAAATGCACTTTACTTGATTACAGTTACTCATATAGTGTTGCGTTTTGGCTGAATCAAGAACCAACAGAGATGCACCCCACAAGTTCCAACCTGGCACCATGTCCCTACAGTCTCAAGGTTTGTCCAAGCTGTCAAACTGACTGATCTAAAGACTTACGCATCATGGATGTGACTGTAGAACCTGCCATTGAGCGCACCCAGCTCCGAGCCAACTAGGATGAAGGGCGTGGCTATCTCGGCGGCCTTCAGCAATCGGTGGAGGTCGTCTACCATCCTGAGGAAAGAGATGAAGAGAGAGAGAGGAGACATGCAGGTCAATCTGTTGCAGGCACGCCGGTGAACACAGCCGGAATGAGCGAAGGCTAGACATAGTGCATCTGACGCCTCATTCATCACCGGGGCATGTTATGACACGTGTATCCGCTGACCTCTGAACCCCACCTCCTCTTCTCCAGAAAGCGGCACAGACATTAGCAGAGTGGTCAGCTCCGTCCTTGTCTATTACACAGCAGACAGACCGACCTGAGACGAGCCACGCAGGTATAAACCTAATTAGCAATATGCACCAGCAGACAGACTGTCAGGGGTCAGGAAGAATGATTTCAGACATGGTCATTAACCAAAAGGCCAAAATACACAGACTTCAGAAAGTCCAAGACATAAAATCCTAGAGGCATTCAGAACACCATTTCATATGAACAGACATCCACGCCACTGAACTCGTTTTTGGGAGGAGTGGTGATACATTTCATCGGTTTACTAAAACAGTAGGACTGCTAAGCAAAATGAAATTTAAAACAGAATGCAATGATGTGTAAATCGTTTAAAACCGGCGTTTAATTAAAGACAATACAAATAGAACATATCAAATGCTAAAACTGAGAAATATATGCCCATTTTTCATTTGGTACCAGCAACACATTTCAGAACCCACTGTGATAGGTTTATGTGTACCTCTGTGTCTTCCTCATCACTCGATTGGCGTTCAGGAACTGAGGAGACCCATTTCTCTAGTTTTGACAGTGAAATTTTTTCCATTTTTGGTTTACTTAGCATTTCGGCTGCTCTTCAGTACTCTACATGCTACTCTGTGATTTCTGTTCCATAATGCACCCAATATTTCAAAGGGGTTATAGGTCTGGACTGCAGGCGGGTCAGTTCAGCACCTGGGCTCTTTTACTACAGAACCATGCTGTTCTAATACATGCAGAATGTGGTTTGGCATTGCTTGCTGAAATAAGCAAGACCTTCCCTGAATACGAGGCCCATGCCGTATGAATGAAGGCACCCGGATCCCCTCACTAGGGCTGGGCGGGATCTAGATTTTATAGGGCATTTTCAGACTAGATACTGACTGAGACAATACCATTTATATCGATGCAGGTCAAATGTTATTCTTATCAATAAACAGGCACACATTCTCACCTGCCCAAGGCTGAAGGTGACCTATGGTATACGGCACCAAGAAATTAGCAGCAGATCCTGTAAGTAGGAAACCTGGGGGCCAAGGCAACACCTGGAACTGACATTGGAACTGAAAGAAGGTTTCCCAAAACATTGGCCACTGGCATTAGGAAATCCAGTTATAGTACACAGCCCAAAGGACCCCCATCCTAAACTGGCCTGTCTTTCTACCACAGTGCATCCTGGCGCCATCACTTTCCCAGATAAAATAGCACATGTACCCAGCTGCCCAAAAGAACACTGAACTGATCAGAGGACTGTTTCCCCCATTGCTCCAAGGTCTAATTCCTAAGTTTGAATGGCCATTGTGGGTTCTTTTGGCAGTGGAGTCATGTCACCGATTACACAACAGGGAGCACTGCAGTGGGCATAATTTCTCCAGTTACCGTGCTTAATGCCACAAGCCTTGCCACAAGCTCTGACTTCTGGCCATAAACTTGTCAGGGTTTCACAAATGTCCACTATTCACTTCTCATCTTACATGGCCCACACCTTGCCATGCGCCACTGTTACAGGACAATGTAACTAGCGTTATTTGTTGGTGATCACAACGTGTGTAGAAACAGACACCGCAAATGTAATCTATAAGCCTGTGTGACGTGACTCCAATAAGTGACGGGTGCCATCAAATTAGACATGCAACACATTCTCGACTAATGCACTGCATCTTGGGTAAGGAGGAAGCTACTTATTTAAGCTTAAGGAAAACAAGCACTTAATCATGTGATACTTCAGTTACTCATATCTGTATTTCTTAATATCTTTGCATAAACTTGGCTCTGTTCAATACTGTCCTCATTGACATGACACACCAAGCAATCCAAAGCTGATGTGTTTTATTTTATGCCTGTTCATCTGCTTCGCCGTTTCCTTCCCCAGCAAATGAAACCAGCAGCTAAATGAAGAGGTCTTGCCGCAGTGGGCTGAAAGGGCGTTTATCAGAGCGTCTGCTTTTGCCCACTTATTGAATTCTGAGAGGGAAATTGATTGCCTGAATCGCATGCCTCACGCTGTGGCCAGACTGCTGGATGGAAGAGCAGGAGCATCCGCAGCCAGGGCGTAACTGTATCAACAGTTATGAGATAAGAACAAGCAAACGTGCTGGACGCCCGTAGCAGCCAATGAAGCAAGTCTCTGTGCCCTGGAAGGACAAGGACACACACACACTTACACACATGCACACATCCTTCTCCTCTAACACGGTCAAACAGGACGGTCAGAGCTGATTGAAAATCAGGGCCGGCCATCACGCAGGACAGGGGCCAAGCGTGTATCCTTGCGTGGGTGGCGAAAGGTTGTCTGCATGACAGAAATAACGACTCCCTCCGAAGCTCCATGTCTCCACAGTCTGAGGTCAGACAAGGTTATCCATGTAAAGGTTAAATAGTGCTAATAAAAAGGACACTGATACACCGTGACTGTCTGCTTTGAGCTGATGGAGATCAGTTACCCTTATTGGAAAGGCAGGAGGAAACTCTGGCTTGAAATGGAAATTCTGCAGAATTACGTGAGAACTGTTCACAGTAGTGGTGATAGGAACCAGACACTCCAAGAGCTCTTGGAACCTCCAAAAGCTACGCCAAAGAAGGTATTACATTAAACGGTTATGAGTACACGGCCTGTTGTCTGAGACATTTGTTTATGAAACAGCTGCCTGATCTCTGAGACGATGCCTTACAATAGTTTTATGACAATGTTTTGTTGTGGAAGAGCACATGCAGAGCACTGTGAGGCACAGATACAGCCCAAAAAGCATACTTTCAAAATGACCATGATTTTAATATTAGAAACATTACACATGATTAAAATCTTGATATAAGGATAAAATAAAATCGTATCCCCTGCTACCTCATGATGACCCATAGGCCTACAGTCATTTACATTTATGGCATTTAGCTGACGCTCTTATCCAGAGCGACTTACAAGGGTAATCATATTACAGGTAGGTCAATGTGGTGTTAGGAGTCTTGCCCAAGGACTCTTATTGGTGTAGCACAGCATAGTCACCTAGACCGGGAATCGAACCCTAGTCTCCCACATGTAGTGGTGGTGGTTCCCTGAAGGGTAGTGGTGTTATCTGCTGAGCTACACCAACCACCAGTGTGAAAATGCATTGGAGATTTCTAAAGGGCGGGGGGGATCTCCAGAAATCAGGAACATCAGAAATATGATGGTCTCCACACAATCAGGAACAGTAGTCAATATTGTTTTTATAAAACAAAAATAAATAAATAAATCTTTAAACTGTCCCCCCACATGGGCCAAGAAGCTCTTTTCATGAATCTAGCAGCAACCTGTCAGTTGGGCTTTAATGAATGTATAACATAAGACAATTCATTTTTTGTATTCACATTACTCACATTACTCAAAGAAGAATGCTATCAGATTTTAAATCAGTTTTACTTAATCATTTCACTTACTGTTAATAAGCTCCTACAATCGGTGTTATCTTCGCTATTTTATTATTTGTATTATTATTATTATTCCTACTACCAATACCACTAATATAGCAACGACAAAATAAATAATAACACTACATTACAAATCCTTAGATGTACAAAACATGGCTAACGTTCTCCATAAACTCTGCTTCTGTGGTCAGGACAAAGACGTTTCGTAAAGTTTTGTAAGAGAATTTGTAGAGCTGTCTAGAAGTGTCCAGTAGTACACACAGCAGTATAAATACAGGTACACTAAAACGACCATGTTCAGGCGGAGTAAGTAGATAGTGGATACAGAGCTACATTTAACTAAGACGGTATCAAGAGGCAGCTGAATCTGGCAGACGCTTTCTACTATGTCCATGGTTGATTTATCAAGATAAGAAGGAAAGTGTGCGAGGCCTAAAAGCACAGTTTGGCCTGCCTGTCGGGGAGGCGGGACAAACCGTGGGCACCTAATTTCCTATGCGAGCACTGCAGGAGAACTCTAGAAGGTAAGGTGGACAATTGATGCTCTCAGATGGAAGAACTGTATTCTGTAAAGATTTAAAGGCTGTTAAGAAATCCATCACAATTTTTAATGTTTTAGCAAAATATGTATCAAATCACAGTACATATTTTAGACACTGTGTTAATGTCTTACACATTACTATGTTAAGTGGGAAATAAACACATTGTCCAGAGTCAGGTTAGTTTTAGGTCTGAAGATATTTTAGGGCTCTGATTTGTAATGCGCCGTTAGCAAGCATCCTAAACCAAGTGCGACTGCTGCTATCTGATCTCTGCTGGGATTCATTTTAACATAGATAGATAGACAGACAGACAGACAGACAGACAGACAGATAGATAGATAGATACTTTATTACCGAAAGAAATTTAGCAAGTAAGTATGAACAGACTAAGAGACATCTAAAAGAATCAAAGACAAAACAAACCATCGTACCCCCCTTTGCGTAAAGTTTTCGGTACATGGAAAAGTCAAGTTTCTGTGTTCCCTCATCGCCTTTTCATAAGCTCTGGTGATTACAGTACTGATACTTCCTGTTCCAAGGCTGAGGGTACATACACGGAAAGTTATAACAGAAGCTGGGGAAATTCTTAAACCCATGTACCTTCCAGTAGTGGATGATCTCCACACTTTCTCCAACCCCGTTGTCTCGTTCTCCATCACTCTCCAGCTGAAGCCCAGCCCCACTCTGTCATACGCACACACCTGAGAGAGAGAGAGCGCAAGAGAGAGAGAGAGAGAGAGAGAGAGAGAGAGAGAGAGAGAGAGAGAGAGAGAGAGAGAGAGAGAGAGAGAGAGAGAGAGAGAGAGAGAGAGAGAGAGAGAGAGAGAGAGAAAGAAAGAAAGAAAGAAAGAAAGAAAGAGAGAGAGAAAGAAAGAAAGAAAGAAAGAGAGAGAGAAAGAAAGAAAGAAAGAAAGAAAGAAAAAGAAAAAGAGAGAGAAAATACAAAAAATACATCTGCATAAACATCACAAAACTCTGAACACCAAAGCAGAACATCTTAGCTTGGCTTGTTGGCCTAGGCTTAGTTCTTAGCTCGTCATCTGATGTGCTGCTGTGCCATACATAATCAAAGAAATAGATCTGGGTCTGTGGATGTCGGCCACATCTTCAGAAACTGTGGACCTCTGGAAGTTTTAAAACCTCTAAGGCCTTTGAAAGTATTTTTCTGTGCTGCAATCACAGCATTGCTATTGGTTTGTCAGCAGCTCGGCACAGAAAGTGCTTTCGTTACGTTGGCCTTTCCTTCTAGGTTTCAGAGATCATTGCCCAATAACATTCAATACCGCTCACCCAGAATAGCTCTGCGACAGCAGTCTGCAGCACCAGAAACTTTCCCAAACTCTTACGAGTTCATGGTTTTGACCAGCAACAACAATGCGCTACGAAAGGAGAGGTGACATTTTAACAGGAAATAAATCTGATGAAAAGTTACATCATGTTCAACATCAGAACAAACAAAGGCCTTGAACTAGATTCCACCTACTAAATATTTTGTGTATGATCCAGTTTGAACCTTTCAAATCATCTACAGGAGTGCAGGATGAGTACTTGCTACAACGAACTACATGTTACTACAACTCTTAATAGCCTCCACAGTAACACAATAGCCTTCCTGCAGATTGTGCAGTATGGGTGGGGGTAGAGTGACAGGCCAGGCCTTGTGGACATGTGAGCACCTGAACAAACCGTTCATCTTGGAGCTGATCACAGGGTCTCCACTCGACCATTCATTGGTCGTCTCCACTAAGACAAAAGCGGGACTGGTCACTGAAGATGACCCACTGCCATTCGGAGTCACTCAATGCCAGTCTGAAACAACACCATCGCAGTCTTTGGTGAAGTGATGTTAAGGGCAGTCATTGTGAAGGTCTGCGTGTATGTAGCCCTGGGTCGTCCAGCCGTCTGCCAATGGTGCTGGCACTAACAGGATGCCTGGTGGAGGCATCACTGCTCGCTGAATGTCCATGATTGTGGCCAATGGGTCAGTCAAGTACAGCGATAAGGCCTGTCCTTGCTTACATCACACGCACAGCCGAATGTGAAACTTAAATCTTTCGCTCGTCTCAATGACAAAACTGCCCAGTTTCATTCCTGACGGTTGATTGCTGTTGATGAATGCATCTCTCAGTGCTAACACACTAAACGCTCCGTTGCAAGCGCGAGATGCTGCACCCTGCACACCTTTACGCCACTGGCACATCAAACTATGGATATCTATATAAAGTGAACTGTCTCAGCCTCTCATCTCTTCTGAAACACATCCATATATCTTAAAAACTTGATATACCACACAGCCCTAGTTGGAAATGAAATGAATGTAACCAAATTAGTTTTAACAAAATAATAATAAATATTTATGTTTATGATGGTGAGCAAGTGCAGCACACTTAAAACGCTGGTGCCAGAAAATGAGCTCATTTCCATGTACCATGTTAAAGGATATGATCGAGACATCAGACGTAGCGTGTCCTGTTTACTGTAGCTGATGTTCGGCCAGTCCAGAGAAAGAGTAACGCATTTCTCTACCAAATGAAGATGATGCCACATCACCCGTGTGTAGGAGACAACACGCTTTAATCAGCATCCAGGGTTGTACCAGTTAGCGCTACTTGTACTGCATCTGAAGAGGCCTGTTTTAAATCATGCGTCGCAGCTTGGCCTGTTTTTGTTTTGAATAATAAAACAGGTCTTCTAATGTATTTCTCTGCCAGCTGCAAATGATTTGTGCTGAGTCACCTCCTAGAAGACAAAGCCTGCAGCCATACATTAACATCACATGAAGTAACTGGATATCTGTTCATTAATTCATGCGTATCCTCAAATATCAAAATCAGTCTCAACGCACATCCCTGGCTGGAACTATTGACTGCATATATGATATGAGATATTAATACATTCACCGCTGGCTTTGTTGCTCTCAACGGATGTCAGTGATGAAAACTGGAAAAGTAGAAGCTTATTCTTCAGGAGGCATGATTTTCTTGTTCTTGCTTATGAAAATTGTTAGTTCACAGTTATATGAGATATAACAAAACAAGCTGCTTAGTGTCAGATACACACGCTTGCAATTTCAACTGACTACACAAAACAATATCATTAATAAACTCAACTGGCATTCAGTAATTGAATGCTAAAACATTTTAGCCAAATGAAAACAATAACATTTATTTGAAATCAATATCATAAGGGATATTCTAATTACTGAAAAAGTACATTTAACACAGATCAATGTAAACAAACCTGGTTCTCCACAAAGCCCGGGCTGTGCAAATTAGACGGCTGTACATATAGCACATCTGATGCATCATTCGTGGTCTCTGATGGATGCTTTCTCGGACCACTTGTTAAACTGACTTATACCAACCAATGGTGTGTTATATTTACAAACACCAAGCTGGGAAAGAAGGTATAACGTAAATAATAACCGAAGCAGTGATTTAATCTATTCCTGTATTTGACCAAAAACAGGAAGTATAAACAACATAAAGACTGAATATGATGTCTGCCATATGTTTAAAAATGCTGGAACAGTAAACAGCGAACTAGAATTAGGAACTTGAGAAAACAAGGTGACGTAATCACAGCTGGGTATAAAAGGAACATCCAAAAAAAAAGACCAAAAAAAAAAAAAACGTAGTTCTTCTTGTGCAAAAATGGGCCGAGGTTGGCCACTTTTAAGAAAAAAAAAAAAAAAGTAAATCAGCCAAAAAATTTAATAAATAAATCTAATTTTTAAAAAAGTTTAAAACACTATTCCTCGGGCACGGATTACAAGGAGTTTTGATCTCTACAGAAACTGACATTTCTTTGACGGATATTACAGCAATGCTGGAATACTTCGACAAACCGCTGTCAGTGAACAACCACCTCTGCAGCCACTAATGCGAGTCAAGACTGAACTCTGCACAGCAGAAGCCGCATGTCAGCAGCATCCAGAAATGCTGACAACCTCTTCGGCTTAAGTGAAGGCACAGTGGAAACGTGTATTGTTGTAGTCCGATAAGACTGCTAATGGAAATAACCGTCTCCTCCGGGTCGCAGAATGAAAACAACCATCCTGTGGTCACATGTGCGAAAGCACCATTTATGCTGAACACACTTCGGAACATCATAGTCTAAAAAGAGATGGCAAGCTTCCGGTCCAGATGTGTGTCCTACTGAACTGTGTGTCTTAAGCTCAACAAAAAGGCCTGTACAGGTGCACAGCTGAACACGTGTATAACATGAACGGCTGATATTCTTTTCACACCTGGATTAATGGTTCACTCAGTCTTTAAATGTTTAAGTACTGTTAAAGTGATGTGACATGGTGGTAAACAAGCTTCTCTGCTTTAATAGAAGTAGTCTATTGTTTGGAGTGGAGGCAGGTTGAGAGAGTGAAGGCCCTGTTTGGGGTGGAGGCAGGTTGAGAGAGTGAAGGCCCTGTTTGGGGTGGAGGCAGGTTGAGAGAGTGAAGACCCTGTTTGGGGTGGAGGCAGGTTGAGAGAGTGAAGGCCCTGTTTGGGGTGGAGGCAGGTTGAGAGAGTGAAGACCCCGTTTGGGGTGGAGGCAGGTTGAGAGAGTGAAGACCCCGTTTGGGGTAGAGGCAGGTTGAGAGAGTGAAGACCCCGTTTGGGGTGGAGGCAGGTTGAGAGAGTGAAGACCCCGTTTGGGGTGGAGGCAGGTTCAGAGAGTGAAGACCCTGTTTAGGGTGGAGGCAGGTTGAGAGAGTGAAGGCCCTGTTTGGGGTGGAGGCAGGTTGAGAGAGTGAAGACCCTGTTTGGGGTGGAGGCAGGTTGAGAGAGTGAAGGCCCTGTTTGGGGTGGAGGCAGGTTGAGAGAGTGAAGGCCCTGTTTGGGGTGGAGGCAGGTTGAGAGAGTGAAGGCCCTGTTTGGGGTGGAGGCAGGTTGAGAGAGTGAAGACCCTGTTTGGGGTGGAGGCAGGTTGAGAGAGTGAAGGCCCTGTTTGGGGTGGAGGCAGGTTGAGAAAGTGAAGACCCTGTTTAGGGTGGAGTTGTTCCCAGTCGTGTGTACAGGACGTCTGACCCCACAAAACTTTGCGTTTGGAGCAGTAGTATAAATGAACTGTGAGTGCTGTCAGTTTCTCAGCAAAATATCCAGCACATGATTGTATATTCCAAATGCACTTTAGCCATACTACACGGCTGGTCTCAACATTCTGCTCCCTTAGTTTAGACCTGAGGCTACAAAACTAACGCTGCTAACAAACACTGGAAGTCAATAATCACCCAAACCCGGCTGCATACATAAATGCTCAGAACGTCTTATAATCCACTCAAAATCACCCAATTAATGATTTCAGGTCGTGCAACCACAATGTGTTTTAGAACACGGTATGAGTCACGGCGAGCTGTAAAAATGAAAAAACAGATAACAGGATGTTCTGAAAATCAATACAACGACTGATTTACTGCACAAAATAAGCCTCAACTGTGCAAGTTTAACCAAAAGAGAAAAGTCCCCCTGTTAGCTCAATGCTCAGTTATATACCTAAAAGTGTAAACAAGGTCTATCCATGCGCCTTCACCCATTTTATTTTCCATAAACATTATGGACATAAACTGAAGTACATACACTCCTCATCAATGAAGAGTTGCACAAATAGTCGCACCAAAAACGAATCCACCGACAGGAATGAAACTTGGTGGGTAGGTTTGACATTGTGAGACATGTGAACGACTCAAGTTTCACACTCAGTCCAAGTTTTTAAGTTTATCGCTGTACCTGACTAACCCAAGAGCCGCGACTGCTGACACTCAGGGGGCACTGATGGCTTTCATGAGTCATCCTGTTCGTGCCAGAACCACTCGCAGACACCTGAACGACGCAGGACTACATGCACACACTGTTACAATGAGTGCCCTTAACACAGCATATATAATATACAAATATATTAAATACCACTGAGGAGGTGTGATTTCACACTCGCCTTCTGTGCCACAGTCAGAAGTGGCGGGAACAATACTGACTGACCCATAAGAGACAGCTTCACGATCATGCGCTCGCTGAGTTCTGAACAGGCATGCCATGAGCTCTCATTAGGGCGAGTGTCAGTGCTCGGACACACAGCGAGGGGCAGGCTGGCAAGCTGTCAGCAACGATCTGAGCGAGCTCTCTGCACGGCCCTGATGTGAGCTGGCATGGCAGAGACGCAGGGCCGCCACTGGCCACCGCCAGTGCCCTGCAATATGAACACACTACTTCTCCTTCATTTTCTACATTCTTAAGGATAAAAGGTTCCTACATGGTCCTCAGCTCGGACTTAAACCGCTCCCCTAACCTCGTTTGGGTATCTTCAAACTTGTAACAAAGTCTCAATTCCAAAAATGCTTCCATATAGAATTAACCACAGATCCTTTAGGGAATCAAAAGCGGTTCCTCTCCAGCATCACTTCAACACATTTCTGCAAGTTCTTATATAGTAGTATATAAACTTTACGCAAGTTTACGCAAAACTTTACA
Source organism: Prochilodus magdalenae (assembly GCA_024036415.1). Classification (NCBI taxonomy): domain Eukaryota; kingdom Metazoa; phylum Chordata; class Actinopteri; order Characiformes; family Prochilodontidae; genus Prochilodus; species Prochilodus magdalenae. The sequence continues at coordinate 282,876 of JAMWET010003419.1, read as the reverse complement.
AATTAAGCTGCAAGCGTGTGAACTCAAGAATCACTCACATTTACATGCATTAGCCTATTTCAGCCTACAGCAAGTTAGCCCCGCCTACTCATGCTGAAGCTATAGGTAGTGTTTCAGCTCTGAGTGCTTTTTGACCAGCACACTACAAAACACAATATAGGCACAATATAGAGTAGCCAATCAGAATACAGCTCATTTACATATACATCAGTAACAAAAGCAGCTTGTTTAATCCTAATGGATAAAAGCAAGGTTGGAAATGGTTTCTGGGACACAAAACCATGTAACAGTTATAAGAGGACCTTCATAATAATAATAATAATAATAATAATAATAATAATAATAATAATAAAATGCATGTGGGATCAACAGCTCTTCAAAAGTGTAATTACTTCCATACATTTGGTTCAGCCTGCATTTGTATGTGGGATTTACTATGGCTTGGTGGTTGTTAAGAAACACTGACTAAAGAACAGCTGGAGGGAGCTAATCTGGTCAATAACCAACAAGCCCTGCAATAGCTCCGCTTCACCTCCTGCGGGGCCCTCCGGAGCTGTGTGACAAGCAAAACCCCTTGATCTAGAAACATTAGGACGTGTCCTTGCACATTTTCCCCAGTAACGGTACTGGATTTAGAGCTGCATGACAAAACACCCTACTATGTGTATATTTATATATATTTGACTTGACTGAATTCATCTGCTTAAAGGGGCATTATGTAATACACATACTACAAAATGTCCTTTTCACACCAACAGAGTTTAATATAACATGTTCAAGTTTAACCACTAGCTTCCCTGACAACAACGCTCCAGCCAGAAGCAGCATCTTTGATATTTCCTAACTGGAGTGGAAAGGCTGTTGCCCTGTGATCCCACCCACTTCCACCCCGGGTTGCCACATATGAAGCAAACGAGGTGTGCTGGAGACACTGAAGCAAGCAAAATTACTTGGGATAAAGTTTGACTCTAGCCGACTTAACAAGCCGCTGCACCCTAATAAATGGCCCCATGAGCAGAACGGAGTAAAACACGAAGCTTAGCTCTGGCCTGTGTACATGTGGCTTATTAAAATCAACATGAACTAATTTTATGATTTGTAAACATCAGCTCATCAACTACAAGTGAAGGACTTGTCGCTGCGTGGCATCATCCTGTTCATCTTGGGGTCATTTGTGTACGTTCAGTGTCTCAACCTGACAACCTGCGTGAGCGTCAAATTAATTTTAACCCCTTGCTGTCAGTATTACAAATAATCCTATTTTGTTTAGTCAGTTTGGTCAGACTTTATAACATCAATTACAGCAAAACCATAAATCAAAGGCAAATATTAAAAATACATATTTTTTCAGCAGAATTTATCCTGAATGTTGGTGTTTTGTGTTTTTGTGTATTGGTGTGTTAGGTCTTCCCGCAAAGATAAGTAAACATATAGTGATATCAGCGTTCCTGTACCTGCATACATCCCTGCTTCAAAGAACAGGCATCAGCAGTACGTTTTTTTCAGGACCAAGTAATCAAGGACACCGATAACCAATATTCGGGGCCAATCACCCTTTAAAATAAACATGTTGTTTGTATAGCAAAGAAATGCATCGTTTACTCTCAACTTAATGAATACTAGACCATTATAAGAATAAGGTGCTTTAAGCTGTAGACCATATGGGCTGCAAAAGTAGTAACTTAAACACTGTAAAAATATTTAAGAAAATAAACAATAAGGGAATATTAATGCTTATATGGTTTTTATGTGATGATTAAAAGTAGGCATGCATTACTGTTTTCTGTGCTGCATGATTTGATGGAAACGGGCTGTTTAGTGTAAGCAGGGCAGTGAAATCATCAGAAGTAGCAAGCTGTGCTGTCTGTACAGATTCTGAACACATTTAATGTGTTGGTGTAGCTCATTAGGTAACGGACGGTGGAGGTAAACTGTGGAGCCACACTTTGAAAGTCTGTCTTTTTTTTTTTAATTTTTAAATTTTTTTTTTTTTTTAGTAATGTGCGATTTTCACTCTCACTCTAACAATAAGAGCAGAGCATTATTCATCATGCTCACAGCCCGCCCCACAGAACTCCTCTGATTGCTAACTGATTAGCGCACTCGTGATGAGCACTGATGTTTATCTGGGAATGTCACATGTGACAGACGGAGCCCTGCACTACAGTGTAATTAGCTAATTGCAGAAGCCATTTGTCATCACCATTTATTGTGCTGATGAACTGAATGTGAGGGCGGAGCTTGCATAAAAGTGTAGGGTTTTAAAAACACAGGACTCGCATTTAAACGAGGAACGACAGGGTATGAGGTTCACAGTATGTCAGTTCTATGTAATGAACTCTCCTTATTGAACTGTCCTTGTCTAGGATGCTAGCATTAGCGATGAGCTACTATGCACTGGATATATTTAGCACCAAAACTCTAGCAGGGGAGTGCCGTAATATTTAGCATTTGAGATTTAAAGCGTTTGAAAAGATGAACTAGAATCTGTAGTGGCCCATAAGTACTGTAATAACGCTAACAGTAACAATCTAATAAAAAATAATGACTTTGTTTAACTGTGTTTAACAAACTGTGTTACACTAAATGAGCTTAGTTTGTAATAAAACATGTGGGTTAGTGTTCATGAACTACTGACTATCAATCAATATCTCTTTTTACCACTAATGTTTCATAGCATCTTCACAGAAAAGCAGTTTATATAAAGTAAAAGAAACTAGGAGTGCAGGTACAGACATAAGGAAGGGAAGTCCAGGTCCAAGCCCCCTGTGAGCAAGCCAGAGGCAACAGTGGCAGGAGAAAACTCCCTTAGAGTAAGAGGAAGGAACCTCGAGAGGAACCAGGCTCAAGGGGGGAACCCATCCTCCGCTGGTCGGTCCCAGTTGAGGAGAGAAAGACAGAACTGACAGGAAAAGGAGCTCGGAACATCAACTAGATTCATTCTGATATATCCAGGAGGCTGTGATTGCAAAAGTGGAGCCAGCCCATGGGTTCTCTGGTTAAGTGAAATGCTGGCGGCTCTACTGTGGTCATTGCAGTCACTGAATAATATGATAAGCTCAGAAAAGTACCTTGTGACATTTTATGACAATAACAGTCAAAATGGCCACCGCTGGAGTTGTGGAAGTAACTGAAATCAGAATCAGAATCACCTTTATTGTCACACAGTCACAAGAACCGGCGAAATTAGCCATCGACCTATCCATACAATAACATACAGGGGGGAAAACAAGACAGGACAGGAGGACAGGGGAAGCCGCTGCGTGGGACACGCGCCGCCATCAATTCTTCAATTAAAAGGGATACAATGGGAAAGAAGAGAGGAAGAAGAAGGAGGGGGGAAAAAAAAAAAAAAAAAAAAAACATACCCCCAGCCTGTGCCCTAAAAGAGCACAGTATTGTGTACTATGTATTACCTGTTCATCTAAAAGACGGTGACGCGGCCCTCTGTGGTCTCAATGTTGCTTATCACGCTGATGCTCAGAGTTACCTAGCACCGCCACTGGACTGAGAACATTACTACCCATAGGAACAACCGGAACCGCGAGTGTAATCCATACGGTCCATATGCCTGTGTGGCACACGTGCATCAGTGCAGGTATCCGTACCTTTTTATAAACACAACAGCCTGGAATGTTTGGATGTTGCTGGACTAGGGATGCGGTGGCGATAAGAGCAGTGCACTGCGAGTGGTGCAAGGCTGCTTTACGAGAAAGACTTCCTTGCTAAGCTGATTCGCCATTACAGGCATGTAAATCACTAAGAATACTGCAACAAGGGAAGTGCTAGCTTTAAACGCTAACATGCTCGCAGGTGGGGTATGTGGTTGCTTTGGAATTCTGTTGGTAAACCACCAAACTCCATGAACACGTCATCATGGTGGTGGCAAAGAAATGACAGCGTCACAGTTCGGCCCACCACTACTGTAGCCTAATCCAAACAGCAGGACTTTCGCATGGAAAGAGAAAATCAGAGGCATAAAACTGGCCTTTAACATCTGCTTGGAAAGAGATGATTTCCTAATATGGATGACTGTTGGATGGATGGAAAGAGAGAATCAAGTTGTACAAACGGTGACTTATACATTTGTTGGACGGTTAAAGAATCTGGATGGACGAAGAAAAAAAGAGAAAGAAAACCAGCTTTCTAAGTTAAAACGTTCACTTGTATGAGGAATTCTGAAAAGCTTTCTCTCCCGGTTTAACTTCAGTTTGGTCAACGCAGCCTTTACATTTGCTTGGACAGAGAGAATCTGGATGGATGGATGGATGGATGGAAAGAGAGAATCAGTTTGGTGAACGCGGCCTTTACATTTGCTTGGAAAGAGAGAATCTGGATGGATGGATGGATGGATGGAAAGAGAGAATCAGTTTGGTGAATGCGGCCTTTACATTTGCTTGGAAAGAGAGAATCTGGATGGATGGATGGATGGAAAGAGAGAATCAGTTTGGTGAACGCGGCCTTTACATTTGCTTGGACAGAGAGAATCTGGATGGATGGATGGATGGATAGAGAGAATCTGGATGGATGGATGGATGGATGGCTGGAAAGAGAAAATCAGTTTGGTGAATGCGGCCTTTACATTTGCTTGGAAAGAGAGAATCTGGATGGATGGATGGAAAGAGAGAATCAGTTTGGTGAACGGGGCCTTTACATTTACTTGGAAAGAGAGAATCTGGATGGATGGATGGATAGAGAGAATCTGGATGGATGGATGGATGGATGGATAGAGAGAATCTGGATGGATGGATGGAAAGAGAGAATCAGTTTGGTGAACGCGGTGGAATGGCCTTGGTGAATGGCCTTTACATTTACTTGGAAAGAGAGAATCTGGATGGATGGATGGATAGAGAGAATCTGGATGGATGGATTGATGGATAGAGAGAATCTGGATGGATGGATGGATGGATGGATAGAGAGAATCTGGATGGATGGATGGATGGATGGATAGAGAGAATCTGGATGGATGGATGGCTGGAAAGAGAAAATCAGTTTGGTGAACGCTGCCTTTACATTTGCTTGGAAAGAGAGTGGATGGATGAATGGATGGATGGATGGATGGATGGATACCATTATTGATTGGAAACAATGACTCAGATTTAAGTCATGATTCACAAGGTGGACCATTATGGTGATGCTGCCTTGTTTGCCCCATCTCGTAGGCGGCCTTAATCTTTACATCTTCCTCCTATTCTCGGCACCAGGGGGTTCCATTACACACGGCACACAGCTGAACCGAGCATAATGCTCAAGCGTATCTGAACCTTGAAATGCCACAAACAATTTACAACAACAAAAAAAACTAGAGCTTCATGTTCAGAGTAAGCCACCCCGAGGCACACGCTGCGCCTAGCACGTTACATAAACCGCTTCTAGAGGACGCCGCTTCAGCTCAGCGTTTCAATGCATTTCCCGGCCTCAGCAATGCACTAAAACAACAAGTACACAAAAGTCCTGATGAGACTCATTGTGTTGAGCACAAGCTCAGTCTTCACACACAAAGACAAATTGTTCACATCAGTAGCAGCCTCTGAACAGTCATCAAATTGATCCAACTTGCCTTTGTTGTTTGTGAAACGCTCTCCTGCACATGATACCAAACGTCTGAAGACATTCCGGTCGGAGCGTCCAGAATTACTGCGAAGAGGCGATAGAAGAAAAGCACATGAGGTCTCGACAAATCAACATCAGACAATCACTGCTGTCAACTAGTGTCGAGAAACACTTGACGACTGCGTGGCTGAAATAGAAGAATAAATGAAGCGATGGATTTGGTTTCTAAGACCTTATCAGTTTAGACATGTGGAAAGTCACAATAAACCTGATATACAGTGCAAGCAAACGTTTGGGGGGCCCCAACCGAATTACACATGGATATTAAAATAAGGTAGCAGTTTTTACATATTAGGGAAAACTGAAACTGTCAGTTCCCTGTGGAGAACGTGTTCAATTCAGCAGCAGCATCTGACTAAGGAGCTTCATGGTCACACACATCAGCTGCCTTGTGCTTGAATGCAGGTCGCTATTAAAACACCTCATGTTGCTTAAGCTTTCCTGTGTCTCTTATTTATTGGGGGCCTATTATGATCTGTTATTATATTTATTTTAAGCTCTACTAGAGCAGATTTACATGCTTCACTTTTCCATAAACACATTATTTCTCATACCGTACATCTGTATTCACCCTCTGTCTGAAATGCTCGATTAGAGATCCTGGCTCCAACCTCCCAAAGAGCTCAGTGTGCTCTGATTGGTCAGCTCACACACACTCTGTTCAAACCGGTCAACCGTCAGAGCACTTGAAAGCAGTGTAGCGTGGTGTGAGGGTGTGCCAAGCATGCTAGTAGGCAGCCAATAAGTCTTTTAGTGACGAGATGACATCACCTTGTAACAGAGTAAGGGGCTGGAATTACAACAAGTTGTTTAAGGCAGTTGGGAAAAGTGCTCTCTGTGGGAGAGAGTTTCGCCCTCTAGTGTGTACTTCATAACATCACACCGTGCTTCATCACTAAGCAGACTGTTCACATGAACAAAGGGAAACACAACTGGAACTGGTCGCCTATAGAAGAACTGTTAAGTCTAGCCTCCTCCTGCAAATGAAACAAGCTATCGTGGTTTAAAGGTGACAGTGTCACATACTCACTATTAACTGTGAGGCAAAAGTTCGAGGTGTTTGAACAAGTGATGGAAAGCTAAGTATAACTCATCTTGTCTCATCTTCTGAAAATATGCAATGTAACACCCCATCTTGGAATGCTTGTCAAATCCTGCTTGGCTTTAAGCCATTTTATATTTTAATCCTATGTTGATCCCACAGTGGGGAAATTTGGTCTCCGCATTTAACCCATCCGTGAAGTGAAACACCCACAAACACACTCACTAGTGAGCACACACACTAGGGGGCAGTGAGCACACTTACCCGGAGCGGTGGGCAGCCCTATCCACGGCACCCGGGGAGCAGTTGGGGGTTAGGTGCCTTGCTCAAGGGCACCTCAGTCGCTACTGTCAGTTCAGGGAATCGAACCGGCAACCCTCCGGTCACAAGGCTGGTTCCCTAACCTCCAGCCCACGACTGCCCCCCAAAGAAGGGGGGGGGCAGTCGTGGGCTGGAGGTTAGGGAACCATTTATGCTCAGAAACATAAAACGTGGCAATTCAGCCACTTCCAGCTAAACAAGAAATGCATTTACCAACTGGCTGTCCATGACCTTTGCAGATGAGGCTGATCTTCTGGCCTAGACCAACATCTATTAATTGGGCACCTAGAAAAGGAACAATACAAGTTTGTTAGTCTACTGAATCCAGTCTGCTATCATTTTCCACATAAACCTTTTATAGAGCACTAGAACTGCATTGCATTTATGTACAGTCACTGAACAGACCAAGTCCAAAGAGGGCCAATGTGAACCCTTACCTTTGGGGCTGAGCTCTTGCCTTTCTCTCTGAAGCGAGGCATAATTCAGGAACGGAGGTATGAAGATAACAAGAATGAAAACTTTCCCTAACAAAACCACAGTGGACCAGCAGCTCCTTTTTTCATGCTGTTTCTTCACAACAGCAGGAGCCTCAGAGGGTGCCTGCAGGTACAAAAAGGTTTCAGTAGGGAGTTCAGCTTCTCTGATGCCCTGCCTCAACGAACACCAGCCCAAAATTACTCTACAAAGAAAACAGTCAGAAAGAGTTCTTTTTGCGAAAGCATTGCACAGAAAACTGCCAAAAACTAGACAGTGAGGCATTACTTAATAAAATGCTCTGTTAAGAATTAATCAAATAATTAATGCTGAGTAATGACTAACAGGCAGGCGACATGGCAAAAATCTAATACTGCAAGACTTTTTCATGTCGCATTCAACTCAGTAGGTGTAGTGTGTTTTGTGTGTCTGTAAGCTAGTGTGTTGGTGTAGAGTAACAGCAGCTACGCCTATTATAAAAATACTACCAAAAACTGTGAACAAGAATTCAACATACTTCATACTGTGCGGCACAAAAACTCAAATATGCTCTTTCTTATGGAACATAATTTCAGAGTATGGACAATATACACAGTCCATTCACAAACACTGATAATCACAACAAGGATTAAAAAAAAAGTGTAATGGTGTAATTAGTAACTCCGACCACTGTAATGTGCCAGTGTGCTGTAAGTAGTGTGTTGGTGTACAGTAACCTCAGTAAGGTAAACCGTTAGTGTGCTGTAAGTAGTGTGTTGGTATACAGTAACTCAGTATAATGTAATGCGTTAGTGTGCTGTAAGAGTAGTGTTTAGTGTATGTAACTCAGTAAGTATAATGCGTTTAGTGTTTAGTGTGTTGGTTGTACAGTAACTCAGTAAGTCACAATGTGTTAGTGTGCTGTAAGTAGTGTGTTGGTGTACAGTAACTCAGTAAGTGTAATGTGTTAGTGTGCTGTAAGTAGTGTGTTGGTGTACAGTAACTCAGTAAGTGTAATGCGTTAGTGTACTGTAAGTAGTGTGTTGGTGTAGAGTAACTCAGTAAGTGTAATGTGTTAGTGTACTGTAAGTGGTGTGTTGGTGTAGAGTAACTCAGTAAGTGTAATGTGTACTGTAAGTAGTGTGTTGGTGTACAGTAACTCAGTAAGTGTAATGTGTTAGTGTGCTGTAAGTAGTGTGTTGGTGTACAGTAACTCAGTAAGTGTAATGCGTTAGTGTGCTGTAAGTAGTGTGTTGGTGTACAGTAACTCAGTAAGTGTAATGTGTTAGTGTAATGTAAGTAGTGTGTTGGTGTACAGTAACTCAGTAAGTGTAATGTGTTAGTGTGCTGTAAGTAGTGTGTTGGTGTACAGTAACTCAGTAAGTGTAATGCGTTAGTGTACTGTAAGTAGTGTGTTGGTGTACAGTAACTCAGTAAGTGTAATGTGTTAGTGTGCTGTAAGTAGTGTGTTGGTGTACAGTAACTCAGTAAGTGTAATGTGTTAGTGTGCTGTAAGTAGTGTGTTGGTGTACAGTAACTCAGTAAGTGTAATGTGTTAGTGTACTGTAAGTAGTGTGTTGGTGTACAGTAACTCAGTAAGTGTAATGTGTTAGTGTGCTGTAAGTAGTGTGTTGGTGTACAGTAACTCAGTAAGTGTAATGTGTTAGTGTGCTGTAAGTAGTGTGTTGGTGTACAGTAACTCAGTAAGTGTAATGCGTTAGTGTGCTGTAAGTAGTGTGTGGGTGTACAGTAACTCAGTAAGTGTAATGTGTTAGTGTACTGTAAGTAGTGTGTTGGTGTACAGTAACTCAGTAAGTGTAATGTGTTAGTGTACTGTAAGTAGTGTGTTGGTGTACAGTAACTCAGTAAGTGTAATGTGTTAGTGTGCTGTAAGTAGCGTGTTGGTGTACAGTAACTCAGTAAGTGTAATGCGTTAGTGTGCTGTAAGTAGTGTGTTGGTGTACAGTAACTCGGTAAGTGTAATGCGTTAGTGTGCTGTAAGTAGTGTGTTGGTGTACAGTAACTCAGTAAGTGTAATGCGTTAGTGTGCTGTAAGTAGTGTGTTGGTGTACAGTAACTCAGTAAGTGTAATGCGTTAGTGTGCTGTAAGTAGTGTGTTGGTGTACAGTAACTCAGTAAGTGTAATGCGTTAGTGTGTTGTAAGTAGTGTGTTGGTGTACAGTAACTCAGTAAGTGTAATGCGTTAGTGTACTGTAAGTAGTGTGTTGGTGTACAGTAACTCAGTAAGTGTAATGTGTTAGTGTGCTGTAAGTAGTGTGTTGGTGTACAGTAACTCAGTAAGTGTAATGTGTTAGTGTACTGTAAGTAGTGTGTTGGTGTACAGTAACTCAGTAAGTGTAATGTGTTAGTGTACTGTAAGTAGTGTGTTGGTGTACAGTAACTCAGTAAGTGTAATGTGTTAGTGTGCTGTAAGTAGTGTGTTGGTGTACAGTAACTCAGTAAGTGTAATGCGTTAGTGTACTGTAAGTAGTGTGTTGGTGTAGAGTAACTCAGTAAGTGTAATGTGTTAGTGTACTGTAAGTGTGTGTGTGTTACAGTACCTCAGTAAGTGTAATAAGTGTAATGTGTACTGTAAGTAGTGTGTTGGTGTACAGTAAACTCAGTAAGTGTAATGTGTTAGTGTACTGTAAGTAGTGTGTTGGTGTACAGTAACTCAGTAAGTGTAATGTGTTTAGTGTACAGTAAGTAGTGTGTTGGTGTACAGTAGTAACTCAGTAAGTGTAGTGTGTTAGTGTAACTGTAAGTAGTGTGTTGGTGTACAGTAACTCAGTAAGTGTAATGTGTTAGTGTGCTGTAAGTAGTGTGTTGGTCTACAGTAGTAACTCAGGAGGACTCGTGTGTTATTGTACTGTAAGTAGTGTGTTGGTGTACAGTAACTCAGTAAGTGTAATGCGTTAGTGTACTGTAAGTAGTGTGTTGGTGTACAGTAACTCAGTAAGTGTAATGTGTTAGTGTGCTGTAAGTAGTGTGTTGGTGTACAGTAACTCAGTAAGTGTAATGTGTTAGTGTACTGTAAGTAGTGTGTTGGTATACAGTAGTAACTCAGTAGGTGTAGTGTGTTAGTGTACTGTAAGTAGTGTGTTGGTGTACAGTAACTCAGTAAGTGTAATGTGTTAGTGTACTGTAAGTAGTGTGTTGGTGTACAGTAACTCAGTAAGTGTAATGTGTTAGTGTACTGTAAGTAGCGTGTTGGTGTACAGTAACTCAGTAAGTGTAGTGTGTTAGTGTGCTGTAAGTAGTGTGTTGGTGTACAGTAATTCAGTAAGTGTAATGCGTTAGTGTGCTGTAAGTAGTGTGTTGGTGTACAGTAACTCAGTAAGTGTAATGTGTTAGTGTACTGTAAGTAGTGTGTTGGTGTACAGTAACTCAGTAAGTGTAATGTGTTAGTGTACTGTAAGTAGCGTGTTGGTGTACAGTAACTCAGTAAGTGTAATGTGTTAGTGTACTGTAAGTAGCGTGTTGGTGTACAGTAACTCAGTAAGTGTAATGTGTTAGTGTGCTGTAAGTAGTGTGTTGGTATACAGTAGTAACTCAGTAGGTCTAGTGTGTTAGTGTACTGTAAGTAGTGTGTTGGTGTACAGTAACTCAGTAAGTGTAATGCGTTAGTGTACTGTAAGTAGTGTGTTGGTATACAGTAGTAACTCAGTAGGTGTAGTGTGTTAGTGTACTGTAAGTAGTGTGTTGGTGTACAGTAACTCAGTAAGTGTAATGCGTTAGTGTACTGTAAGTACGTAGAGGTGTTGGTGTCAGTAAACTCAGTACTAATGTAATGTGTTAGTGTGCTGTAAGTAGTGTGTTGGACTGTAGACAGAGTAACTCAGTAAGTGTAATGTGTTAGTGTACTGTAAGTAGTGTGTTGGTATACAGTAGTAACTCAGTAGGTGTAGTGTGTTAGTGTACTGTAAGTAGTGTGTTGGTGTACAGTAACTCAGTAAGTGTAATGTGTTAGTGTACTGTAAGTAGTGTGTTGGTGTACAGTAACTCCAGTAAGTGGTAATGTGTGGTCCCCCTGTACTGTAAGTAGCGTGACAGTGTACAGGTAACTCAGTAAGTGTAGTGTCTTAGTGTGCTGTAAGTCAGGTGTGTTGGTTTAATGTACCAGTAAGATGTATGCACACTGTGCTGTAATCAGTGTGTTGGGTGTACAGTAACTCAGTAAGTGTAAGTCTGTTCTTGTACCAGTAAGTAGTGTGTTAGTGTACAGTAACTCAGTAATTGTGATGTGTTAGTGTACTGTAAGTAGCGTCATGGTACACAGTAACTCAGTAAGTGTAATGTGTTTAGTGTACTGTAAAGTAGTGTGTTGGTGTACAGTAACTCAGTCCCACCAAGCACATGTTTTACTTTTTAAGTATTCTTGTTGTTGCTACTTGCTTGCAGTATTCTCAGACTGTGTAATGTGTTAGTGTATTAGAGTAAGGGTATACAAGCACTGAGAAAACTACTAACTCAGATTAAGAGTAGTTTCAGTTACTGATCTTAAATCCAGATTTTTATGCCTCTATCTGGTCTAAATCCAGTACACTGTTGACATGGCCATTTAAATAGTCAGATTACTCCAGAAATCAGATTAAGATCAGATTATTAGGTACATGTAAATATACTCACTGTCCAACTGCATGTTTGGTTCAAAAAACAAGAGAATACAACAAACGGGATTCACAGTCCTGATACGTTTTCAAACGTGGCACTCGCTCGTCACTTTTACAGAAACAAGTACACATCGTGATAAATCACGTTTCCCAAAAGACCTCCTAAAGGGTCCTGACAGCACATTTTACCATACCGCCCACCTCTACAGTGGTCCAACACCTAGCCAGAAGAAGCACGCTGGTGTAGAGTCAGAGCTGGGGTGAGAGAGCAAGGGCCAGGGTCCAGCCTGGTTTGGTGAGTTCCCCGCCAAACCTGGAAATTAGCTGAGGAGTTGAGTGACGTGGAGGGAAATCACCAGTGTACAGTAAACCAGGTCTCCAGGAATGAGCTGGAGGATGGCTAACACTGAAAGTATACACCAGGACGGAGGGTATTTCTTTTGGGGGGTTACTTACTGACCAAGCTGAATCAGCTTTCTGTTCGCCTTGAGTTTGAGTTTTCCCGTTCCACCTTAACAAGTGCGCCAGAATGCAACTGCTGCACCATTTAAGGTGGAACGGAGAAACTCCAACAAGAAGCTGCAAAACAGGAAGCCGACTTTAGCCTCGTCACTTACTTCGAAAACTCCAACAAATATCATATGAGCCAAGTAATATCGCTGGAGTCATAAACTCTCTGGACTAAAACAGAAACTCTAACGTCTCCATATTTCTCTCTCCAGCCTGAGGTTCCTGAGGAGCAGGTGGTGCGGCAGGTAGGCTAGCACGCCGGCTAACTCCACATTAGCCTGGAGTTCAAGTTGAATACAACGACACAAAAACTAGCACAGAGTTCACAACCTTTCTTCTCTCAGGCTGAGCACTTTCACCGCCCTCCTGGCCGGCTGTTCTCCTTCGCAACATGTTCGCAGTGTGTCGCTGAATTCACCTCAGAAAGTGTTGAATGAGTGAGAGCGGCAGACTGACCGATGTTTCTCGGGACGGTGGCCGGCAAGGACCGAAACGCGTTTCGTGTAAACCACAGACTCCACAGGCCTGTTCTAAGCAGTCCGTCTGCACTGAGCATGGTTCAGTGTTAGTAGCAGTAAACTTTAAAAAGTCCTCCAAGGTGTGTATTCATATTCCTGCTCCTTAAAATGAATTTAAAATGATTATTTTGTTTTTCATTCCAAAAGCATAATTCATAAAATGAAAAAATGTATATAAAATCAAAAATCAAAGCATAAAAGAAATAATCACAAATAATTTTAAAATAATAAAAAAGAGAAACCCTCACAAAATAATAATGGAAAATGACCACAAAATAAAGAGAAATTATTTTTAAATAATAAGAAACTATCTACATTAATAAGACATGGTCCCAAAATATTGTGAAAACATCTAAAAATAATAAAATGTATCTCAAAACAATGTGAAATCATTTCAAATAACAAGGAAGTATCTCAAAACAATGAGAAGGTATCTAAAATATTGATCTCTGCAATCTCACACTTCCTTCTTGGTGCAGCTACTCTTTTGATAAAGCGTATCCAGTCACCTTCTCCCTCCATCCCAACCTGATGTTTAAAACATGGCACAGTAATTTATTGATATTTTTGCTGATCTATTTATTATAGACACATGCTTTATTTAAAATGGTGCAGAAATTATATTACATATCATATTTACTACACATATTCTAATATATAGTATCTAATATATATATATATAGACAATATTCTGAAGATACCTTCAGGTGCATAGTTCTCCTAAAACACATCTCCCATTTCCCTCCTTACCATGCAGATATGCAAATGTGCTGCACTGGAATTAGACCCTTATGGAGAATGTAGGGTAGTTTAAATCCATAAATCACCAAGACGAGACATGAGTCCCTCTCAGGGGGTATTGCTAACCTGTATGAGAGGACGATTGAGGTGTCATGCTTTCCGGTAAAACATGGCAACACAGTTTAAACCGCATACCTACAACCTCCTTCTGTAAAACACATAGGATGGTCCTATTTAAAGTCATACATTAATTACAGAACTCAGTTGGACTCTGTTGGAGGAACAACTCAACAAAGACCATACACTTCTATACACCAGCAACTCAGCTACTCTCTCCACAATATGGTGTTTGGCACACACCAATGCAATCACTCCTTTTAGCCAATCATTAACATCTGCTATAGAGCCATTTACACACATAGGACGAGACCCCCTGCACCGTACCGCCTCTTCTCAATCTATGAATCCTGTCACTCACACGCCGCAGGTGTTTATAGCCCCATCGTCCTCATGCAGCACAGTTACTACCACCTTAAACATACAAGGTGACTCGTGTTTTGTTCTGTGAATATGAATATATATAAACATATACACACACAGTCTGTCTCTCAGTATGGCACTGGGCTGCCATGTTTGCTAACTCAACATGTCAGACGTTTCAGCATGGAGTTGTAGAGGTTCCTAATGGTGTCCTGTGATAATCCATCCCATGTAGTTTGAATACCTCACACAGTTCCTGCAGATATTGCTGTAGGGGTGGAGGGTTGATAGCACAGCCAATAGCATCCCACACAGTTTCTATCAGGGACAGGTCTGGTGCGGGGACCGGCCATGACATAGTATCTGTGTGTTCAATGCAAGCTTTTGAGACGGCAGCAGCATGCGGACAAACGTCGTCTTGTTGGAGTATGTGTTCAGAATAGGCTGGGCCATTAGTTTCCAGGCCTTCTGGGTGTGTGGTGCAATAATAAACGGTTCATCATGGTGCTGATCACGGTGCCTCCACACGTAGAGGTCGTGTTGATCGTCTCCACCCAGACAAAAAGTAGGATTCATTACTGAGTCACTCCTTGACAGGCTAGCACAACACCACTGCAGTCGTGGGCGACGTTGACGTGGTGTTAAGCGCAATCACCACAGCAGTCTACATGCATGTAATCCTGCATTGTGCAGCAGGCATGTCAGACAATCTGTTGGTTCTCTTACTCTGTGGTTTGTGTAGGTCTCCCAGATTCCCTCAGGCTGCTGGTGCATGCCTTCCTGTATCCTCTGCCGCCAACAGTGTGTTGTGGTGGTGTCCAACAAACGTTATGGAAGGCAATGCGTTGATAAGACCACCCTGCCTCCCAGAGCGCTACGTTGTGACCCCTTAGACCAGCATATACCCATGTAGCCTTTCCTCTTCCTCTGGGCTCACAAGGCTCCGAAGCAGGTTTAAGCTCCAGTCCCAGTGGGATTCACTCCCTCCCACATCAGGCCACTGATGGCCAAGAGCTTCAGAAACTGCTGGAGGCGGGGCCACTGAGATTGGGGTGTGTTTTCCAGGCCTTAAAAAGGGGGAAATTCACTTTTATTATTTTCTAGGTCTGTCACAATTACCGGACTACAGTATCAGTGCCTCAGTTTATCAATAAAGATGTGCGCTCTCACCTTAGCTTGCAGTGTGAATGGTAAACAGGGTGTAGCCAAGTTCATGCTACCAAGTAAGTGGAGATTTCAGCAGTCAACAAGGCTATATAATAATATGCATGATCATTATAAGTTTGTGACTGACTTAAAAACCCTCCAAGACCTTCCACTGTGAAATGAGAGCTGAGTTATATGCAGGGGCGTAGCAGCAAATTCTGGGCCCTGTACACTCTCAATGTCAGTGGGCCCCTATCCATGCCAGTACACGAGGAACGTGAGCAAAAAAAATGGGCCCCTCTCCCTACTCGGGCCCTGGGTAGTCAGGTCCACTTTTCCCCCCACTACCAGGCCCATGGTTATATGAGTCTGAAAGAAGCTGTCAAAAAGCCCTAACTGTGAAACGACGGACAAAACAGAAAATATGTAATATACTGGTGTTCTCAGAACGATGGACTTAATACCACAGAGCCCAGGTCATCACTGAAGGTCTTCGGGTTTACTTGGATGGTGAGAAACCGAAAATCCAACCCACGTCCATGACTGAACTGTGGGAGTGTGGAAAACAAATCTTTCTGATTTCCCTGAAAAACTCAAACAAGGCCCCCCAATAAGGAAGCTGTGATGTGGACTTATTAAATACTGACCAAAAATCTGATATTAGATTTAGAAGTTGAAGCATGTTTCCTGATTGTTCTTTTCCCAGACTCTGAAAAACTAGTCTGCCATACTACAGATGACCTCTAGGAGTCTCTCTTCCACATGATGTGCCCTCAGCTGCAGCTTCAGCAGCAGCTAATCCGCTGATTGTCAGAAAAACCATGTGGTGTCAGCCAAAGAAAGAGAGAAAACCTCTGAAATGGGGCCATAGTGGAAAAAAATTATACACTGATGATCTTAAAAGCATGGCAGAAACATAAAGTGGGGTTGGGGTCAAAGCGTACCGCCGCTCTCCGATGACTCAGAATGCTAGAACATGCTAAAGGGGCTCACGCCACCGTCTCTATAAGGTCCAGTTACATTTTTAATTATGTATACAATGTTAATGGCATTGCCTAAGGGGGAAGTGTGTCGTACATGCCCACTAATTCATGCAAATTAGCCATTTTATGCGGTCAAGCTTGAAGAAAGGAGAACTGCTGTGCATCAGCGAGGCTGAGTGTGCCATACATGTGGAATCTCTGCCATGCATAAACAGCTTTCCTCAATACTCTGTTATTGTCTCTACACACAGACCTTTATCTGCTATTGTTGAAGTTTGCTAGTGGCTGCAGTAGTACAGGCTAAACTCCTACTGCCCAGCTCACAGCTGTAACATGGGTTTAAGAAGTGCACCACTCATATATGAAACTCATGTGAGGTGTTGAAAACCGCTAAGTAGGAGATGAAGAAATACCTCCATGAGCACCAGTAACAGCTCCTATTCAATTTGGCATGGACTGGATAAGTTTCTGGATGTAGGCCACATCAAGGTTCAGACACTGATGTTGGGCCAGATTTGGTGGATGCCTTCCCTGGTACAATTCCGAGGAGAGTTAACTGTAGGCTGGGATTTTAGCCACTGCTGGTAGACCCGTATGTCCGTATGCTTCCACACACCTGCAGATTCATCTACTTCCTTCACACTATGGTCTTTAGCACGCCCAAATACGGTCACTCCTTTTACCCAATCATTAACATCTGCTTTGGAGCCAAGCAGTGTCTCTCAGTATGGCATTGGGCTGCCATGTTGGCTAACACAACATGTCAGACGTCTCAGCATTGAGGTTCCTAATGGTGTCCTGCGATAATCCATTCCGTCTAGTTTAAATATTTCCACACAGAGAATGAGGAAAGGAGATCATGCAGATTGTCAGTACTAACTCAACACTGCTGGTTGTGGTAACACTTTATTTTAAGGAGGCGCGTGTTGGGGGCTTATTAAGGTCTTGTTCATTCTTCAGTGCAGCCCATTTTAAATGGATTATTGACTGAGCAGTGAGCTTTATTCATTAGTAGATAACTGAAGGACTATAGTTTGTAGTAACGCCCAGTGGACCCTTTGTTAAGACGTTGTTATGTTAATTAAGTTAAAAAAAAAACACCTGCGACTACCATCTGATTACTATACACATAGCATCTTTCTGGATTGTTCAAGTTTATTACTCACTAAAGGCTAAACTGATGCTAAAGAGGTTATCCAGTAGCTAACTGCATCCCAATTCAATATTATTCACCAAAGTTTGGTTCCAAGAAAAGCTTTGAAAACACTTATATTCCTAGTTTGTATTCTTAGACACACTCAATCCAACAAGTTAAAATATCTACCTCTTAATCCGTAATCCTCCTAATCACTCTCTCTCTCTCTCTCTCTCTCTCTCTCTCTCTCTCTCTCTCTCTCTCTCTCTCTCTCCTTCTTTCTCTCCTCTTCTTAGTTAAGCACTAGAATTTCTCCGGAGTGATCACATCAGAACCCCCAGGCACCTGAGCATCAGCGCCACCGTGGGTCTCCTGCCCTGTTTCATCACCCGGCATGACCATAACCTTTACACTGACCAGCGCCTGGCTCTGACTCTATCTATGGGTCAGCTCCATCTTGCAGTTACTCCCTCCTGGACTAATCAGACTGGATCTAATCAGACTGGATCTAATCAGACTGGATCTAATCAGACTGGATCTAATCAGACTGGATCTAATAGACGTTCTTCTCCTGTTAGTTCTGTCTTTCTCGTCTCATCCGGGTTCGACCTGAGGAGGTTGGGTTCCGCCCTTGAGCCTGGTTCCTCTCGAGGTTTCTTCCTTACTCAAGGGAGTTTTTATAGCGCAACAACCAACGTTGTCTCAAAGCAGCTTCACAGAAAATCAGTTTTTTGTTTATAAGGAAAGGAAAGAAAAAAAAACACAAAGTTAATGTACAGACATTTGAGGGTGGGGGGCTGGGGAAAAAACGGGTCCAAGCCCCCCTTGAGCAAGCCAGAGGCAACAGTGGCGAGGAAAAACTCGTGAGTAAGGAAGAAACCTCGAGAGGGACCAGGCTCAAGGGTGGAATTCAACCTCCTCAGGTCGAACCCGGACAAGACGAGAAAGACAGAACTAACAGGAGAGGAACATCTATTAGATCCAGTCTGATTAGATCCAGTCTGATTAGATCCAGTCTGATTAGTCCTGGAGGGAGTAACTGCAAGATGGAGCCGACCCATAGATACAGTCAGAACCAGACGCTGGTCAGTGTAAAGGTTATGGTCATGCCGGGTGATGAAACAGGGCAGGAGACCTACGGTGGTGCTGATGCTCAGGTGCCTGGGGGTTCTGATGTGATCACTCCGGAGAAATTCTAGTGCTTAACTGAGAAGAGGAGAGAAAGAGAGAAAGAAAGAGAGAGAGAGAGACAGAGACAGAGAGTGATTTGAAGGATTAAGGACCTGAGGAACATGGGTCATACTGGAGAACTTTCAATGATAAGATGAAAGGACCTGGGAGCATAGGGACGACCCCTCCCTGGAGGAGAATAAGAGCCCTCAAAGTGTCTGGAATCAAGTGTGTAATCACATGTGATCACGAACACGGTTGTCTCCGACATACGCCCGCAATCATCGCTTCCGTCTTCTCCGATAGCGCAGCCGAACACTGCAGAGCGGAAGCAGATAGGGAGCAATCTTAGCCTGTCAATCACACACCATTCAGACAACTTCAACGAAACGTTATTTCAAACCAATATTAGTGCATCTGCCTTCGCTATCACAGTGGGCCTAGGAGACGCCTCGGGCCCTTTGTTTAGCGCACAGCCGTTACCACTTTTGGAACAGGAGAACCAAAGAACCCTGAAAAGCACAAAGTAAATACATCAAGCCGTGTGGTAATTCATTGCCGTAATTAAAAAGAGGCAGGCAGATAGGAATGATGAATGGCAGTTATTGACTCGACTGTCAGGCAGCGTAGGCGTCAGATATTTTTAACCAGCGGAGCCGAGACCCGGCGCAGGGTTATGTTTCCTGAGCTTGTCCTTCTACAGCTGTTCCAGCTCAGCCTAATTAAACTACGCTCATCAACTTCTGGCAGACTGAATACACCGGTTGTACATAGAGGACGGGGTCGGATCAGACTGATAGAGAGGGACTAGCGATACTAATTGGTGGCTACAGCTATTGAGCGGTGGCAGGTTTATCATATGAACACAATTCAAAGTTGGATAATGTTGGTTATGTAAAACTTTGACAGTCAGGTTGTGGTGTCAACAGCATTAACGAGATCAGTCCAGCAAAGTGATCAAATAACAACTATATCAAATACCAGTTTAACAGTGTTGGATAGAAAGGGGAGTCACAGTGCCCACAGCTTGCATGTTCGCCTTGTGACTGTGTGGGTTTCCTCCCTCAGTCCAAAGACACACGGTCAGCTGAACTGCAAATGCTAAACTTCCCCTCTTGGTGGCCTGTCCAGGGTGTTTCCTGCCTTCTCCCCACTGAATAGGCGAAAGTACCCCCTGAACCCGGAAGGATAAAGCGGTTTAGGAGATGAGTGAGTGAGTAATCAATGGGGTAATACTGTTTCTGCTACATTTGTGTTCTGAACAGCCATAACGTGTGAGCCACAATTAATATATACCAGCTGACTACAGGCTAATAAAGTACAGCTGTCAGTTTCTGGTTTAATTCCCACATTAACCACATGAACGCTACAAATGACAGGTGGATACCTTATGCAATTAAAAGAAACTTGAAGCCGCATTCCCATGCATTCATTTAGCCATTAAAACAGGAATCAAACCTTGTACAGTAACTCAGTAAGTGTAGTGTGTTAGTGTACTGTAAGTAGTGTGTCGGTGTACAGTAACTCAGTAGGTGTAATGCGTTAGTGTACTGTAAGTAGTGTGTTGGTGTACAGTAACTCAGTAAGTGTAATGTGTTAGTGTAGTGTAAGTAGTGTGTTGGTGTACAGTAACTCAGTAAGTGTAATGCGTTAGTGTACTGTAAGTAGTGTGTTGGTGTACAGTAACTCGGTAAGTGTAATGCGTTAGTGTACTGTAAGTAGTGTGTTGGTGTACAGTAACTCAGTAAGTGTAATGTGTTAGTGTACTGTAAGTAGTGTGTTGGTGTACAGTAACTCAGTAAGTGTAATGCTTTAGTGTAGTGTAAGTAGTGTGTTGGTGTACAGTAACTCAGTAAGTGTAATGTGTTAGTGTACTGTAAGTAGTGTGTTGGTGTACAGTAACTCGGTAAGTGTAATGTGTTAGTGTACTGTAAGTAGTGTGTTGGTGTACAGTAACTCGGTAAGTGTAATGCGTTAGTGTACTGTAAGTAGTGTGTTGGTGTACAGTAACTCGGTAAGTGTAATGCGTTAGTGTACTGTAAGTAGTGTGTTGGTGTACAGTAACTCAGTAAGTGTAATGTGTTAGTGTAGTGTAAGTAGTGTGTTGGTGTACAGTAACTCAGTAAGTGTAATGCGTTAGTGTACTGTAAGTAGTGTGTTGGTGTACAGTAACTCGGTAAGTGTAATGCGTTAGTGTACTGTAAGTAGTGTGTTGGTGTACAGTAACTCAGTAAGTGTAATGTGTTAGTGTACTGTAAGTAGTGTGTTGGTGTACAGTAACTCAGTAAGTGTAATGCGTTAGTGTACTGTAAGTAGTGGCTAATGGAAAAATGTGTTCTGTGCTTATGATCATTAAGAGTGATTAAGAGTGATCATTAACTTATGATTAAGAGTCAGTGAGATTAAAAGATAATGTAGAAGGTCTGTTATCAGCCATACAGTCTAGAATTGCTAGTTAGCTGACTGAGCCACATACTTGATAATGATCTTTATGAGCTCTGATGGGTTAGATTTGAAATGTAATCTTCCACACTGTTTATTCTACATTCCCCTCATCTCCTCGTGTCACTGGATTAGACAGTGAGTAAAAGTTCACTTCTTGGCATATGGTGTATCCGATTTGCTTAACCCGTATACAATGTTGCGCCATATTGGATAGCTTGCCAGAGGCGCTTGGGCCTACTGTAATCTCTAATGCCGGTTTTCTATCAGGCAGTGTGGGTATGATACGACTACAGCTACAAATCCTTGACCACACATTTCATCATCATTCCCACTACCAAGTGAGCCATACTGGAACTGAGTACCTGGTTACCGTTCTCGCTGGGTTAGCAAGTGTGCTGAAGCATCTGTGACTCTCACACAAAACCAAGTGCTGAGTATAAGGTCAATCAGCCCTTGAAACTTCTCTACTGCTGCCACTGTTGTTTGGGTTTACTGTGACCACATGGGATGAGCAGAACCCCAGGCCTTTTTGAAGGAAGGGTGCTGAATGTACTGTTTAAATACCAAACTGCACTGTTTATTCTCGAGTCTATTGAAGTGTTAACCACACAGGAAGAGGACACAAGATTATCCACAAGCTGCTGTGCTTTGTTTACTGCCGTAGTTATGTACCCTGAGCCTGAATGAAAACACAGTGTTCAGTGTTTATACAGCTGAGTTTATAAATGAAATAGAAACTCCAGTCTAAAACAATTACATACTTAAATAATTAGAAAGTCCAGATAGTTTTATTCCTTTCTTCGTTATGTTTAATACATCTATGCTTATGCTGTTTCTCTACCTCAACACTACTGTCTTATATTGTGTTTGTAAATAATGTGTAAACTGCATATTATTTGTCCACATGTTATTTGTTTATTGCTTATATTGAGTAGACTGTGTAGAGTGTATATTGTACCGTGTCTGTATGTATAGTGTATATGTGGAGTTGTTGTGTATATGGTGTATACTGCGTAGAGTTTATATTGTACCGTGTCTGTATGTATAGTGTATATGTGGAGTGGTTGTGTATACCGTGTAGACTGTGTAGAGTGTATACTGTACGGTGTC
The DNA here is from genome assembly GCA_024036415.1 of Prochilodus magdalenae. Classification (NCBI taxonomy): domain Eukaryota; kingdom Metazoa; phylum Chordata; class Actinopteri; order Characiformes; family Prochilodontidae; genus Prochilodus; species Prochilodus magdalenae. The sequence goes on along the minus strand of JAMWET010003419.1, from coordinate 260,596 downwards.
TGTATGTATTGTGTATATGTGGAGTGGTTGTGTATACCGTGTAGACTGTGTAGAGTGTATACTGTACGGTGTCTGTATGTGTTGTGTATATGTGGAGTCGTGTATATGGTGTATACTGTGTAGAGTGTATATTGTACAGTGTCTGTATGTATTGTGTATATGTGGAGTCGTGGTGTATATGGTGTATACTGTGTAGAGTGTATATTGTACAGTGTCTGTATGTATTGTGTATATGTGGAGTGGGTGTGTATATGGTGTATACTGTGTAGAGTGTATATTGTACAGTGTCTGTATGTATATGGATGCTGTGGATTGTCGGTCAGTACTGTACTAAAGAGTCACAAACTGTCAAATTCTTGGTATGTGTCAACAATAAAACTGATTTTGATACAGAATGCTAGGCTTTGGGCTAACAGCTTGATCTGGCAGTAACCGAAGAGCTACACCCTCCAATAAATATCCATCCACCCATCCATCCATCACACTAGCCATTCACGCAGTGCTTTGCAGAACAGAGCTCATTTACATACAGTATACCAGTCTTAAAGGCACAGCAACAAAACAATTTCATTTGAAATGTTCATGCCAAATTTTTATTAGGTTTTTAATTCATTTTAATAGCTTTTTTTATGTTTTGGTTTATAAAATTCCAAGAAACATGTACAATGGTATGGTTCCATGAAGGTCTTGAGGTTTTTGTAGTTTAACTGCGACGTTGAATTGATTTCAGCTTCTCATGCATCTGGAGAAATGAGTGAAAGTTTCAATTCCATGGCTGTTCAGCAGACCAACCAATAGATGGAGTAGTTCTGCACTTCCATGACTTGTTAGGTACATTAGCTTCATTACTGCAGTGATAAACTAAACAGTCTAATTTACTACACTTAGGTGACAGCAACACTTTGTTTTTCACCACCTCAAATTGCATCATCTGTGGTCATTCCCTGCCAAGGACTAGGCCTGGCCGGACCCAGGCAAGAAAGGCCTTTACGTTCTAGTAGTTTGACTGAGCACCAAAATCTTTTTAACAGCTGTAATTGGGCCGCGCGCCCAACGCTGAACGAAAGAGCTCCATAAAATGAAATGGCAGAACAAAATCCAATAGTTCAGCCTTTCTAATCTACTATAGATCAAGGCATTAGCGCAGATGAGTTCGTCAGCACCGGGGGCACACGTTCACTGCTGATGAGCATGCAGGGAGGAAGGAAGCTGTAGCTGTCATACACACAGCACACGACAGCCCAGCTGCCACTCAACACGCCATCGCTGTGATTCATGCGCACCCTGCCTACATGAATCTGCCAGGCCCCATGCATTGGAAGATGAAGGTTAAATTTTTCATGAATCATTTAAAAAGGGTATAAACCCAGGCAGATTCGGGATTCATTACGCGGATTTTAAAGGGGCAGCGTTCCAAGTGACTTTCGCTTGTAGTACAGCCATAACCATTGGCAACACTTAAAAGCAATTTAATAAGGCTGCTTCCAGGATTTAGCTCTTGTTGGATTTGAACGCTGAGTGAGAAGAGCTGAGGTCAAAGCCAAAATGCGTTAGTCTACAGTATCATTGCCAGTCACATTAAACAGCATTAGTTCACCATATTGGTGTACTTTATATCTGTGCTATATATATGCAGCAGGCTGAATAAAGCTTTCTATGGTTTTATCCTACAGTGTATTTGGCCCACATTTCAATTCCACCCATAGCAAACAGTGCCCTGCTCTGTCAACCAAGGGCCAAGAGATGCTAAAGATGCTGGACTGAAATAAAGACCGTATTCTATTCTAGAGTGTTATTCAATGTCTTAGACTGATTTTCATTTGATGGATTTAGTAGCACATAAATAACATTCCACATATTTTATAGAACAGAATTGTACCACTGTAAGTCCCACTATACTTTATAAACTCATTGTGGTGGTGTGGATGATATATATATTGTCGCTGTCCAAAGAAAAACATGTGTCTCCATTTTTGTTGATTTTTACTTTTATGGCTCATTTGATCACTTGAGCTGCTGTGTACACTGTGTGTGAATTCCATGAAGAATGGACCAGGAGAAATGGCCCAAAACTGCTTGGAAAGACGTCTGGTTCCATTGACTTCCATTCAAATTAAATGAGGTTTTTGGCCTCTCCTGTAAAGTTGCCATTTTGGAGATACCTGTTTTTCTTTGGACAGCGACGATATATATATATATATATATATATATATATATATATATATATATATATAAAACGAGGCAGCCACAAGGAATTCGGAGACGGTCCAATAAACTCCCAGAATTCATTTGGTGTAACACGTATTTAGAGAAACAGTTTTGAAACAAAAAGAACAAGAACATAAACCAAAATGGATAGTAGGTCCCTGTCGACCTACAACGATACTTCCTCCTATGTGTGCACCTAGCCGCGCTTAAGCCCAGACTGTCGCCATTTTCCCTCATGCTCCTTTCATACCCCATAAGCCCCTCCCACTACATGGAACATACCATCACTGGGGGTTACCTGAAGGAGCATGGGACAGCATACTCTACACAAAGACATTACACAAAGACTCTTGATAAATGACGTTGACTGAACATTACCCAAGTATAAGAGTTTAATGATGTGTCTGGCGCCATGACATCATCACACTCATCATCGAAAGAATAGTGGCATCCCGAAGGAAGTGTGGCACTGCAATGCTACTGCAAAGGAAGATTAAGGTGTCACGCCTCCAATCTCCCGAAACTCCAACTCCCACAATGCCGATGATGTCTGCCATCGCCCGATCACGCCCCCTTCCAGGCAAAAGCAGAACTTGTCACTTGTCACTCTGTGACCGTTTGGCATGACACCATTGCAGTCTTGGGCAGTCGTCGTAACGGTCTGCATGCAGGTAGTTTCGCGTCGTGCAGCCGTCTGCTAATGATGCTGGCACTAACATCGTGACTCATGGAGAGCATCACTTCTCGCTGAATGTGAGACTGAGTGTGAAATGTCTCAAACCTACAAACCAAGTTTCATTCCTGTCAGTTAATTCCTTCTAGGTGCAGCTATTGGTGCACTGTTCTTTTGGTGATGAGCGTAGTTGGTGGACGTTTTGTATGTCAGTCAAACTGCCCTTTCCTGTAAATGCTGACAGTTCTTGGCCACTTTAGCCAACTAAATAGACCAAACACACCAAATCAAAGGGTCTGGTTTGTGATAGTAGAAGGGAAACTATGTCGAATATGCTAAGCCAAATTGATTGCAGAACACTGTGGTGTTGGCTTAATGGAAGATGAGAGAGAAATAAAAACTGATGCCCAGATGGCTGGTATAGCAGGCAGATCGCTTCTAACCACACATCTCTACAAGACACTAATGCTGCATCAACTACGACACAAGACCAACGTGACTACAGCTTATAGTCTCTTGTACAGGACACTATAATACATTTACATTTACATTTAAGGCATTTAGCAGACGCTCTTATCCGCTCTTATGTTCTGCTGGATAATATTCCAGCTAGTAGAGTAGGTTTAGAGCCTAAAACTCACAACGAGCTCAGACACTGCCCGAACAGGGGGCCAGTGCTGGTACCTAGAGATTAATACACAGACATAGAGCAAGTAAAGCATTACCTGGCAACCCCAGCCCAGTGCTCATTCCTATAGAGGAGAAAAGGTCATTAAAAGTGCAACACAATACACACAACTTACACCTCTACTAGAGCTCAAGACTGCGAGAGACTCCGCTGTTCTGACGCCCAGTGGGAGTTAACCCAATAGTGGTGCTAAAGCTAGGTATCTTGTTAGCGATACGTTCCTGGACACACTGAATGTCAAACAGCACCAGATTTTATGATAAACAGAAGTCTAGCTTGCAAAACTAGATTCCATCGTATGTATGCATCAGCGTTTATTAATTATGTGCTTTCTGACACTGTATGAAATATAGCCATCAGTAAAAGTTGACAGAAGTAGCTAACACAGTAGCTAGAATCCAAGCCCTGTTAGTACACTTTAGCATCTCATACACCTTATACAAATTCAGGAACCACATAAGCAAGTCTATTTGAGATCCCAATGCAGCTTCAGGTCAGCACGTAATGATTTAGGCATGCCGTTTGCATGATGCTACAGTATTAGCTGCTTTCGGCTGCGGTATTAGCCAGATCTGTCTTGTAGCGCTAGCACAAACGAAAGCAGCAAACTTCACATACCAAGCATGTCTTGGCTGAGTGACGACATTTATGGCAATCACACACGTGTACTGCTGTATTCTTATACTGTACTGAAAAATAAATAAATAATAAATAATCATAAATATAAACTTTTTGAATTTGTTTCACTCCTAACACCTAACTATGTTGGAAAATCCTAGAAGCAACATAATGCAGTGTGGGATTTGTGAAAAACTCGGCATACAGTTATGTCTCAGACTCATATGGAAATTATTACAGGGGTGCTATGGTTATATGGAGGCATGCTCAAGTGTCGAACAGGCTCCGGACAGCCCAGACAGACTTCCAGTAGTGTGATCTGCCAACAAGTACAAGACGCTCCCAGAGTTTCCTTGTCCACCATTCCAGTACTACTTGGACTCCGATGAAGATCAGGTTCAACTATGGAGGCCTTGTGGTGAGCCTTTACTACTGCCTTTACTGTGGAGCAACACGCATCGCAACTGCTGGTGATAATCTGGGGAGTCATCGCATACAACTATCGGTCACCCATAGTAGTGATACACAGAACACCAACAGCTCAGCTATATGTGCAGCACATCCTTCAGCCACATGTATTGCCTCTCATGGCATGGTTCCAACTGTTCATCCACACACGGCACGGATTTCTCAGGAATGCCAGATTCTAACACTTCCTCGTCCTGCCCTGTCACCAGATTTAGTGCCAACCGAGCATTCATGGAACCAGCAGGGACACAAGCTTCAGTGTGCAAGACCTACAGGCCCAGCTGTAACATCTGTGGGCAAATGTGCTGCAGGATCCTATACAGAAGCTGTATGCCTCCATGCCCAACTGTATCTCCTCCCGTAGCCAGGCTAGAGACCTAAAAGGGTCCTAGAGCCTTCTTTCAGTTGTACAGTTTCCCCAATAAACTAGCTATCTAGACAAGTCTTGGTCCGGATTCCAGCCTAATCACAGCACCAAGGCTGCCCTGATAAAGTTTAATTGATTACATTTGTTTAAAGACAGATTCTGGAAAATGATCTGTGCTACGACTGCTCGGTCCCAGTGCTGGCTTTGGAGTGCAGGGGGCACTACTGAGGACCTTCTTGGATGCTGTAGTAGTCCATCTTTTATGGAGTGGTCTGCTGGGGCAGCAGCATCTCCACCGCTGACAGGAAGAGACTGAACAGAATCATCAGGAAGTCCAGCTCTGTCCTGGGGTGTCATCTTGACCCAGTGGAGGTGGTGGGGGACAGGAGAATGAGGACTAAGTTCAAACACATGCTGAAGAACCTGTCCCACCCCATGTACCACTCTCTGGAAGCACTGGGCAGCTCCTTCAGTGCCCGGCTGCTGCACCCGCGGTGTGTGAAGGAGAGATACCGCAGATCCTTCCTTCCAGCCGCCAGCCGCTCCCCCCAGCAGTCTACTTCTACACTAGTCTATCTCTACACTAGTCTACTTCTACACTAGTCTACTTCTACATTAGTCTATTTCTACACTAGTCCATTTCTCCAGTAGTCTATTCCTACACTAGTCTATTCCTACACCAGTCTATTTCTACACTAGTCTATTCCTACACCAGTCTATTTCTACACTAGTCTATTCCTACACTAGTCTATTTCTACACTAGTCTATTTCTACACTAGTCTATTCCTACACTAGTCTATTTCTACACTAGTCTATTCCTACACTAGTCTATTTCTACACTAGTCTATTCCTACACTAGTCTATTTCTACACTAGTCTACTTCTACACAGGTCTACTTCTACACTAGTCTATTTCTACACTAGTCTACTTCTACACTAGTCTACTTCTACGCTAGTCTATTTCTACACTAGTCTATTTCTACACTAGTCTACTTCTACACTGGTCTACTTCTACACTAGTCTACTTCTACACTGGTCTACTTCTACGCTAGTCTATTTCTACACTAGTCTATTTCTACACTAGTCTACTTCTACACTGGTCTACTTCTACACTAGTCTACTTCTACACTAGTCTATTCCTACACTGGTCTATTTCTACACTAGTCTACTTCTACACTAGTCTACTTCTACACTAGTCTACTTCTACATTAGTCTATTCCTACAGTAGTCTATTTCTACAGTAGTCTATTTCTACACTGTGGGATTAATAAAGGATTATCTTATTTTATCTTAAATGGACATGAGAACTGTGTTTAAGTCTGTGTTGGAACTTTTCTAAAATAGTTTAGTCCATACTTTCAAAGAAGGAACCATTGTGTCCACATACCAAATAATGGTCCTGAGAGTGTGACAGTGACCTGTGGTGTCCCACAGGGTTCAGTTCTTGGGTTACCTTTATTTAATTTGTACATGCTCCCTCCCGATAAAGACCAAAGATGGAGAAACGGTTGTAAGTTGCTATGCTGGTCTTTGTAGTCACACCGCAGAACATGCAATATGAAGCAAAGCACATTACATCAAAAACAACTACACAGGGAAACCAGCACGCTTCTCATCGAAGAAGACTGTCTGATACCACACAACTTCCTCATATTTACAGGTTGTTGGTAGCACTAGCACCATGGTAACTTAGGTGTACAGTCAAACAGTAGATCTTTGATCAGGTTGGTCTTCGCGTAAGGCAGCAGGCTGATGAGAAGACTTGAGTAGCCTGTCCTCCATTATTTACACATCAGATGTCCTCGCCATGTTTGGCTGTTGGCAGCCATGTTTGTCATTTGTTGTCGGGATTACTGGTGGAGGCATACAAGCTTTCCACACTGCAGACTGCAGATAAGGCGCTCAGAACCAGGGAGCGATTTCCGAGGGCCTCACACTTCCAGGGCTAGACAGGATTGAGCTGTTGTGGAGGCATGAACGCTACATGGCTATAAAGAGTTAAAGCGATGCTTTGCCTGAGAATCACACAGTTTCCCGTTACACCACATGTAGTCAATCAGCAGGGGAGCCATAAAGAGAAGGAGGATTAAGACGATTCCAAGGGCCCCAAACAGACAGGGGGGCTTTTTGCATTTCCGTTTTAGGCTTACTGAAAGATTCTTAACCAAAGTGATGAATTCATTAATAAATTATTTAACAACTGGTTTTAGGTGATGTACCAGCAGCAGAGCACCTCTCATTCTGTCAGTCCTCCAGGGAACAGTAAACGTTCAGTGACTCTAGTTATGAACAAGACTTCAGATAGAGATGGCACCAAAACACAAAGAAGAACAAGGAATACAGTATGTTCTCCAGGGTTTTGTGATATGCTGGTAGCATTAATATAAAGAAAGTGTATGCTGTAGTTCAGTGAGGTTATCTTCAACCCCTCGCCTATCACTACTGCATCTGATCCAACCATCTCCAGGATCAGAAAACAATCAGTGAACCTGAAATAGTGGACAGTGCATGCTAGGATGAACTCTAACACCCCCTTTCTGTTCTTTAATCTAGGCAGAGCACATTAAAACCAGAGTTATTTGCCTAAATTAAATTATATGATCTATAGATCCTCCCAGTACAACCTGAAACACTTCCAGGTACACCAAAACTCCTCCCTGTACAAACGAGACTCTTCCTAGTAAGGCCATCCAGTTCAACCAAAACCCCTCCCAGTACAACCAAAGCGCCCTGCAGTATAAAGTCCCTCCCAGCACAACTAAAACCCATTTCAGCAAAAATAAATTCTCTCCCAGTACAACCAAAACTCCTCCTAGTACAGCCAAAACCCATTCCCGTACAACCAAAACCCCTTCCTGTACAATCAAAACCAAACTCTGTCCAGTACAAACAAAAGCTATCACAGGACAACTAAAACTCTTTCCAGTAAAACCAAAATCCTTCTCCATACAACCAAAACCCCACCCCATATGACCAAAACCCCTCCCCATACAACCAAAACCCCTGCCCATACAACCAAAACCCCTCCCCATACAACCAAAACCCCTGCCCATACAACCAAAACCCCTCCCCATACAACCAAAACCCCTCCCTATACAATCAAAACCCCTCCCCATCCAACCACAACCCCTCTCCGTACAACCAAAACCCTTCTCCATACAACCAAAACCCCTCTCTATACAACCAAAACCCCACCCCATATAACCAAAACCCCTCCCCATACAACCAAAACCCCTCCCTATACAACCAAAACTCCTCCCCATACAACCAAAACCCCTCCCTATACAATCAAAACCCCTCCCTATCCAACCAAAACCCCACCCCATAAAACCAAAACCCCTCCCCATACAACCAAAACCCCTCCCCATACAACCAAAACCCCTCTCCATACAACCAAAACCCCACCCCATATAACCAAAACCCCTCCCCATACAACCAAAACCCCTCCCACTACAACCAAAACCCCTCCCCATACAACCAAAACCCCTCTCCATACAAACAAAACCCCACCCCATACAACCAAAACCCCTCTCTATACAACCAAAACCCCACCCCATATAACCAAAACCCCTCCCCATACAACCAAAACCCCTCCCTATACAACCAAAACCCCTCTCCATACAACCAAAACCCCACCCCATATGACCAAAACCCCTCCCCATACAACCAAAACCCCTGCCCATACAACCAAAACCCCTCTCTATACAACCAAAACCCCACCCCATATAACCAAAACCCCTCCCCATACAACCAAAACCCCTCACCATACAACCAAAACTCCTCCCCATACAACCAAAACCCCTCCCTATACAATCAAAACCCCTCCCTATCCAACCACAACCCCTCTCCATACAACCAAAACCCCTCTCCATACAAACAAAACCCCACCCCATACAACCAAAACCCCTCCCACTACAACCAAAACCCCTCCCCATACAACCAAAACCCCTCTCCATACAAACAAAAGCCCACCCCATATAACCAAAACCCCTCCCCATACAACCAAAACCCCTCCCACTACAACCAAAACCCCACCCCATATAACCAAAACCCCTCCCCATACAACCAAAACCCCTCCCCATCCAACCAAAACCCCTCCCCATCCAACCAAAACCCTTCCCACTACAACCAAAACCCCACCCCATACAACCAAAACCCCTCTCCATACAAACAAAACCCCACCCCATACAACCAAAACCCCACCCCATATAACCAAAACCCCACCCCATACAACCAAAACCCCTCCCCATACAACCAAAACCCCACCCCATACAACCAAAACCCCTCTCCATATAACCAAAACCCCACCCCATATAACCAAAACCCCTCCCCATACAACCAAAACCCCTCTCCATACAACCAAAACCCCTCCCCATATAACCAAAACCCCTCTCCATACAACCAAAACCCCTCCCCATACAACCAAAACCCCTCTCCATACAACCAAAACCCCTCCCCATACAACCAAAACCCCTCTCCATACAACCAAAACCCCTCTCCATACAACCAAACCCCTTCTCCATACAACCAAAACCCCTCTCCATACAACCAAAACCCCTCCCCATATAACCAAAACCCCTCCCTATACAACCAAAACCCCTCCCCATACAACCAAAACCCCACCCCATACAACCAAAACCCCTCCCCATACAACCAAAACTCCTCCCCATATAACCAAAACCCCTCCCCATACAACCAAAACCCCTCCCCATACAACCAAAACCCCTCCCTATACAACCAAAACCCCTCCCCATACAACCAAAACCCCACCCCATACAACCAAAACCCCTCTCCATACAACCAAAACCCCTCACCATACAACCAAAACCCCTCTCCATACAACCAAAACCCCTCACCATACAACCAAAACCCCTCACTATACAACCAAAACCCCTCACCATACAACCAAAACCCCTCACTATACAACCAAAACCCCTCACCATACAACCAAAACCCCTTACCATACAACCAAAACCCCTCACTATACAACCAAAACCCCTCACCATACAACCAAAACCCCTCACTATACAACCAAAACCCCTCACCATACAACCAAAACCCCTCACCATACAACCAAAACCCCTCACCATACAACCAAAACCCCTCACCATACAACCAAAACCCCTCACCATACAACCAAAACCCCTCCCCATACAACCAAAACCCCTCACCATACAACCAAAACCCCTGTGTACTTACAGTAAAACAGTGTTTGATTTTAACCATCGTTTTAAGAAGGAATCGTACATGCGCTCTACTAGTGCTAGAACCTGCCTGGGGCCTCTGGCTTCCTGCAGAGAAAGAACACCAAGTGCCTTGAGATCATGTAAAATATGGATCTACCATTGCTTTGGCACTGAAAGAGAGATGTTGGGCACATATATATTTAACTAGTGGACATTTCAGCGTTTTTACCATGATTACTGAGCTCAGGTTCCTTCAGCAGTGCCTACTTTCTTCAGCAGTGTCATGAACTACATTCATCTGCACTGTACAGGATCATACACCAACATATTTCTCACAAGTCCTTGATGCACCATGTCATCAAAGATGTCCTTTTCCTTGACCTCTTGGCTTCCATCTCAGTGGCAATACAATGAAAGCAATACAATAGAGGTACTAAGGCTCAGCAGGGCCAGGTCTCCTTGACATTTCTCCTTTATCTCCACATATCAGACATTTTCCCTGTGATAAACCTTCACTGTGTCTTTGTGTGACTGAGCTATCACAGTTCTAAGACTGCTGATCAGATTTTTTTTCTACAGCCATGTTGGAAAGGCTGGGCAGATTCTTACATTAACATTTACTTTGAGCATTAAAGGCTAGTAGCAACCAAACATCCATTGTGACTTGTCCATATCCTCAGTTCCATATGCTTAAAGAGCAATCACAATCCTATCACAGGGAAAAACATAATTCATGGATGTAGATCCATGATGTAGTAACGGTTGATTACGTGCTCTTGACTATTGCGCATGCGCGCTGAGCTGTAGCTCTCTGCGCAGGACGAAGGAGCTAGTTGTAGCCTAGCCTCCTGTTCGATGCAGCTGCTTCTAAGTTACTCCGGACAGTAATGGTGAGATCTATGTTTGCTCCGGCCAATAAACACCACTTCTACCCCGCATGCAGTGTGTCCTGGGCGTGTATCCTTAGAGAGTCCCGGGACCAGTGCCCTTTTCCGTGTCTGGCTCCTGCACCGCACCTTTTCACCCTTACATGAACTAAAGCCAAAGCTTAAAGCAGCATTATGTGAGAATTGTTATATTTTGCTACTGGGGTTTCCCTACAGCTGCACAGTGTAATTCCCTTCTTACACCACTGTCTTAAATTCAAATCAGCTTAGAGCCCCTTCATGGAGAGCTGCGCATGTGTATTTGTTGCGAAGCTGAGGGATAGTGCAGATATCCGAGTGTGTTATGGAAAGTTTTATAGCATCACCTCGATTTGTCTCTATCCAAACGACTTGTGATTCAAAAACTAGTGAGTCCACAACTTTGCTAACATTGCAAAACATAAATCAAGCACAACACACAACACAAGCAAGTAAGTTAAGAAGTAACCTAATACGATTTTTGATAAACATAAAATAATTCTGTACTGCAGTAAAATCAAACTTTGTGTTTCAACACAGGTTTAACAATGAATGGTCTTAAATGGAATGAAGGCATAACTGTTAATTCACTGACATGAAGATTGGTGCACAAACTGCTTAACATATAGCAATGCAGTCGACAATCTAGCTAGTAGATTTAGCTATTATATTATATTATATTATATTATATTATATTATATTATGTTATGTTATGTTATGTTATGTTATGTTATGTTATATTATATTGTATTATATTATACTGTATTATATTTTAATATATTATATTATATTATATTGTATTATATTATACTATATTTTATTTTATTTTATTTTATTTTTTTTATCTTATTATATTATATTATATTATATTATATTATATTATATTATATTATATTATATTATATTATATTATATTATACTACATTTTATTTTATTTTATTTTATTTTATTAATTATATTATATTATATTATATTATATTATATTAAATTGTGTCTTGGATGCTGATATGCTGGTCAGATGGTGTTATGATGGAAGCTGATAAGATAATCACCACCCCAACCAGCATATGTTGTGTTTTGACACTGGTATACTGGTTAACCAGCATGACCCTGCAGAGGTGACCAGCTAAACCAGCACCAGACCTGCATTAATCAGCTGCTGATTTTATCAGCAGGGATACTAGGACATTACCCCTTACTGTGACATTTTTACAGCCAAGATGTTAAAACATTACACCAGTAAAACTGACTTTAATTTTGGATAAACAGGACAACATGCTTATTCTTGACATCGGCGCTATGGTATGGTATGGTATGGTATGGTATGGTATGGTATGGTATGCTATGGTATGGTATGCTATGGTATGGTATGGTATGGTATGCTATGGTATGGTATGCTATGGTATGGTATGGTATGGTATGGTATGGTATGGTATGCTATGGTATGGTATGGTATGGTATGGATCTACCATTAAAAAAACTTTGCAGGATGGATGACTGTAATGACTCATTGGATGGAATTTGATCAGACTGGTGAAAGTCTTTGCATGTAAGCACAGCCATGAGTCTTTATTAAATACCGCTACAGCCTATTTTTATTCTAGTGTAGCTTTAACACAGCTTCTACCAATATATACGCCCAAGTTTGCTCAGTAGAGATGATTAAAAACCAACACTCAGTACTACTCTTTGCTAAAGCCGAGCAATAATACTGAGGTATTCATACGTGGTTTAACCAATCGGTATGTATGTACGTACGTATGTATGGTAGGCTATATGAGAATAGGCTGCACCTCTCTGTACACAAAACACTCCCTGGACAAATACGCTCATGCATTTATACCTGACGGTCCAAACTGGTCCTGTTGACATTACACCATTTCAATGGTTTAGACTGGCTAAACATTTCAGTGGTGTACACTTTGGAGTGAAGCCAAAGAACAGTGGTCACTAACCCATCTCCAGGGGTCCAAATTCTTTAAGACTAAACCTCCAACCTTAAATGAACAACCTCAGTCTGATGCACACAGCAAACAGTCCAGGTGAACAATTTACTCGGTTAGTTGTCCCAAGTGTGGACTGGAGAGGATTTAGTAGGTGGTGGGTGACCACTGAAGACCATTTATTGTGCTCGTACTCAGGGTTCTCAAAATGTTCTTACTTTTAAAAAATACAACTTCTTTTTTCGTTTCTTAAGTGCGGACAATCTGAAAATCTGAGAATTGGGGCCTGAAAAGGATCATATGATTTACATCAGTCCAGTCACAGAAACCAAAATGTTTAGTTATGATAAAAATAATGGTTAAAAAAAAGTGTGTTTGCTGTGAGGTTAAAAAAAAAGGAGAAAGAAAAAACGCTGTCTCAAACTAAAAATGTTCAATGGACCTGCTGCTGTGATGTTTTAATTGTGTACATGTTTTTGTTGTGTACATTAATATACATATTTATATTCATATTCTTGGACTGGGAAACAAACTAGGGAGTAGACAAGGAGACGGGACCAATGACTGGACTGGGGAACAGGTAGGTGGCTGGACAGGGGGGCGGGCAGGAGACGGGACAAATGGCTGGACAGGAGAACAGGCAGAGGATGACTGGACAGGGGGCTGGACAAAAGACGGCTGGATAGGGGGCGGGACAAAAGACGGCTGGACAGGGGGCTGGACAAAAGACGGCTGGACAGGGGGCTGGACAAAAGACGGCTGGACAGGGACAAAGACTACAGTGGGGACAGGAACAGAGACAGTAACCGGAACAGGGACGGCCAACACTGTAGACACAGGAACATAAACACTGACAGTGACAGGAACAGGGACATACATGACAATAGGGACAAACACAAAACTAGTGTTTTCCGGGCAGGGAACTGCGGATGCGGCCAGGCGGCAGCCACGGCCTGGGCTGCAGCTGGCAGGGCAGGAGTCTCTGGGCTCACAGACAAGGCAGGAGTCTCTGGGGTAGGCGGGCCGGGTGCGACTTCCTTGGGCGCAGGCAAGTCGACTTGCTACATCCATGGTAAGGCTTGGTGTTATGTCATCCGCAGACAGAGAGAGATGTAACACCTACACCTGAGTACAGACCCACGGACCACTAGAGGGTACTTCATGGCCGACAGGTTGAGAAAACCCTTCTCTAAAGAACCTTTGATTGGATGGTCCTGTACAGAACCATTATTATAATTGAGATATGAGGAACAAACTCCACATCATATAAAAGTCTACACTGTTTATGTTTTTACCCCAGACCATAGAGCCAAGCCACTTCTCCACATCTGACTCATTTCTAATTCTACACATCATCATTCAGTTCTAGCAGCAGTAAACACTGTTTACCAAGACATGGCTCTGCTAGACGTGTCCTGTTCCCAGAATGGATCAACATATTGAAGAAAAATCAGACACTTCATGGAGCATGAACGGAAGCCTCCGACTTTTCTGCACACTTTTCCGAGGCGGCTGCAGGAGATGTAAAAGTAATTGAGATAACATAAGAGCCAGTGAAAAACCCATTTCCTCTTTGCTGTATCTGTTCATCAGATAGGCCAGGTTAACAGGAACACGCATCCACGGAGGGCCAACCGTATCGCAGAAGGGCATCATCAGCCTTTGCTGGGCACTCGCGGAAAAGCGGCAGGTGTTCATATCTCCCCCTCCCAAACCTGATAAGTTGCCAATATTAATTCTGCCCTCGACGTAGCCGACGTCTGACTTGGGGGCATTTCTTCTCATTAAACAGACAGAACGGAGGGGTTCTGGCTTCGGCCTGCCTCAAGATCCTGCAGACTTCTTCAAATTTAATGAACACTTCAAAGCTTCCCATGATTCCTCTTTAAAACATATATCGGATTCTGATTTTGTTTCATGTGGACTTTGCCTTTCGGAAGTGTGTCACTGTTTCCAAACTGTGTGAGATTAGTCTGTCATTCATTTGTCTCTTACTGCTTTGAATTTTATGCTTGGAGTTTTCAGTGTGAGGAGCTCTAGGAATCAAAACTCAAAACGAAGGTTTACTGGCCAAGAATGTTGACACACAGTAGGAATTTGGTTGCTGCAGTTTGTGTCTATTTAGCACTTTACCAATATACACATATCCAACTGACAGTCCACAGTATATACACTCTACACAGTATACACCATATACACCACGACTCCACATATACACTATACATACAGACACTGTACAATATAGACTCTACACAGTAAACACCATATACACACCCACTCCACATATACACTATACATACAGACACTGTACAATATACACTCTACACAGTAAACACCATATACACACCCACTCCACATATACACTATACATACAGACACTGTACAATATAGACTCTACACAGTATACACCATATACACACCCACTCCACATATACACTATACATACAGACACTGTACAATATAGACTCTACACAGTATACACAATATACACACCCACTCCACATATACACTATACATACAGATACTGTACAATATACACTCTACACAGTATACACCATATAAACAACCACTCCACATATACACAGTACATACACACACTGTACAATATACACTCTACACAGTATACACCATATACACACCCACTCCACATATACACTATACATACAGATACCATACAATATACACTCTACACAGTATACAGAAGTACACATACAGAAGTAGTGTCTCTCAGTATGGCGTTGGGCCGCCATGTCTGCTAACGCAACATGCCAGACGTCTCGGCACGAGTTGTAGAGGTTCCTAATGGTTTCCTGTGATAATCCATCCCATCCAGCTTGAATACTCTCACACGGTTCCTGCAGATGTTGCGGTAGGTGTGAAGGTAGGGTGACACCAAGCCTTCTGCCTTCTGGACATGTGACACATGACAACAAATCGTTTATCGTAGTGCTGAACACAGTGCCTCCACACACGGAGTTGTTTGCTGTCTTCACCAAGTCAAAAGTGGGACTCGTCACTGGAGATGACATGCTAACATTCTGAGTCCCACACTCTGGCATGACACCATTGCAGTCTTTAGCGACGCTGACGTGGTGTTAGGCCAGTCGTTGTCCACAGTTGTGGCTTTTGGGTCCGTCAGATACAGTGCTAACGCCCATATGTGCTTGGCTGACCGTGGATCTGGAATCACTCACCTGTCTCACAATGGCAAACCTACCCACCAAGGTTCATTCCTGTCGCTTGTCTTCTGGGTTGGACTATTTCTGCCACGTTAGTGTTTTTCACTCACTTGAATTCGTTAAGCAGGTTTTACTCAATCAAGTGCTTTAAAAGCTACCTAACACAGTTGTGTGGGAGCAGCTGACCTAACATTACTAAGTAAACTTTATTTTAAGAATGTAAGAGGTCAGGAAACGCTCCAATCAAGTCACCGTTGGTGAGCCACATGGAACATTTCCAAAAACACTTCAACTGAATCAAATATCAGTGAGTTATGAATCAGATTCACTGGCAGCTCCAACATTCACACCCCTAGAACACAAGCAAGTCATGACACGCTCTCCTCATGGCGACTTCACAGCCACTTTGCTGGGCTTCTAAACACTCATGCTGTACCTTCTAACCGTGACCACTTTGTGAAGGCCTAATTGTAAATTTCCTCAGAAGGGACATGTAGATGTAACAGAGGGCCATCTACCCTGCCGAAGCTATTATCGCACCACTGGCAAACCTGACATTTGAGAACGTGTCTCCTTTTCTCATGCAAATGCCACCTGTTTTTCTTTCTGTTTTTTTAATGGTTTTCCAAACGAGGAGCTTACAGAGTAACGTCCGTGTGACGAGCAGCGGCATGTGTCAGGTGGGAGCAGTGTAGCGCTCACTAAAGGTCATCTCCTATAGCTAGCGTTTTCACCCTGTTGCTTCTGTCGAGCTCCTATCCTGTCACTCCTCCTGCACAGATAATGATGTTCTCGTGCTGGAACGTGTAGATAGAAGCGGATAAACACGTGTGAGGTCATATCTGCGCAAATGTCAACCACACATGGTCAAGCACAGTCAAGACGAGCAGGTGCCAGCATTTAAACATTTTACTGATGCTAAAAGATATAAATAGACTTCACGATGTGATGTAATTGGGCTAAAGCAGAGGAAAATAATCATGACAAAAAATAAAAAATATTAATGGTAAATTAAAACCAGAGTAAAAATGACAAAAGAAGGTTTTTATTAAGTTTTTTGTTTTAAGAAGCATTTAGGAAGTTTTATTTTTAAGTTTTGGGGATATTAGGAATGTGGAGATAAACAAGCATTGCTATATGCTAATATTCAGTTTTAAACTTTTAAAAATTGACTTAAATACTAAAAATAGATAAATACAGTGTAAAGCAAACCTGCCACTGCTGCGCTCCCTTCATTGGCTTCCTGTTGTTGCCCGCATCAGATTTAAAACTCTGATGCTGGCCTACAAAGCCAAGATTGGACCAGCGCCTCCCTACCTTATGGCAATGGTGAAGAGTCGAGCTGTACCTCGAGCCCTTCGTGCTTCAAGTACAGCTCGACTCGAACCACCATCCCTGAGGACACATGGAAGACAAGCGTCCAGACTCTTCTCTGTCCTGGCTCCCAGATGGTGGAATGAACTCCCACTGGGCGTCAGAACAGCGGAGTCTCTCGCAGTCTTCAAACACAGACTGAAGACCCATCTCTTCGTAATGCACTTAAGTGAGTGAGCTCTAGTAGAGGTGTAAATTGTGTGTATTGTGTTGCACTTATAATGACCTTTTCTCCTCTATAGGAATGAGCACTGGGCTGGGGTTGCCAGGTAATGCTTTACTTACTTTGTCTGTGTATTAATCTCTAGGTACCAGCCCTGGCCCCCTGTTTGGCTCATGGTGAGTTTTAGGCTCTAAGTCACTCTGGATAAGAGCGTCTGCTAAATACCTTAAATGTAAATGTAAAGCAAACGGCTTCCTTTGTTGAAGGGCGTGTGCCTTTGCATGTGGTTGTTCTGCATAGCCACACTTTTAGAGTCTCTCAGAGCTCCAGTAGAGAACTGTACTGTCCTGTTGCTTGGAACCTTTCCGAACAATGACCTAGAGATGAACTAGCTGTGAGCCATGGTATTCACCCTTATTAACATCTTGGTTAAGTGTTTTTCTACCACCCAGTGTGCTATACTGTGGCTGTATGGAGTATTATCCTCTCTCAAGCAATGCAAGCATAGCTTCATCTAATAATGTCATATATTATTATCTAAATAACAGATTAAGGCAACACTCTTACCAAACAGCTTACTTAAGTGCTAGACAGTCTTGCCCATCCTTGGCATTGCCGGCAAGCACTAAACAAACTGGATAATTTTATTGGCATGCCTCGGGTTGATGACCAGGAATAGGAGGCTGATCCGAAATACAATTCCAGCGTCCCTGTAGGTCAGTTAGCACATATTACTGTGTTTTTATTCCCATTGAAGTCACCAGCTTTGCATTTTCCAAAGAAATTCTAAATTCATTGTAGAATCAATTTTACAAAAGAAATTCTAAATTCATTGTGTCAGGATAAAAAGACTCCGGAGCGACGTTTGCCGAGCTAAAAGCCAAGACAGTTTTATTTGATACAACAGTGGACAATCCAATAGGCCCTTTTCACAAAAAAGTGGAAATACGTCGACACTGGGCAGTACAAGTTCCTGTACTCCCGGCTGACCATGGAACATTTCACTTCATCGCTGCCGAGACTGAAATTTGAGGATGTTTCCATCTAAAATATTCCTCAACGAAGATCTAAGAGGAACAAAGGCTACAGTCTTTGTTGAAGAGTTCCTTCACCTAAGGATACGCCAGCTAATGCTTTGTTTACATCTGTGCAGCTAGCACTAATTTAATGTATATGCATATACTAGGATTAATTTTAAGCTGGCATGCAATTTAATCAGCTCGTTTTGAATAGCGATGAGACAAATAGAAACAGGCATATAGGCAGGAGGGCTGCTGCGTAGTCATGATCCTGAAATACAAAAGGTTTCCAGCGTCCCTGTCCGGTCACGAACGTCTAGCGAGATATCTTTCAAACGCTGACAGCTTATGAGGGGGGACGTAAAATTTTTCCACTGAAACCGAGTGGGAACGCCCGGTTTCAGCCGCGAGCTTTCCTCTATGTAGTCCGCAGCAGTAAAGTGTTGCACACAAAGGTACTCCCACCCAGAATCACAAAGTTTACCCCTTCATCTCTCCTTATCGCACGCACCCATTTTTTCTTTTGCTCGCCGTCAGCCGGAAAGCCATGGAAACTGAGATACGGCTGCTTTTGTTTTGAGTTCGAACACCTTGGTACACTGCAAAATCTCTTGTTCTTGGACTCTGCCATCACTGTTCACTGTTTAGCGGAACTAGCGTTACCCTACTGCGCGTGTTTCTGTAAAAAAGAATGCGGAAGTGTGAAAAGGGCCTATCAGCAGCACCGAACCAGCAGAGAAGGTAGGGCTTCAGAACGTAGTGAGGGACAGGCAGAGGTCTAAACCAGGAAAAGCAGTCAGTGAGGGCTACCGAGATGAAAGGGATGAGGCGAGAGGGAAGTCAGGGAGAAAAAGCAGAGATCGAGAACCAGAGTAGTGAAATATAGGGAGATCCAAAAGGGGTAAAGGAGGGACACATGGAAGTCAATAACCAGAAGCTAGCAAACCAGAATAAACGCTCAGAAATTGAATAGACAAAGCTTCGCAACACACACAAAGCTTCGCAATTTACACACGTGAATCGGTTATTACAACTTAGGTGACCGGGAGCGAAAGGGGACTGCCGATTGGGAGCACGTGAGTGTGACATCATTGAGCGTAGCCCTCTGGGAAGTGGAATCCGGACGAACGAAAGGACCAGAGAGACCCGGAGGCGTGACACATTGTAGAATCAATTTTCCAAAAGAAATTCTAAATTCATTGTATTCCCTAAATCAAAATCCAGAAATACTTGGAATGACATCTCGTACTAACATACATTAGGGATCATTCTGGAGAGGCTTCCCTGGATAGAGTTTAAAAAGTCACAGGAAGCCGTTTTAGAATCTGTTCACTCAGATTAATATAACTGTGAAGATTTCTGTGACCTACCGAGAGGGATAGGAGGTCTGGATAGCATGTCTAATTAATATGCACATGGTTTAATGGACTGCATTGCGGGTTCTAAAAGGTTCCAGTTTGAAAGTGAAGTTGATATTTTACTCTCTGTAATCTACATACCAACAATATCAAATCATTACTTTTCCACATAATTGAAGCTAAACAGAGCAGCCTGCTCTATTTGATCACTGTCGTCTCGAGATGAACCACTTCATTTTTAATCACGCCCACTCCAGCATTATCCACTCATCAGTAGACAGACCTATGTGTGTGAGCAGAATGATTTGAGCTTTAGCTCTTCATTTCTGTTAAAAGCCTTTTTTAACAACATGCACAGAAAGGCTGACAATGCCATCAACCAATAAGAAGTTGCAGAGACAGCTTAGCAATTTTTGTTTGACTAATAGACCGAAGCCTACAGATGTATAGACCACCTCTGGAGACAGACCGTCAGGAAGCTCAAAACTCATCATGATAAAATCAACAAGTTTGGATGTCTGGAAGCCACCAACGGCACACTGGATATCTCTGGCAAACCATCACCCTTTCTTATGCCAGCAGGTTCTTGCCGGTCCTTGTCCCTGTGCCCCTTTCTGCGCTCTTCGCCGCCTGTCCTTGCCATGCTGCTTCTTCTCACACGGTCTTGTCTTTCCACCATTCTGCCTTTAAATCTCTGGAAGCACCATTCCTGTACAGTCCAAAGGGGGCGCCATCCCATTTCTGACACCACTTTGGCATTACTGAAAGTGCAGGCTTAAAGTGAATGCTCTTTTAGTGAAAACAGCAGCAGGTGAGAACTGATACTCAGTCTTACTAAATACAGTGGAGTAGCATGTCCAACACTGCTGCACACAAACAACAACAACAACAACAACAACAACAACAACTTATTTTAAATAAAGTGGTCCTCGCATTGAAGGCATGGTGCCTCCCGTGAAACAGTGGGCGTTGCTGCTCTGCATGGCCACACCTCTGGTCATCCAGTAGCAGGGAGCTAAAGTATTTTTGTTGTATTTTATAGCTTTAGTTGAAACATATACAGTATATCAGTTTTATCTACTATCCAAAATGATCAGTGAACCTACACATGTCTTCGCACCAAACCTCTGTCCAGTGCTGTGGACTCATTTACATTTTTAGGCATTTAGCAGACACTCTTATACAGAACGACTTACAAGGTCATGCGTTTCACAGGTAGGTTAGTGGAGCGCTGGGAGTCTTGCCCAAGGATTCTTACTGGTGTATCATTTGCTACCTAGACTGGGATTCAAACCCCCATCTCCCACATGGGCTGGCAGCTCTCCAGATAGTGATTTCCTGCTGTTACCCATCTGATCTAGCCTATCAGCTGATTATTAAGCCCTTAATGAATTCTTGCCTATAGTAAGCACTTTTCTCAGCTGCCTAAAATTCTCTATTAAAAGGTGACATCATCTTGTAACACAATGCTTGTTGGCTAGATTTTTCTGCTTAATGCTTTTAAAAGCTGTGGCGGTTGACCAATTAGAACAGCGTGGGTGGGCTGACCATTTAGAGCACACTGGGCTCATCAGGAGGCGGGGCTTAAAGATACAGGCGCTCTAACAGAGCGTTTTAGACAGAGGGTGTATACAGAAGAACAATGTTAGTAGAATATTGTGTTTTTGGAGAACTGAATCATGTAAAACTTTTCTAGTGGACCCCAAAAAGACAGTTATGAACGCTGAAAATAAGCATAATATCTCCCCTTTATGAAACTGGCAGTATGGCCTGAGGAGGGTACGCAAATGCTGACCTTAACTTTGGACGAAGATGGCAAGACAAACACATGTGCAGTGCATAAACTCCTCATTTGTTTGATGTTTGATTAAATGGCAAGTCGTACTCGCCACAAGTGGGCGAGTGCATGTGCAGGTGCACCAAGAGCACAGGACAGGCCTGAGGAGGTCTAATAGCTCTGTTAGACTGCTGGGGGCATTTGGCTGGCATGGTTTGGGTCCACTTATCTGCTTAGAGAGAAAGAAGCCCTGCAAGTTACTGTGATTCATCTTCTTTACCCTATGATAAACATTCCTGCCCTGCAGTAAGTCTCTTTCAGGATGATGATACCCCCATCCACAGGGCAAAAGGGGGTCACTGAATGGTTTGATGAGTATGAACTGGTGTATATCATTTGTTATGCCCTAACATGCCCATACACAGCTTGTATTTCCAAAATATACTGTATTTTATGGTCAATGGCTTCCTCAAAACAGATTCCGCCAACAAAATCAGGCCCTGGATTTCTGGGGGTTAATTCCGCTCGCTGTGGCTGAGGAACCACGCTGACTCCCTGACTTATTAATGGAAGCCTGCCAGGGTGTTTATGGGACGGCATCAGAAGCATCACTCATGTGGCCCCTTGGACTCCACACGGTGCCCATCGATTTCCATCTCTCACTGCTGACACTTCCCATCAATCAATACCGTAACAAGTCTTCATTTCTGCTCAGAAAAAATTTCACCGTTTACAGCCCACTGATCCCTGACTTCAACATCTGTCGGCGGCAAAGTCTCCAGATTGTCGGCAGAAGAAGCAGCGTGTGCTGTATTTGGGAAATGGTTGGTTTGTGTGCATAGATGTTCATGAGATGCTCTTGTTTGCGCTCTGCTCAAACTGGTATCTAGTGTCTATTGATGAGTGGATAAAGCTGAAGTGGCGGTATTAGGGATGGAGTGGTTTTTGCTTGAAGCAGATTATTTCATATACAGTAGCTTTGATTGGAAGGAATGACTTGCTTTGGCACTAGAGTTTACATCCTTACACATGTAGGCTTTGTCCATTTTATCAGCTACATATACCATATAGGAGCACTTTGTGGCGTTACAGTTACAGATGGTGGTCCATCTGTTTCTCTGTATACTTTGCTATCCCCCTTTTACCCTGTTCTTCAATGGTCAGGACCCTCACAGGACCATCACAGAGCAGCTATTATGTTAGTGGTGGCTCATTCTCAGCACTGCAGTGACACTGATGTGGTGGTGATGGTGGTGTGCTAGTGTGTGTTATGCTGGTGTGAGTGGATCAGACACAGCAGTGCTGCTGTGTCCACTCTATTAGACACTCCTGCCTTACTGGTCCACCTTATGATGTCCAGTCAGAGACGATAGCTGAGCTGAGAGTTTGTCAAACTGCCTCCCATTTGTAGAAACAGCACATGGACTCTTCCTTAAGCGTTATCTCTAGTTCACACTAGCAGGCGCCCAAAGTTTGCGTGGGCGTGTTTAAGGTCATGCGTGTTGTCGTAAGTATGTGGTCCAGTTACTGACGAGAAAATTTAAAGGAGGAATTTGTATGGAAACCTAACTGCTTGTTCATGTGACTAGTTTTACAGCCTTGTTAGCATAGTAGCTTACCTAGCTAGCTATCAAGCAACACGCTTCATTCATGCTTAATTTTTTTTTATTTAACCTGTATCTGTTCAAAGATGTTTCATATGGAGAATGGGAGAAACAGCAGTTCTAAGTTTCTCTACCATGCTTAACGCCACACTGGAAAATGGGAGCAAAATGACATTGAGAAAAAAAAAAACTGTTAGAGAGTAAGAGTAGAAGCTAGTGACCTCAGATCCCTGTGTCTACAACTGGTCTGAGGAATTTGTTGGCGCCTAACGGTTAAGGCTAATTTTTGCTTCTAGATCCAATCAATGCAGAGTCTATGCCGCAGACTGTGGAAGCGGCCTACACTGTTGTGAGCATTTCTACTTGTGCACTGAGTCGTTCAGTGTACGTACGTTGTTCCGCCTTCGCCAAGGAATACATTGTTTAAATCATCTTCCAGAGTAGTTTTCCTTTAAGGGGTTAAATACTGCCTCCTTGTGGTCTTTTTGTATAGCTGAAGTAACAAAAACCCTGGCCAAACTACTTCCTGTATCGTCTTGGGAGCAGAGACCACGTTTCAAGGCAGCAGTTTTCTACTCTGAAAGGCAGCATTACCGTTTGAGTTCTGGACATTATTTGTCTGGAAGTAATGTTTCCGTCTTAGTGAACCAGATTCCTTTCAGATAACTCAGAATTATTTCCAGTTTCTAGGTTCGATTAGCTTAGCTGCTAGTGATGCTAGCTCTGTGGGGTTTTCTGTGCTGTTAGCATTAGCGTGTTTATGCAGTTAAAAATATTGAGCTAGCTACCATGCTACTTTCTTATACGTGAAGTTCATGTATCTTTTCCTTTCTTTGGGTTCTGCAGTTTTACCAATTGCCACTACCAAAAGACCTGTATAAATGCTGCTTGATACCTCAAGTAAACAGAAGAAAAGTACGCCTTGTGGAGTCTTTTGAACATCTACAACTTTATTCAGAACCAAGGGTTAGCTAGCTGTCTAGTTCTGCAAACTCAGGAGAACGCAGTGCGAGGGCAGCATATACGTGAATATAGCATGCATTTGACACAGAACCATAACTGGCCTTTAGAATGTCGCGTGACTACGTGATAAGTCATTTGCATACAGCTGAGAAAATCTCAAGTCAATTTGTCGTTTTTTACTCTCCTGCTGTGTTGCTTGCCAGTTGATGCTAAATCAAAGCTACAAATAGCTTACCGCTGTGGAAACTAACTGGTCGCTTGTTGCTTGCTAGTGTGAACATGGTGTTAGTGTTTGCCAGGTCTTGCTGTAATTCTCTGTTGTCTTTTTCCCCTAGTTATTTCCAAAGTATCTTCATTTGCTTTGGCCTTGTTCTCTGATTGGAATATGGATTTGTCTTGTATATACCTGCCTGCCAGCGTTGTGACCCCTGCCTGCTGTGATGATTATGGGGGTCGGATTGCTCCAAAAAAAGCTGCTCTGCATATGTGTCCTGCCTCAACCCTGCAAACAAGTAAAGTAAGAGTTTGAAAAGATCATAGAAAGGTAGAGAAAATGGACCTGCTTGATTATTGATTATCAAATCTGTCCTCTTCTGATAAATAGCACTTACAGCTTTCATCCAGTCTTGCTTAATATCCAAAAGCAACTCCCAGGCATTTCTGTTCATCCTTCCACTGGCAGGAGACACCTCTGAGCTATGGGTCTGAAAGGACGTGTAGGTGTTGTTAAGCCCTTACTGGGAATAGGCTAAAAGAAGAATATAATGCAAATCAATGAAATTTTTGGAGTTTTTAGAACAAAAGACTGTCCAACTCAGAGTACAGTCCTCAGTGAAAGTGTTTGAGATTACTTGGATCGCGAAAAGCAGAAAATGCACCCAACTTCCAAGACTGGACTTTGGAGGTTTACATTACCTCCATTCTGTAGACACTTGCCCAAAGCTACATTTTATGTTGTCATATTTTAAATTAAAGTTGATTCTTTCTTCTACTGTAAGTGTATCCTTGTTTACTTTTTAGTTTATCATTGTTTTATTATTTTGGAAGGTTTGTAGAATACAGTGTCGCCTTAACGCATGTCTATGACCTCCTCTAGGCCACTGTCCACATGGAACATTGTCATGCACAGCCTCTGGGCTCAGGCCTCTTTGCCTTTAACACTTAGTACAGCTCTGTCAGAGTGACTAGTCTATATCTGGACTAAAGCAGGAAGAAACTGATGTATTACAGCTTATCGGGAGACATCCTTCAAATACCCTCTTCCATCAAATGGCTTCCAACAGCCAAGGCATTTAATACAGTACGTTTAAGGACATTGCATGGTGGTTAACTCATAGATGTAATTTTAAAGGAAATGGCTTGGGCCGAAATGCTAACGTGGCCAACTGTGAATTAAAACTGGTGAGTTAGCATTATGTAAAATGGGCTTATGCTAACGGCTGATGTTCAGGCCTGCTAACTTTTATTCATTGTTAGCCATATTAGAATTTGTGGTTACTACTACACGTGCTGGGCCTTCATGCTTTAGTTATTAAGACATGATTTACTAACTGCTATCGTCAGGTCCAGCGGCACGAGCAGAAGCCTGAAGTTATTTTAGGGATATTACTTTTACAGAAATTACTATACACCATTGTTTAAAACCTGCCTTTATTTTCTATGTAGTATTTGGTAGGCATGGGGAATATGATAACATGTTATCCTTATCGTGGTTAATTATGATTCTCTGTACAGAGACGTGCTTTCAGTGTTTCTAGAACGTAGAGCTGTCTGGACTGTCAGTCAGCCATGCTAGCAAGTAGGAATTGCATGACCAGATATTTGATCCACAGTTATGTAATCAAGTCGTTGACTAATCACTGATGATGTCATGAAGAAAACCACAGGGGACAGGAAAGTAGGTCCTCCCAGTATCTTGCAAATGTGTATCCCACTTAGAGTGCTATAACTTGAAGCAACATAAAAGTAACTGACTTCAGACTTCACTGGATTAGAGGGCATCACGCATATATTCCTTTTCCGCACGGTGTATATGAAACAGATCAGATTTGCCCTGCAGTGTGAAATAAGCCTTTGATATGTCATTGGATGCTACAAGTGGTATTCAGGTTTAAGACGTCTGGGCTCTGTTCTGAAAGAACCACTGTAAAAACAGTACATGAAGCTTAAATAAAGGAAATGTTGGAAGATGGAATGGCTTTTATAAGCTTTGTAATCCAGATCTAGAGCAACCAGAAAAATGAATGTGAAGCAGGAGTAGTTTAGTAATAACATACTGGAATTCCCCTGGTGTGCTAGCTGCAATTAGCATCATCATACAAGTGTTTTTTGTCTTATTTCTATGAATATTGACATTTATGGCCAAAGCTGAAGGCCTGACGTTAATATACTACACACAGGGATGCCACATTTGAACGTTAACGAGTAAGCAACCTGCTTAAATGAAATGTTGAAGATATTTTTTAAAATGATAAGTATATAAATATAAAACAGAATAGTATAATGTACTATTAGAGTTAGCCTGGTTACTTTACTTAAGGGTTCCACAGTGTTCCTGACTGAAAGTAAGAGGTAATTAAAGAAGCCAAAACTGCATATTTGCATTATTTTGTGACTGTCCTTCTGGTTTCAATGTAATAATGTGTCGATTGAGAACTGGCAGTTATATCAGTCAGCAATGCACTGTTTGAATTTTTTAGATTATAAAATTAAAATATTATAAATAAATCAACCAATGTAATTAGTTATCAATTTTTTTAGTCCCATAAAATAGATTTTGGCCAATGCATTTTTTATAGAAAATAAAAACGTTGGTTGTTATAATAAGAAGAAGGTTTCCCGCCTATCTCATAAATATGACTTGCCATCTCATACCATAACACTGCATATATATAATACTATCTCATAATTATGACTTAAAATAATGAGAACTCACATGATTTTACTATTTTTACTTACTCTATCATAATTATAACTTGCTGTGTGGTATCTCATAATCATAGCATTGCATCTCATAATAATAAATCAGAGTTATGGTATATCACATAATTATGAGTATCTCGGTTATAATTTTGATTCATAATCTCACAATTTTGCTAAAAACTTGCTGTTTAATAATAAAGAAATCTTGTCTCACAATTACGACCTGCTGTCTTCTAATAACAAAATCCTGTTTCACAAAAATGACTTGGAATCTCATTTATGAATCTCAATTATGGCTTACTAGCATAATCATCACCTGCTATCTCATGGTATCTCATACTTAATCATAATAACTGCTTATATCTATGACCTCATATCTCCAATTTATTTTTTTATCTTTCTCATTATTATGAGACACAAAGTCATAATCAGAAAGTAACTGTTACTATTATGAAATACTTAATGGCTTCGTTTTTATTTTTTTAAGTTGGAGAAATGAACTTCCGTTCCAATCTCCAAATACTGTGGCGTTTCATATTGTCCTTGTGTATACTGTGTAAAAAGCTGGAGTGACTTTTTAAAGCCCCATCTGTGGTTGTTGTTTGGGGTCAGTTCAAATGTTACGAGCTATTTTAACGTGCTTCCTTAAGGAACGTCGCACAAGAGACTTCTTTAAATGTTAACACATTCAAATGGAGTGAATCACTGCACTACCTCCGGTGGGTGCTTTGCATACAGAAACAGCCTCCTGGAGACAAGCATGAGAGGGAGAGGGGGAAGTTTACAGAAAGCCAGTTATGTTGAGAATCAGAGTCGGCCCGGACCAGTGTGATGCCCTAGGCCAGATTTTGGCAGGTGTCCCTTGGATGGTGAAACCCAGGTAATAACAGCACCTCAGTCACATTATAGCCTATAACACTCTAAACACAGAGTGTATCACCCCCAACGTGATGCCCTGAATTGGATCACCCGGGTGCCCGTATGAATGGACAGCACCACTAGCATTCGCCTATACCGTCTACGCCACAGGCCGGCTCTGGTGAGAACAGAGGTACAGACAGTTTTATGCAAAAGTTTGGGCACTCCTGGTCAACCTGCATGAGTGTAAATAGGTTAACACGTCCTCCACAGAGAACACACTTCTGCACATTTTCATACAGGATGATGGCTTATTTACTGAATTTAACATACCGGGGAAGGAAATAAACATGAACTCTGCCCTTTATATTATTTCTTCAATATGTTAACCTGTATACTTGAAAATCCAGCTGTGTTTTTATTTTGTTATTATTTATCTATATTTATTTATCTATACTGAACATCTGTAAAAAGCAATTTGGCTGTTACTGAATATTAAGCTGCTATTTTCCCACCTGCACTGTACACTTTATATATCCATACTGTTTAAACCACATACTTACTGATACTGAGCTTACTCTTTGCACATGTCCTGCACACATACTGTACTGTACTGTTTGCACACTTTGTTTTTGTCTATTTGTCTTTGCACTACACTATTTATATATGTATATATATATATATATATATATATATATATATATATATATATATATATATATATATATATATATACATACACACATTCTTCAACTGCACTGGAGAAGGAGCCTGACCGTGTTTTGTTACACTGTACAACCCTGTATTGGTATAATGACAAAGTTGAATTGAATTGAATTGAATTGAATTAAACAGAATTTGCTGAATTTAAGTGTGAAGTGGGCGTGTTAACTTATTTTCACATTGGAAAATCAACATGGTGTGTCATCTGACTGGGTTTTTCTTTTGCGTACTTCGGGACATGACTGTTTACTGCCTTGACAGCTATGCGCTCCTGTTCATGCATTTACATATTGCTCATCTGTCCCAAACAGCCATCTTTATTGACCGCTCAGGATGGTCACCGTGACGGCTGTGTTCCACTTATGTAAAAAAAAGCACTTAATGCATCTTACATAACGGACTGTGGAGATTCCTACTCATGTCATTGGACGCATTAGTGGACCCTGAGACCAGTCGTGATGATACAGGCTTAACTCATCTCGTTAAAAGTTGCTGTTCGGCTTTGGCGGCTTAAATCCGAAGGCTAAGAGGTGCTCGGGCTCTAAAAGGCATTCCGAATTAGCGCATCTTTTCACAATTCTGACCACATACTTGTCCTTCTCCCTTGGAGCTTTGTGACCACTGTGGCGTCTTTGTTAAGGACAGCGAGGTCAATGATTTCGGCTGAGGAGTTTTTTTGGACTGCATCACCATAGCAACCAGGGCATTGTGGAGTTGGATATCGGACCACAGTGAGCACACAGGCGAGCGAGGATGAGGGTGTTTGTAGTCAGATTCGGAAGATTTATGACATGGCACAGATGGCACAGTTGCTGCGGTGAAGGCTGATTGAGAACAACAGGAACATGTTGGCGGGCCGGGGGGATGAAGGGGAGGGGTAGCTTGTGTTTGTTTGGGAGTTTAAAAGCTAAATTCAATAATGATATTTTCTAAAATGCCCTCAAATGACCCATAAGTACTTTCTTTCATAGCAACTGTTGCAAGGTTGGTCAAACTTTGCAACCAGAATGCCCAAACCTTGTATAGCAGACCTTTTAATATTGGCAAACTCTTCTACTGAAAATAAAGTACACTCAGCGTCAGAAGAATAGTTCAGGAATCAACTGACAGGAATGAAAGTTGGTGGGTAGGTTTGGCATCATGAGACATGTGAGTGATGCCGTGCATGGGACATAAGCAAGGATGGACCATAGCGCTGTACCTGACTGACCCAACAGGCACGATTGTGGACGTTCAGTGAGCAGTGATGCCCTCTACAAGCCATCCTGTTAGCACCACTGGCAGACACCAGAATGATGCAGGACTACATTATACCACAGGACACCATTAGGAACCTCTACAACTCCATGCGGAGTTGTGTACATGTTGGGTTAGCAAACATGGCGGCCCAAGGCCATACTGAGAGACTCTACTTCTGTATGTGTTGCTCAATAAAAATTGCCAATATCAGTCTAAACGTATCATCATGTATTATTCCTGGTCACCTTTATGTTCGTCCCCAACAGCACTACAATCCCACACTTCCTCCTGGGTACACTTACTGTTTTGATGGTGAGTGTAGTAGCATATACAGCCAGACTTAACTGAATGCAGTTTTGTTCCAACCTGAGTGTTAAACCTTACGATATTTTCTTTTTGGTTGATCTAATGCTGAATGAACAGATGGTTAAGGGTCCACAAGCCAATGTAGTAATGTAGGCCTGCTGTCAAACTCGTCCTTGGAATCTTTGGAATTCAAATATTATCCATTTTCTAATTTTGTTTAGTCATTTGCATGTGCTACAGTTAAAATAAGATACAGCAGTAGCAGCAGTAGTTTAGTGATATTACTCATGCTAGCATGGTTGGTGTAGCTCAGCGGATAACACCACTACCCGCCAAGTAGCCACCACCACACGTGGGGACAGGGGTTTGAATCCCGGGTTGAGTGACTATGCTGTGCTACACCAATAAGAGTCCGTGGGCAAGACTCCTAACACTACATTGGCCTACCTGTAATATGATTAACCTTGTAAGTCGCTCTGGATAAGAGCGTCAGCTAAATACCGTAAATCTAGCATACATTAAGGAGTTACTAGTTACCACTAACCCAGCCATGCAAGTGCAGTTAACCCCTTGTCCATGGGTATACGAGGATATTCGGCAATTGCGACTTAGGCCATAGGTCATCCTGTTTCTAGGTGTTACCCTACTACTGTATGATAACCCCTCTGCTCTTCTTCTAAACTATGAAATAACTGAAGAGGGTGTTCAGATAATCGATATTCCTACACCTGATTCTCAGCACTGCAGTGACACTGATGTGGTGGTGGTGTGTTAGTGTGTGTTGTGCTGGTGTGAGTGCTGAGAATGAGTCACCATTCTGTGGGGGTCCTGTCCACAGAAAAACAGGGTGAAAGGGGGCTCGTAAAGTACACAAGAAAACAAAGGGACTACAGTCTGTAATTGGAGAACTACAAGTCGCTATTATATGGTAAGTGGAGCTGATAAAATGGATAATGAGTGTAGTGTTATGAGGCGGCCCTAAGAAAGTGCTTGGTGCATGTAGCTTACCACTGTAACCCTCCTCTTCTACCTCTCTCGCTGTCTCCTTTAGGAGATAATGAAGCTTTTCTATGAGGTTTTATATTGATCTGGCTCTTCCCAGCCGCTATTCATCAAAGCCATTATCTGTGATTGACACTGTATGTTTATCAATGGGTTTTGACGCCATGCAGAGACTAACTCAGTAGTGATATGGAATGAAATCTGGAATTATAGCTGTGGAGGAAAAACCGCAGCACCGACCCAACACTCCCATGCCTGTTATTGACACGTTTTGAGGCAAATGTGCCTGAAAGCTGGAGCTGACCGTGTCCAGAGAGAGTAAGCAGGCTGCGAGTCAAATGACAGCGCAGAAAGCTTGAGTCAGCAGGATGTACTGTGTGCCGCAGTGACAGAGCGGTCCCCCGCTGGCATCGGGGAAAAGTGCCAGTGTCTTGCCTCATGGCCTCCCTACTCTGCATCCCACATCACATGGACTGTCCCTCATCAGCGTTTTTGCCAAATACACATTTATACCAAAGCTGGAGACAGTCAGGCTTTTAAACTGGCTGGACAGACAGGGAGCAACACCAAGCCTCTCACAAAGTCACTTGTGTAGGGTTTCCTTATTCAGAGAAGCTTGGCTTAGTCTACTACCAAGCACCTACTTCGCTAATGTGAATACAGACAAAACTATAGCTGAGGTGTCATTTCTCTCCCGGAATACTCACACACTCCCCCACTCATCTTCTAAACTGCTTTATCCTAATGGTGGCGGGGAGAGCAGGAGCCTAACCCAGCTCTCAATGGGCGGAAGGCAGGAAGCAGCCTGGACAGGCCATCGTTCCATCACAGGCCAATTTTGTCTCGCCCACTTCTGTTGTCTTAAGTGTCATTAGCCTGTTTCCTTAGCACACAGCGGTGCAGTCTGCCGAGGGAAGTTTTCTTCTGGTTCCCAGAATGTTCTTTCTAAAAGTTGAAGAACAATCTCTAAACA
Source organism: Prochilodus magdalenae (assembly GCA_024036415.1). Classification (NCBI taxonomy): domain Eukaryota; kingdom Metazoa; phylum Chordata; class Actinopteri; order Characiformes; family Prochilodontidae; genus Prochilodus; species Prochilodus magdalenae. The sequence continues at coordinate 228,081 of JAMWET010003419.1, read as the reverse complement.
CATTCCGTCATCTCAGGTCCCAGTGACATCCATAAAACAGCCGACAGTGACGCTGGGAATGTTTTTCTTTTATTATCATGTTATAAACATCTATAAAACGTTTTGTAAACAGTGGATTGAACGTTCTTTTTAAAACTGGATTAGAAGCTGTAATAAGAAAGTTAGCCAAAGTTCTGGAAACATTCCCGGCTAGCCTAAAAGTGTGTACTTTGGTTGGATGTGCGTGAAGTTCAAGCCCTGTGAGTTATCGGTTGTAGTTATTTGAGTGAGCTTGAATTTGCTTATTTGCAGTGGTACAGCTCCAGTTGACACATGAGCATAATACAACTAAACAGGAGGATAAATGAATAAATATGAATACAAATATATATATATATTTATATATACACACACACACACACATATATATATATATATATAGCTGTATAATGTATAATATTATATATAATCTGTATTATATATAACAAATCCAGATGATCTGACTGCCTCTTGCATTTGGAACTTTGGGAAGTGGCCACCTAAAGAAGACTGGGAATGCCCAGATAAGGATATGCCTTTAGGACTGATTGAAAGTTCATCCAACTTCTTAGACTGAACTTTGGAGATGAGCCAGCTCTAGCTATTTGTTAATTACAAACTATAACATTTATTGATGTATGTGATTACATTACACCATAATTCAGCAAATCTTTTCCACAGTGAACATAAACAACATTAAATATAAACAAACCATAAAGAACATATTAAAGAACTGAAAAATCAAATTTACCATGCTAACCTGGCAGCATCATCACTTGAAGTGATAGCTTGAGGTTCCAGGGTTTTTATCCATTTACATGGTGTAAGTCTGGGGGGAGTGTCCAGACACGGGGGGGCACCCAAACTTGCTGAAAATATGATGTATTGACATTAACATGACCTTTTTTGCAGGTCAGAGATGTTATACATGTCTTTTCTGCACCAAGAACACAAAGAACGGACTCGTGTTCATGGGTAGAACGCTCTTGAGAAGTTACCCTGCGAGTGCAAACCGTCGAGGACACGAGACACAAACAGGAGATGCTTCGGTACAGCTGATATTGTGCAGCTGATTTTATCAGGGGTGCGACCCCGTTTAATAGCTCTTAATTCAGGATAATAATCAGGGAACCTCTGTGGCAGACTCTCTGGTATGGCCGCTGATACGACTGCTTGTGTCAGCCACGTCTGTGGGGGTTTAAAGTGGTATTAACAGCCTGGATTTAAAATAAACGAATACAAGTGCAGCGTATGGAGCACCCTGAGTGATAGCAAGAGCAATGGAGAGGGGAAAAGGTGCTGCTACAGCCGTTACCGCTGAGCTGAGGTGCTGATCCAGGCTGAAGTGACTGCCGTCACTGTTGAGCCTCACTGGTACAAAATGCCAGAACGTTCATATCAGGAGATGTTTGTACCAAATGAGCGAATATGTGACGACTTTAATGTTGATTTCTCGCTTCATTTGGTGTCTTAAGTAGATTTAGGAGCGATGTTTACCTAACTAGAGCACCTGTGGGTCTGTATACTCAGCGCAGGGAATGCTGGGTATTTTCATTTATTCTCATCAGCAAGTGGCCAACCTGGCCGTCCTTGGTTTTTCAGAGCGGAGTGAGAACATAACCAAGTACATTAACTACACTAACTGTTCTTAGTGTGTGAGTTTTTGAAATATTGGTGTAGCTCAGTGGAGCAGCACTACCCGCCAAAGAGTGTGGGGGACTGGTGTTCGAATCCCGGTCTCGGTGACTGTGCTGTGCTACACCATTAAGAGTCTTTGGGTAAGACTCCCAACACTACATTGGCCTACCTGGAATATGATTAACCTTGTAAATCATTCTGGATAAGAGCATCAGCTAAATGCCGTAGATGTAAATGAAATCTGGGAAGCGGAAGGCGATGCCAGGCAAGAACATAAAGATGCAGAAACGCAAGAACGCAAACTAAGAACTGGCCAAAGACGCAGTGATAACCTGCTATATAAGTGACAGAAAGATCCAAAATGATGCCCTATCAGCTAATGGGAACACTAACAGATCCTAAGATTAGGCAAAGCTGATGATTGGAATATTTTTATTTCTGTTTTTACATCCATAACTAAATATAAGTTTGACGATCAGCTGAAGACAAACCCAGACGAAGTGATCAGTGCTGTGTACAAATCGATGCTTTCCCTCCTAAAGGTCACTAGAAGGGCACAAAGAAGAGTCCATGCTGACCCCCTCCAGCTTTATGGGAACGCCCAGATAGGGGTATGCCTTTGGGATTGCTTGGATCATGACAAGAAGAAAATGCAACCAACTTCTAAGACTGAACTTTGGAGGTGAGGCAGAGCCAGTGTCCCATTTAATATATATTGTGATTGCTGACTTGCTCTGACTGCACAGTACTGAAAACCATTCACCTGCAATATTTGGACAAAAGTATAGGGACACATAATCATTCGTAATCATTGAGTTCAGGTGTCTCATTCAGTCTCATTGCTGCAGGTGTACAAAATCAAGCACCTGGGCATACAGTCCACCTTCACAAACATTTGTGAAAGAATTGAGAGAATGCGTTAGTGAATTTGAGCTCCAATGCACAAAGCAAGGTCAATACAGGCATGACTGGGTAAGAACTGGCCCGCACAGAGCCCTGATCTCAACTCCATTGAATTCCTTTTGGGATGAACTAGAATGGAAAGATATTGAGCCAGGTCCACTCGTCCAACATCTGTGTCTTACACTCACCGCACACTTCATTAAGGATACTTCCTTGTATCTACACCCACTGCTCTTCTTATCTGCTCTGTTTACCCTATAGATGAATTTCATAGTTCCACAATTACAGACTGTAGTCCGTCTGTTTCTTCATACTTTGTTATCCACCTTTCACCCTGTTATTCAGTGGTCAGGACCCCCACAAGACCACCCCAGACCAGGTATTATGTTGGTGGACCATTCTCAGCACTGCAGTGATACTGACATGGTTGTGGCGGGTTAGTGTGTGTTGTGTTGGTGTAGGTGGAGCAGACACAGCAGTGCTGCTGGAGTGTTTACGCCTGTACTTGTAGAGCTACACAGTACACCTATATGGTAAGTGGAGCTGATACCTTGGACAGTGAGTGTAGATGCAGCGATGTGTGTCTAGTGAAGTGGGGACCAACTCCATGCAGATGGATTTAGAACGGGACATCATAAAAGCTCCTGTAGGTGTAATGTGTAGGTGTCCCAATACTTCTGTCCATATGGTGTAGCTGAACTGGAGCTGGCTTCTACCCGCACGGGCAGGTGTGCTCTGCTCCATATAGCTCAGTCCAGTCTACCAGACAGTTAAGCTAAACTGAGAGCAACAGAAACTTTCACAATTACGTCATCTTTCCTCCTACAAATAAATCAGTGCGACTTTTTAAATTATTCCACATGTAAAATGACCCCTTCCCACCACCAACAAAGCCTGAAAGTTGAACCGTTTCCTGAGCATTGGTGCGCTCTGAGTCCCCCCCCATCTCGGGCGCAGATGGTACAGTCTATCCTGAGAAGGTCAGATTACTCTGCAGCCTCAACAACACGCGCGAGTTTCAGCACCGAGCAGCTCACGCGCTGGAGAGATGCCACTCGGAAAGTAAGTGACGGTGTTTGTTTGGTTGCTTGTTTATTTGTTTGTTTGCTTGTTGTTGTTTGTCTCGCGCTTTGCCTCATCCCGTAACCGCGACACAGCCGGCTTGGCATCACCGGACACCGGAGGAAGTGTAGATGAAACTCGAGAGCGCGCGCTGTGCTGTGCTGGGACGGGACGGAACGGGACTGTGTTTACAGGCGTGTTAACGTTCCATCAACTTTTCAAATGATGATGGAGCTCGGGTGGGCTTCAGGTGGGGTCTTCCACATAAGACCCCGGTCCCATGTTAAGCAGGCGATGCGTCCCATGACAGTAGGGTGAGTGCTGATGCTCACTGGTTGATTGGGTTTCTTGGTCAGTGGTCGGTCTCAGGTCACTTCAGATGACATTGCCTTGAATGGCTTACATAAGAGTGGTGGCTGGAGGGATGGGGTGGGAAGGGCTGAGCATCCTCTGGGCTGGAAGTTAGTGCAGTGGATCCAGAGAGGACCCTGCCTGGACCTGGCTGGACTGATTGTATATCAGTAAGTATCTACAGGAGCTGATGTTATGGGACATAAAGGTGTGGTTAGATGTCCAGACTACACTGGGGGGCTTTATGATGATATTATTCTAATAGTAATAATACTATATATAGTGATAGACAAAAACATAGTGCATGTTTATTATTCAGTTTAATGAATGCTATTAATATCAGAAGATTTACAATATGCTTAATGTAATATTCCTTATGTAAACTAATGTATACATCTAACATTTTGTTTATTACAAAAAAAGTAGTAGTAATAATCAAATAATAGTAATAAATAATAAAGTAATACCAGTTTATAATAGTTTTCTAATAAAGAATGCATATTTAATATATACATTTATATTATGCTATATTTATATTGATATCAAAAATAACAATATAACATAAAAAGTTATCTGGATGACGCAAGATCTTTGGTAAATCTAAAAAAAGAAACATTATGCATATTTAATCCATATTTATTAGTACAGTACGAGTCTATCCTTATTATGTATTGCAATACTGTTAGCTATTAACTCAAAATCAGACATTACTTATGCTTAATGGAATTTGACCAACTAATAATAACTAGTGCATATAAAATGCATATGACTAATATATGGATATACTAAATATGCCCTTTCTTAGAAAATACCACTGCTATTAATACAACAACCCCACTACTAATAATAATAATAATCGTTTTAATAAGCAAAAAACATCATGCAATTTAAATACTTATGTATTAGTTATAACAACATGCATCCATATTATTATATTATGATATTTTATGTTATGTTATGTTTTTGTTATATTTATGTTATGTTATGTTATATTATATTATATTATATTATATTATATTATATTATATTATATTATGTTATGTTATATGTTATGTTATGTTATGTTATGTTATGTTATATTATATTATATTATATTATATTATATTATATTATATTATATTATATTATATTATATTGTATTATATTATATTATATTATATTATATTATATTATATTATATTATATTATATTATATTATGTTATGTTATGTTATGTTATGTTATGTTATGTTATATTATTCAGAAAAAAAGAGCATAATGTTTAAAGCCCTTTGGATGATATAAGATATTCGATTAGCAGAATTGAACAAATAAAATGAATTATATAATTATATAAATATACTATAACTAATAAATATGCATTAACTATAATGATATATTTAATGCATATTTATTAGTTATTACATCATGAATTTGTTTATGCTACATATACTGTTTTATAGTGTTAGCTATCAACTTTGAAGATCAGACAAAGATTTACCGTTAAAGACGCTTAGGGGAAAATTATTATTTATAATTAAAATAAAATGTCCATAGAGCTCTTAAAGCCTTAGCTTTCCCATTAAAGATCCTTATTGGAATCAGTTAATTTAATGTCTTCTGTTTGTATAGAAACAGAGAGATTTTGTTATGATGCTGTATATGATGCTGTCATTCTTTAACCTGCTTATTCTTTAACCTCCTTTTAACTGTTAATTATTGGTTACTGAGCAGTACTTGTCTAACTCAGCACTCACTCAAAGCAGGGTGTTTTTAATCGTGTATGGCAGCCATTATTACTGCTTTAATATTCTAATGGTTATATATGAAATTGTCATATGGCATCACAGGTAATCAGCCCGATGACAGAGAGGACCTTTCCTTCTGACATAAAACCGTGATCAGTACGTTAGTGCTAAATCTCCTACAGCCAGCATTCCTGCCTCGGGATAAGCTCTGAGATCAGCAGCCCACACCACGAGCAGGACTTACACATTCATATGTTTAAGTGCGTTTGGCTTGTAACCCTGATGGTAGCTGGCTGTACGGTACAGTAAACAAGGCTACAGCCCGGAGCGAAACCTCAGAGAAGGTCAAAGTCGCGTATGTCTTCATGAACAAGGTCTGTTCTCTCACGTGAGTAATCAGCCTAACCACGATTCAATTTCAGAGAATACCTTGATTGAAGTGGCTCGCTCCTCTTAGGCCAGTGCTGATTTATGAGTGGACGCAGCCCGGAGCGGGCTATTAAATCGGAGGCACCGAAGTTTTGAGTGGCAAAGTAATTGGTCAGTAATGTGTACACCACTGTTTGTAGCAGATCATTAATGAAAATGAAAATGTGGATTGGTGCTAATGCTGTGAAGGTTTCAATTAAGAGATGATGATAAAAGTTAGAATGGGGTTTCTATGTACCCTGTTTATTTATTGACAACTGAGATTAACATTAATACAGCAAATGTAGGATACGTCGGGAATGGAGTGACAGGAAACGAACAGCCTTACAGATGATCCGATCATGGAGCATAGCTTTCCAAAGGTTGCCTATGTATGAAGCTACACCGTATGGTACTTGTTCATTAGGATTTGAAGGAACTCATCAGCTTCTGAATGTAATTTTATAGGTGCATGTATTAAAAGTGAGGTACGTGAGTACAGGGGTTGGACAATGAAACTGAAACACCTGGTTTTAGACCACAATCATTTATTAGTATGGTGTAGGGCCTCCATCTGCGGCCAATACAGCGTCAGTTGGTCTTGGGAATGACATATACTGCATCCTGCACAGTGGTCAGAGGGATTTTAAGCCATTCTTCTTGCAGGATAGTGGCCAGGTCACTACGTGATGCTGGTGGAGGTTCGTCCTTCTTGGTGGTATGCTGACATTACCCTGGATACCGTGGCTCTTGATACATCACAAAGACTTGCTGTCTTGGTCACAGATGCGCCAGCAAGACGTGCACCAACAGTTTGTCCTCTTTTGAACTCTGGTATGTCACCCATAATGTTGTGTGCATTGCAGTATTTTGAGCAGAACTGTGCTCTTACCTGCTAACTGAACCTTCACACTCTGCTCTTACTGGTGCAATGTGCAATTAATGAAGATTGGCCACCAGGCTGGTCCAATTTAGCCATGAGACCTCCCACACTACAATGACAGGCGTTTCAGTTTCATTGTCCAACCCCTGTAACTCAGGTCATTCAGTTTCATTTCCAGATGTGCAAATTTGTGCCTTTTGCATTCCCAGATGTAAGGTGAACACCGCTGGGGTGGCACAGAGCTTTCAGCCGCCATCGGGTGGCCCACTGCTTGTCCTGCGTGGCGTTCCTAAGCTGCAAACAGCACAGCCATACAAAAAAGATCATGTGTGTTAAAGAACATATCCCTAAACAACGGCACTGACTTAGCGATCCCTGACAAGTCGGGTATCCCCAGTCAAGCTGCAACTTCAGACCGAGCTACGGAGCGCTGGAAATTTCTCACTTACTGTACACATAGTTAGTTCTAAATATTTAAAGCCAGGGTGAGAACTGAGCGTCTATAGATCCCCATCACGATTACCCACGTGATGGTCTCAGGCCTGTCCCTAATAGCGGTAACAACAAGGACACGTGAGCAGAATAGATATCTGGCTCATTTTATAAAGTAGGCCAGCCATCACAAGAACTACCTGAGAGAGACGGAGCTTTGCATTTAGCTTCAAGAAGTGCCTGTCGCCGCAGCGGGTCAGGCAGCATTCACGGCTAAAAGCACTTCACTGCCACTTACTATGAATGTGAGGCTCGTTGGTGTTGAGCTCTGAATTCATAAAACCCTAAAGGTGCAGTAAAAACCAAAAATAAATGGTGGCAGTAGTTATTCATTGAATTATTATTTAGCTGAGCTAAAGCGATACATCTTTTACTTTACTGACTTCATTAAATACCCATATCATAGAAAACTTCTCATTCTACTTTTCAAAAAGCTTGATGTAGTGTATACACATTGCTGATGGGGCCTGTTATGCTCATTTCCAGTGTTCATAATTGTATTTTTTGGGGGGGTGTCTACTAGAATGGATTTACATGCTTTCATTTTTCCAAAAACACGATATTGTTCTCACACTGTACATCTGATTCACCCTCTGATGGAGCTCCTGCGTCTCTAAGCCCCGCTTCCTGATGAGCCCAGTGTGCTCTCATCGTTTAGCTCACTCAGTCTATTCTGATCGGTCAACGGCCAGAGCAAAATCCTGCCACAAGTTCCTCCCCTCTGTGGCTGTTCTCGCAGTGGTGTCCGATCTGATCCGATCAGTGGACCTGATCTATTTCAGCAAGCTAGACCAGAGAGGGATGTTCCAGAGGGTCCACTCTCTGTGCACTGCCAGACATGCTGGTAGGCGGGTAATAAAGATTGTATTACGAGATGAGAAGTTCTTTGTGTTAAGTTACTCGGGTTCGATCCCAGCGCAAGGAAAGCGCTTATTAGGCTGGTATCGTTTCTGCTGATGTAATGCTGTCTCTCTGTAGCTGCATGTATGAGGAAAACTGGTCCATTCTTTCTTGGCTGCTATAACTATGTGTATATTAAGAATTGTTTTCCTCTGTGGTATCTACAAGGGTTGGACAATGAAACTGAAACACCTGGTTTTAGACCACAGTCATTTATTAGTATGGTGTAGGGCCTCCTTTTGCGGCCAATACAGCGTCAGTTCGTCTTGGGAATGACATATACAAGTCCTGCACAGTGGTCAGAGGGATTCTAGGCCATTCTTCTTGCAGGACAGTGGCCAGGTCACTACGTGATGCTGGTGGAGGTTCGTCCTTCTTGGTGGTATGCTGACATTACCCTGGATACCGTGGCTCTTGGTACATCACAAAGACTTGCTGTCTTGGTCACAGATGCGCCAGCAAGATGTGCACCAACAGTTTGTCCTCTTTTGAACTCTGGTATGTCACCCATAATGCTGTGTGCATTGCAGTATTTTGAGCAGAACTGTGCTCTTACCTGCTAACTGAACCTTCACACTCTGCTCTTACTGGTGCAATGTGCAGTTAATGAAGATTGGCCACCAGGCTGGTCCAATTTAGCCATGAGACCTCCCACACTAAAATGACAGGTGTTTCAGTTTCATTGTCCAACCCCTGTAGGTAGACATAGCTAAGCAAGCTCTTCTATTGGTTAGGGCTCCTCTAGATCTAGAACTGAGGGCCCAGCGTCTCTGATTTACTATCAACATAATTACAAAGTGGTAAAAACATTGTAAGCATCAAACTTCATTCCTTTACTAGCCAAGAGGGTGTCCAGCACTAGAACACTTTACTGCTGAACATGGATTCTTGCCAAAAGCAGGCGTGATAGCATTGATAAGCTCTGAAAGCTTCAGCCATGGTTGTGTTTACTCCTCCTTACATTGACTGCTTAACCCTAAAAGATCAGTTTGGGAGCAGGACCTTCAGCATGAGTTCAGCAAGAGGTTGGCATATATCCTCAGGGCAGCAGTGCTATGTCTTCATTCTTTCATGTTGGACTGAATGTTCGACGCTACAGTGACTCACCATCACCTCTTGAGGTACAAAGTGGGATTACAAGACAGGGCTAGCTGGTTAGTTCTCTGCAACACAATACAAAGTCTCTGACACGCCACATTTAGTTGATAACTTTAGATAATGTTGGATTTTTTTAAACTACAGCACTTACATATCGGTCCTGTAGCCTCTAATGGTTTGAGTGGGCAACTAGCTTCTTTAGAAAAATTTCACTGTAGGCCTTCTTAAAACCCCATCCACGTCACTTAATATGAGCTAAGCTTATTTAGTGGGTTGTCAGAAACAGAAGGTACACAGATACCAAAACTGTCTGTCCCAAATCTGGCTCACATTCCCCTGGCTTATTTCCCACATGGGTTGACAGCACTTGGGTGGACCCCTCGTGGTTGCAAGATATGGGCCACATGTGAACCAGACTAGGGCCCTCCGTCCACCAAAAATAGGCAGCACCGCCATATCTGTGCCAAAGGTGGACAAGATCTGTTTTGGGAAAGGTGGGCCAAATGCATGTTCTAAATATGTGGGCCACCTTTGGCTCACTGCTCGTTACCAGCGCTGAAAGTAGGCCAGCAGTGCCATGTCTTTGCCAGATGTTGCTCATATCAGCATGCTTGCTAGGAAGTAGCGGACTCTCTACTGAAAGAGACGCTGTGACTGCTACACGGTCCAGTATATGCTAAGTCTGTCCCGAGCTTCAGAATGTTGTGTTCAATCTGGAATGGCTTAAAAATGTTCATGTCAGTTGGAATCAACATTGCAGAGTGCTGCATTAAGCTGACTGCAAACATTAAAGGTGGAATATATGGTTCTGGAAAATGATTGTTGACCCTTTGAACTCCACAGCACAACAGTTACACCCCCCAAGATTCATGGAGACAGATTACCAAGGTGAACAACACTGCACTAACCAACGTGTTTTAGATATTCATGTACCCTGTACCGATGTACAAACAAATACCAAGATTAACAACATGGCAACAGAACTTAGTTAGCTAGGCTATAGGTTAGTCACTACAGTTGCTGCACTGATGCTGACAAGCTGCTATCAGGAACATCAGTAAAATGTGAAACAGTGAAAAAAAGTTATCCACCTGTCCAGCAGAAACATCACAGCCTCCTCATCACTTTGGAGTCAGTTTCTTGTTTGGCTTTGTGTATTCCACCTTAAATGGTGCAGTCATTGCATGCAGACATCCTCAGGTGGGGTCTCTCCAGCACTGAAACGGCTCACTGACGTTAACACTGCTTCTTTGTTCTTCAGATCTTCTCTTTGGCTGTTTCTCTGCCGTCACTCCTTCTTGACAATATATGGAGCACATAGCCCCTCCCCCATCTGGGGGCAGATGTGTGCGACCTCCACTGATTGGCTGGAAGATTGTTGTGTGGCTTGAAGCTGAGCCACTTTGTTTATTTCCTATTACAGAGCCAACAGTGTACAGTGTGCCAGCGGATGCACACATGATTCCTGGACAGAGAGTGAAGAGATACTCACTGAATTTGACCAGAGTATAGAATATCAGATGGAAACTGTGTAATGCGTTTACATGAATGAAATGAAAGAATTGACTATGTCACGATATTTCCATTTGCTTATGCCACTACATTTATATATAGTACTTACATGCATTGTGTCAGTATATGTACTTACAGTACCATTCAAAGGTTTAGACACAGCTACTCATAGGAGGTCTCCTTATTTTTACCTTAATGCTTTGCTTTATAGTAAAAGTGGCGATCAAACTATAAAATATCACTCCTGGAATAATGCAGTCCACCATAAACAACTTTCAAAATGGAATTTTACAGGAGGATAAATCAGCACATGCAGTGTAGGTTGATATATTTTGTTCTATGTAGGTTTGGACCAATTTTATTGGTTTGTCCATAATGAATATTCATAAAATTGACATAAAGAAGATAAAAGTGTTTTTGCACAGCAAAATATATATTTGAGGTGGTGCTATGGCAACAATATAATACTGTGATGCATTAAGTGTATATGTGGTGTATCAGGATATGTATCGTTTCAGACTGGAGCTGTTCAGTAAAAGCCTGTAGAGTCTTTAACATCCTGAGAGCCGGACTTGCTTGGTGTGCAATTTGAATTTCTCCTAGCTATTTGTGATTAGTAGGACCTAACAAGTATAAAAACTGAACGTTGTCTTTGTACAGGAAGTTGTTTTGGCAAAAAACAATGTCCTCATGTGTCATGGTGCCGAGAAGCAGAACTGTATTGTCCTCATATGAGGACGCAGGGGTCTCAGGAGGTTAAGATCACCAGAAACATCCATTTAGATGGGTGTGTCTAAACTTTTCACTGATAGTGTATGCATGCATATGCTGTCAGTTCTCCAGCATGGCCTATGTTTGGCCTAAGTGTCACTGAGCATCTTATAAAGCCGGTGTACCTTTGAATTAAAAGTTTGACGTGTGCTACGCTGCGCTGCTTCTAAATTTACCTTTGCGCTTATTAATGTTGTATTCGGTTTCCTAAAGTTTGACATATGTAGCAACAATATGTACTAACGATGGAGTTTGTTCTAATTTTGAAAACGTATGATTCTCTGATGCACCAGTTTTGTAAATAATGTATAATAACAAGTATATCCAAAATGGCTACTTTACAGGAGAGGGCAAAAGCTGCATTATAATGTAACACAATGCTTACATGCGCTCTATGTGTTGTGATTTTTAGTTCTCCTCTACTTAAAGTGTGCTAAAGCTGTGGCAGGTGCATTGACATTTGTAGTTTGATGCTCCTGAGTGTGTTTAAATGCACTTAATAATCTTGAGAACTGCAGAAAATCTGATTTTGCCAGTAATCTGATCAATGCATCTACATGCACTCGGCTAATCAGATAATCAGACTTTTGCTTTCTGCATTTAAAAGTGCTTCGATGCCATGAAGCAATTCTATGGTAAACACAGCTTGCTCATTTTCAATATGGCAGCTTATTTTTGCCTAACAACAAAATAGACGAAGAAACATACTTAACTGGACAAATTTGATCAAAGCAATATGACAAAATATTGGTTTAATGCAGGTCTTGTTTTGTCTGTGTCCTGCTCGTCTACACCAATAAGTCATTTGTGCATTGCCGCAGATGTTTTAGTGCTTTAATGAAGGGAGAATTTGATGCATTCATGCATAGAGTACTTGATATCTGGAACCAGACAGCTACAAGCGATTATCTCAAGCGATTTTATTTTATTTCGTTTGCTCCGTTCATCATGGAACTTTCACACAATATAAACAGCAGCTGTAACAATAATGCATATGAATAATGCATATGGATTTTTACATTTACATTTACAGCATTTAGCTGACACTCTTACCCAGAGCGACTTATAAGGTTAATCACATTACTGGTAGGCCAATGTAGTGTTAGGAGTCTGGGTGACTATGCTGTGCTACACCAATAAGAGTCCTTGGGCAAGACTCCTAACACTACATTGGCCTCCCTGTAATGTGATTAACCTTGTAAGTCGCTCTGGATAAGAGCATCAGCTAAATGCTGTAAATGTAAATGTAAATATAAATGTAAAAATCCACAGAAATGGCGAGACCTGTTTTCCTTTAGACAGTGAAGATATTTATGTAGTTCTAACACTGAATAGCACACAGTAACACGCAGCCATGCAACTCAGAAACCAGAAAATAGGCATGTATTTCACAGACATCAAGAAACCTAGCAATAATTAGAATTATAAATAAAGTTACAAATAAAAACTGATTCAAACCCTACAAAAAGTCTGGACTACACGTTTAATATGATTAACTGCACAGCCCTTAATGGCCCAGCACTGCACCGCTTAATGACCACCGGTGTTTGAATGAAGCGGGCGTTTGTTTTTCAGTTGGACCTGCAGTTTATAGATCACACACACATATGCACGCCCAGACTTGTACACGTGCAGGATCTGTGCTTATCTCAGTATGGACACCGGTGTGTACCACCGCATCAGCAGCTCACCCCAGGGAGTTACATAACAAAGCAAATCCTCTGGCCTGAAGACGTGCTGGAGAATCCTCCCAGGTAAGCAGAAGTGGTGCTCAAGTGATAAGTCAACCAGGCAGATGGTGACTCAACCTGCACCACTTAACAAAGCGAGCAACTTTACAGAGCAACTTCAGTAAACGCAGGAAAGGCCAAGACTGAGGGATGGAAAACATGGATCAGATGATTCGGGTCGTATATTCATGAAGCACTGTTGCAGTAACTGTGATATTCCCTCATTAGGTTCTGTTGGTATGATTCGCTGAGGTCAGGTTTTGCCACCACAGCAGCAGAGGCTTTGAATTAGGCCCGGTCCTGGTTCTGTAGATCTGCTGAAGGCCTTCAGGGATGCTTTAGAGAGACTTTTAGAGCCAGGTGTGTTGGATCTGAACTCTCCAGGGGATTGAGCACTCCTGCTTTAAATCAATAGTGACATTGCTGCAAATAAGCAGCGTACTGTACATGGCGGTCCATGTTTCTATATCCTGTCCTTGGAAATCTTTCAGAGCCATATATCTTCAGCCTTCAGTGCTGGATTTCAGGTGCCAGTAGGATGCAGTCTGGATTTAAAGTTATGTTTGAATATTGCCTAAACGTGCCGTTTATGCTCTATGTGTTGTGATTTTCAGTTCTCCTCTACTTAAAAGTGTGCTAAAGCTGTGGCAGGTGCATTGACATTTGTAGTTTGATGCTCCTGAGTGTGTTTAAATGCATTTAATAATCTTGAGAACTGCAGAAAATCTGATTTTGCCAGTAATCTGATCAATGCATCCACAAACCGGATTCCAAAAAAGTTGGAAAAAACAAATTGTGAATAAAAACTGAATGCAATGATGTGGAGGTGCCAACATCTAATATTTTATTCAGAATGGAACACAAATCACCGATCAAAAGTTTAAACTGAGAGAATGTATCATTTTAAGTGAAAAATATGTTGTTTCAAAATTTCATGGCGTCAACAAATCCCAAAAAAGTTGGGACAAGGCCATTTTTACCACTGTGTGGCATCCCCCCTTCTTCTTACAACACTCAACAGACGTCTGGGGACAGAGGAGACCAGCTTCTCAAGTTTAGAAATAGGAATTCATGTCTAATACAGGCCTCTAACTGTTCAATCGTCTTGGGCCTTACTCTTTATGATGCGCCAAATGTTCTCTATAGGTGAAAGATCTGGACTGCAGACTGGCCATTTCAGTACCCGGATCCTTCTCCTACGTAGCCATGATGGTGTGATTGCTGCAGAATGTGGTCTGGCATTATCTTGTTGAAAAATGCAGGGTCTTCCCTGAAAGAGATGACGTCTAGATGGGTGCATATGTTGTTCTAGAACCTGAACATAGTTCTCTGCATTAATGGTGCCTTTCCAGACATGCAAGCTGCCCATGCCACAAGCACTCATGCAACCCCATGCCATCATTGATGCAGGCTTCTGAACGGAGCGTTGATAACAACTTGGGTTATCCTTGTCCTCTCTGGTCCGGTTGACATGGCGTCCCAGTGTTCCATAAAGAACTTCAAATCGTGACTCATCTGACCACAGAACAGTCTTCCATTTATCCACACTCCATTTTAAAAGACCCCTGGCCCAGTGCAAACGTCTGAGCTTGTGGAGCTTGCTTAGAAATGGCTTCCTTTTTGCACTGTAGAGTTTCAGCTGGCAACGGCGGATGGCACGGTGGATTGTGTTCACTGACAATGCTTTCTGGAAGTATTCCTGAGCCCATTCTGTTATTTCCTTGACAGTGGCAGTCCTGTTTGAGGTGCAGTGGCGTTTAAAGGCCCGAAGATCACGAGCATCCAGTAGAGTTTTACGGCCTTGACCCTTACGCACAGCGATTGTTCCAGATTCTCTGAATCTTTTGATGGTAAACACAGCTTGTTCATTTTTACTATGGCAGCATATTTTTGCCTAACAACAAAATAGACGAAGAAACATACTTAACTGGACAAATTTGATCAAAGCAATATGACAAAATATTGGTTTTATGCAGGTCTTGTTTTGTCTGTGTCCTGCTCGTCTACACCAATAAGTCATTTGTGCATTGCCGCAGATGTTTTAGTGCTTTAATGAAGGGAGAATTTGATGCATTCATGCATAGAGTACTTGATGTCTGGAGTGAAATGGTGAATATAGAGTATTTTGTAATGCATAAGTCCACCCAGGTTTCAAAACCCCATCAAAGAAGGGAAGTAGAGAAGAAACAAAGGATTAATTTGTGTTTAGTAGTTTTATGGTCAAGACTGCTAAATGTGAATTGAGATCAAGACATGGATACATCAAGTCTGAGCCAAAATCAGGACTTTGTAGTAGTTTTGAGTCGAGAGAAGAACTACAGGTAGGAGAGTTTGAGTCAAGAGAAGGACTACAGGTAGGAGAGTTTGAGTCAAGAGAAGAACTACAGGTAGGAGAGTTTGAGTCAAGAGAAGAACTACAGGTAGGAGAGTTTGAGTCAAGAGAAGAACTACAGGTAGGAGAGTTTGAGTCAAGAGAAGAACTACAGGTAGGAGAGTTTGAGTCAAGAGAAGAACTACAGGTAGGAGAGTTTGAGTCAAGAGAAGAGCTACAGGTAGGAGAGTTTGAGTCAAGAGAAGAACTACAGGTAGGAGAGTTTGAGTCAAGAGAAGAACTACATAGTAGATGAATTTGAGTCTATATAAGGATTACATAGTCGGTGAGTTTCAGTCTAGAGAAGCTCCTGCTTTTGAGTTTCCTGGTTCATTTGATTTAATCAACATCATTAAATACAATTTTTGAAAATCACAGACTTACACTAACAATATTTACTAATATTCAAAACCCTAACTGACACATATACGCCGCCCACGTACCATAGACTCTTGCATGACTCTGCAATTTGAGGTTACAGAGGTTAGGTGCATTTGAAGAGTGGAGTAGAGTCAAATAATACCAAACTGACTCATCCTGTAATGTATGTTAAATCGATTATCATTACTGTATGCACCATCTCACCACGCCAGAGATTTCCTGTGGGAACTTCTTCCAGAGTACAGGGGTCTTTCTTTAGCTTTAAAGAGGGCACAGACTTTGCTGTTGAGTGTAAATATTGATCTGACTCTCACATGATAATTGAGAATCTGGGTTCAAACATACATTCAGGATGAACTAAATTGAGAACATCACAGATGTCCACCCAGACGTGATGCAGTTAATGGCAAAAACATAGAAAGATGCTCCTGTTGGTCACATTAGTCACACACTGAGGAAGCGTTCTGAGACAGACATTCATTTCCTTGGCATTCTCTCCACAGAGTATCTGCAGTTTCCTTGCCTAACTTCTTCTCCCAAAGTGACCGATCTGTAGAGGGGGCAACATCCCTTAATCATGTTTACATTTACGGCATGTAGCTGACACTCTTATCCAGAGCGACTTACAAGGTCAATCATATTACAGACAGGCCAATGTAGTGTTAGGAGTCTTACCCAAGGACTCTTACTGGTGTGGCACAGCATAGTCACCCAGACCAGGAATCAAACCCACAGTCTTCTGCTGGTGGTTGGCGGGTAGTGGTGTTATCCGCTGAGCTACACCAACCACCCGTTGCTTATGGCAGGGGCACAGGCCTTTACAACATTCTATAGGAATATCGTCGCTGTCCAAAGAAAAACAGGTATCTCCAAAATGGCAACTTTACAGGAGAGGCCAAAAACCTTATTGAACTTTAATGTAAGTCAATGGAACCAGACATCTTTTCAAACAGTTTTGGACCATTTAAGTTGGTCCATTCATCATGAGATTCTTGCTCAGCAGCTGATGGGTTCAAATGATGCATAAAAGTAAAATTAGATAAAAGTGGAGATACATGTTTTTCATTGGGCAGCAACTATATGTACCCAGAGATTCCCACTATTCAGATTCTCAGAGCCTCTCCTGAGAGTTTGCCTAGTGATTTTATGGCATTCGCTGTGCATTTGATTAGCCAAATTCTCTTTTTTAATCTGAGTCGATTCTGGACCCCAGTAAGTAAGAGGCGTTTTTATCAGCCCTGTTAATTCATCACTCAGTATATAGATTCAGCTTGCTGCTTGTGGGATTTGTTGTTTGTTAGCAAACCCCTTTTTCTGTGCTTAGTTACCTTCTGTTCCCCACATATAGCTGCCACCTTGGGTGTAGGCCTCTAGGCGTGATCTTCATGGAGTCTACGAGGGGACTGCATGTGCTTCTTATATCATGCATAACAATGCAACTAATGCAACGGGTGTTGTTTTCTTGCTTCCAGCGATACTATGGACTACCTGCCAGCTGCCATTAACTTCAGTACTTTTAAGTCCTCAGTAACCTTGTCTAGTAAACAGCCTCAGAGCGGTTGTCCTGTCATGAGCAATAAACATGGATTTTGTTTATTTGTAGATCTAGACATTCTGCAGTACAGTGTAGCATGAGTTTGTTGGTGGCTGGTTGAAATGGCCAATGAGCTGTGGACATCTTTGCTTCCATACTGTAAACAGACCTACGACACTGTCTCGGGATTAGAGAGGGATTTGCCCTGCTAAGCTCCCGTAACCCAACCCACTGGCCTCTGGGGTCATTGCATCCTAGCTGCCTCATACAGTTGTAGGATGCTAAGACGTAGGTAACTACAAGGTGGGCACCACAAGGTCATTTATTAAGCATTCTGAGTGGTCAGCTAGCAGAAGATAAAACAAGTGGTTATCCAACTAAACCAATTTCACAGAAACATAACTAGGCTAATGTTGAAAACCAGGTGGTGAAGACCTTCAACAGACAATGAGTTTCCCTAAAAAAAGTCACGACAGACCCTCACCAAAACCTTTCAGCACAAGGACCAACCATACTGAACTTTAAAAGGACGTTAATGGAATGAGATTGTTTCCCAAGGAATTTGAAAGCACTTCTAGTGCTCCATTCATCAGGACATTTTCTCGAATTGAACGGGCACGCAGACGTTTCTAATTCTGTATGAAATGTGAAAAGGTTTTGTTCCGACAGCGATAAATTGCTATTAGATTACTCATTGTGAGCAAGTTTCCTCGCATTTTAGCTAAAATACAGTCGCCGGACTGGCGAAGCAAAAGTTTGTGGCGTTAATAACATCCAGGTTTCAAAAGCTAAAATCTTTTATGAATTTAATTTGAAGCCAGGCCGTCCCGGTGGCTATATGTTTTACTCCAGCCCAACTGATAATCAGACAGCTGGTAATAAAAGCAGATATTAAGGTCCCGCAGTTATGAGTTGGTAAAAATGACAAAAACTTGCCATGTGTGCAAACCTGTTGTGCATATTAAGAATGATGGATAAATGGATATATAACACAATGGATATCGGTATATCATTAGAAAATACAGGGGTTGGACAATGAAACTGAAACACCTGTCATTTTAGTGTGGGAGGTCTCATGGCTAAATTGGACCAGCCTGGTGGCCAATCTTCATTAACTGCACATTGCACCAGTAAGAGCAGAGTGTGAAGGTTCAGTTAGCAGGTAAGAGCACAGTTCTGCTCAAAATACTGCAATGCACACAACATTATGGGGACATACCAGAGTTCAAAAGAGGACAAACGTGTTGGTGCACGTCTTGCTGGCGCATCTGTGACCAAGACAGCAAGTCTTTGTGATGTATCAAGAGCCACGGTATCCAGGGTAATGTCAGCATACCGCCAAGAAGGACCAACCTCCACCAGCATCACGTAGTGACCTGGCCACTATCCTGCAAGGAGAATGGCTTAACATCCCTCTGACCACTGTGCAGGACCTGTATATGTCATTCCCAAGACGAACTGACGCTGTATTGGCCGCAAAAGGAGGCCCTACACCATACTAATAAATGATTGTGGTCTAAAACCAGGTGTTTCACTTTCATTGTCCAACCCCTGTAGCTATTGTACAGGTACATTTTTCTTTTACAGGGTACAGAAACAAAAATGGGTCTCAAAAGGTGTCAAATTGTACCTGACATAGGTTCTCCCCAGGGTATTTGTATTTTAAATCACACTTAGTTTTACAATTAAATAAAATTTGGATTGATATTTGGATTTGCATTGGAATTGTAACGTAGTGGTTGAGGCAGGATGCAAGCGCATAGTCCGGGTAACGGGTCAAAACACCGGTGGGTATGACTAAAGACATGTCCATAAATTGAAAACAGAAACAAAACCAGGGTCAAGAACTGAAGACGAAGACAAACACTACAAAACAAAGAGAACAAGAACAGAAAGGAAACACGGCGAAGATTCAGGCAGGAAAAACAATTAACAAGGGGACAGCAGCCTAGAACCAACAAAGGTACAACAGCAGACCAGAACGACCAAGGAGACAACAGCTTAGAACTAGCACAGGGAAACAACAGAGACTTCTTAATACAAGTCCTAATTAGCGTCAGGTGTGGGCGTGGGCGGAGCCAGGGCGGAGCAAGAAAAGCAATGTACTGCTATAACACAACCAGAGGGGGCGTAGTTTGACATGGACAGGGACAGGCAGACAGATAGACAGAGATGTAACAGGAATATGGAACCCTAACTAGAGGTACTGAAGGCGTACCTTGGAGGCTACCGCCCCAGTGACCGCGGGGTTACCACGCCAGATGACTGTTTGGTATTTTTTTCTAAGATTGCAGGCAACTGCCACATATGGGAACTGTAGAATATATAAATATAGAATTTTATCAGCAGGTGTTGTGTGTTTTTCCTTTTGGCCAGCCTTTAGTAAGTAGTGTTAAGTAGGCACATCATTCTTCTAGTTACCACCTATCTACATGGGTCTGTTTTTGTTGTAGCACCGTCTTGACGTCAGCCCCAGGAAAGCAACAATCTGTGGTTGGTCATCTGGCATGATATTGAAAGGCCTGGCTTTCTTGGGTAACCAAATCTAACAGACTAACCCTGAAAGGCCATAGCATTCCACAACCCTGACAGAATGTCCACTGTAGCATTGCACATGCAAGCGAAGCTATGCTAGCTGACTGCAACTAGCTACTATTATTTCTCAACCGCTGTAGTTTTCTTGGTTGAACGTTCTCGGTTGTTCTTTGGGCCAGCGTTAAACTGAAATGCACCTTGCAATCTGCTGTACTCTCAAAGCTCCAGATGAAATTAAGCCTTGGAACAAAGTCACGCTAGAGAACAGTGCCGCAAGAAGCATTTGTCTCTGTCAACAAAATATCATTTGGTGGAATGAGTCAGCGGAACGAATCCTAACCCCTGTCTCTTTGCGTTTCAGTCCGGCTGACAGTGTCCTGTGTTGCCAGGCCAGGAGCTTTGGCCACAGCTAAGGGCGGTTTTCTGCTGTTTTGCTGACTCGGTCCCTTCAGCCTGTTGTGTTTGGACAGCAAGCCCTGTCTGGTTAATGACAAGACTGTTTAAACTGAATGTGCTTTGTATTAGTAACAAGTGTGTGGGACAGGGTGATATTTTATCTTATTATAATAGCAAGAGAGCATGTAAACAACAACAAACCCTTACATAGGAACCATAAACTGCATAATAACTGAGTAATAACTGCATAATAACTGCATATTGTTTTCCAAAATGCTTGTAAACTTAAGAGAAACAGCATATCGTCGCTGTCCAAAGAAAAACAGGTATCTCCAAAATGACAACTTTACAGGAGAGCCCAAAAACCTCATTCAATTTGAATGAAAGTGAATGGAACCAAACGTCTTTCAAAGTCATTTTGGACCATTACTGTTGGTCCATACCTCATGAAATTTCTACACAGTGTAAACATCATATCATGTGATCAAATGAGGCATAAAAGGTAAAATCAACAAAAATGGAGATACATGTTTTTCATTGGACAGCGACAATATATGCCATACTATATATGTGCAGTGGTGGAAGAAATACACAAACCATGTACCTAAGATAAAGTAGAGATACCCAGGGTAAAATACTCCACCAGTAAAAGTAGATATTCCTTCCTGTAGACCTCCACTGGAGTAACAGTACTAAAGTATTTACCTTCAGATGTACTTAAGTATGGGGAGTAACCATAGCATGATTTATTACGGCATAATTTGTTCTATTATCATTTCTGGAACAGACTCTTCATCAGCAAGGTGTAGGTGAAGAGACTCTAGTAGCTCTCAGTCCACTAACACAACGTGCCAGACGCCTCGGCATGGAGTTGTAGAGGTTTCTAATGGTGTCCTGAGACAATCCATCCGAAGACAAAGGCGGGACTCGTCACTGGAGATGACCTGCTGCCATTCTGAGTCACTCAATGACAGTCTGGCATGACTATACTCTAAGACAAAGATAAAGCAGAGCACATACACATGTGTTAGGAGTCTTGCCCAACAACTCTTATTAGCACAGCCTAGTCACCCAGACTGGGATTCGAACCCTAGTCTCCACACGGGGTGGTTGCTCCCTGGCAGGTAGTGGTGTTACCCGCTGAGCTACACCAATCACCTGGAAACAGGAGGCTTACATTCATACCTTGTTCCTAACGCCAGACCAAACACCTGGGAGCTAAGAAAGAAGTCTATGCGCACAAGGACTAACAAGGAATACTAACTAGACACAGGTGAGGGGAGTGACAAGAGGGTGGAGATAGGGAGGAGCTAAACACCACAACAACAAAAAAAATGTAGATACCTTTGATAAAGCCTCACAGTATTAGATCTCCCAGCGCCCGCTTCTACTGCACAGTGTTTGACCCTGAACTGGATTCATAGTCCTGCTTTTATGGTATATTCATAATCTAGAGTATTTATTAATACTTGTGTATTAGTGTAGTATTTTCATAACCGTGTATGTTCGACAATACGCTGTATAGATTTTGATTTGAAGTTTGTATATGTAATTTGTTCCCTGGCCCACCATAAACCTTGTACTTTGTTCACCCAGAACAAAAAGTTTTGGCACCCCTGATCTAAGTGTTGCTCCTGTGTGGGCCCAACCAATATTGCACTGCTGTTTCCAGTACTGATACTCCTATCAAGAAAATGCTCATACAGTCATATTTAATATACTGCCACTGTCCAAACAAAACTCACAGCTCCATTTTTTCCATTTACATATTAGCCTTATACTATTTGAAAATGCTAGCTGCCCAAAATGACTGAAAATGACTCACAGTCTGGTACGACACCAGGCCCGTCCCTTGTTTGTGTTTTCAGACATCTCATCAGTTGGAACCGATGGAAGTGTAAGCCCGTAAAGTCTTTAAGATAACCAAAACATCCATTTAGTTGGGTGTGTCTAGACGTTTGGCTGGTACGGTAGTTCTGGAACACGTCCCGGTCATATGAATTCCCCTTTTCACATTTCCATATCCAGCAGGCGAGACTTTTTGGCTTTGGAAAACAAAAACAAATCTGCCCACACGACTAACGGCTCAGCTGAAAACAGTTCACCCTCATGGCACATACAGTAATTCTCTATTGCTGCTGCATTGATTAATAGTTTTAGGCCTTGTGCATTTAAATGGTTTCCCTGAGGGGGCTTGGCCTTGAGAGGCAAGAGGAAACATGGAAGCATGCTGGAGGCACTTCATTTTCCCTAAGAAGTTTTTGATTTTGGCAAAAGGGAAAGAGGCTTATGTTGCCTCTAGCCATCTCTCTAGCTGTTTTGATGGTCTCGTCTCGTGTCTCGCGCTTGTGGAGAATAACGCTGATTAATTGGGAGCAAACAAGGGAAGAAACATTCGTGGTCCCCGAGACAGAATAAAGATGGTTTGGAACGCTCGGATGGGCAAAGCCGATGATCCGTGCCGGAGAACAGCTACCATGACTGCTCTGTGAACCTTGCTGATTGAATTAGGTCCTGTTTTGTGTATTTTGTCCTTAGGTAACACACAGGGAAAGTTTTACACCTGCCTCCAGCTGTTGTTTTCCCATTGTTTAGCTGTTCTGGTTGTCTTATATGTCATCCGTAATTGTTTTTCTCCAAGAAAGACAGATAGGTTATCTTCAGTTCTGTTTTTTTTTTTCATATTTTAGGATAAGAAGCCATCAAAACTGGGAAATAACATGCACTGCTTCCAGTCAGCCATTAAGGGCACCAGTGAGGTCAGGCACTTTTGTTGGGTGATGGCTCACAGTCAGAGATACCTTTCATGTGATAGGTGATGGATGGGGTTGAGCTCAAATCGGGAAGGCAATTCCGTACCCAACTCAGCAAGCCTTTCTGTACGGGCTTTGTGCACAGAGAGCAGAGCTTTTTAAAGCACACAGGTACTGGAACTTAGAGGTCCAAACCATGAAAACAGCCCCGGACCTCTTCCATCAAAGTTCACAGTTGGCACTATGCATTCAGGGAGGTAGCATATCGTCGCTGTCCAAAGAATTTTTTTTTTCCATTTTTGTTGATTTTTACTTTTATGCCTCATTTGATCACATGAGCTGCTCTTTACACTGTGTGTGAATTTCATGAAGAATGGACCAACAGAAATGGCCCAAAGCTGCTTGGAAAGACGTCCGGTTCCATTGACTTCTATTCAAATTAAGTGAGGTTTTTGGCCTCTCCTGTAAAGTTGCCATTTTGGAGATGCCTGTTTTTCTTTGGGCAGCGACGATATAACAGCCTGTGCCTGGAACTGCACATGGCGATCTTCTGTGAAGCCTCTGACAAACATTTCGCCGTCGCTTTCAAAAGCAGTTTGGACCTCGTAGTGCGTGCCAAGGATGAGCTGATGCTTATAGATTTGTCTTCACGGCTGGCACTAATAAACATCTCAACTTTACCTTAACGTCACTTACAGTGGACCAGGGCAGCTCTAGCAGGGCAGAGAATGGACTAACTGGCTTTTGATGAAGGTGGCGTCCTACGACAGCATCATATTAAGTCGCTGAGCTCTTCAGCATAACTCATTTATGGCATTAAAGACCTGGGGAACGCTGGCAGCACCCACCAGAACATGACTATAACAGTGGGGGCTGTTACTGATCTAACCCTGATTACCCCAGCATAGCTACACACTGGGAGCTCACGGGACTGTATGCACTCGCACTTTAACTGGAACCTCTATAGCGGAACATCTCTACTGTATGCTGTATGGCTGTTTAAGCCGTTTACCTGAGCACTCCCTACCTGCACTGTACACTTTTGAATATATACTGCATCTGCTGTTTACAATCATGTTCCTAATCTGCACACCTGGCTACCTCAACACTGTACCTCCTCAATATGCACAAGACTTACGGTGTATGTTACTGTACTACATATTAATGCTCAGTGCTGTTAGAACCTCTGTTGTAGTCATATTCTGACCTACAGTTACTGCTCACGGACGTCTCTCTATTTACCAGTAGTGGACGAGGTACACAAACCAGGTATTTGAGTTAAAAGGAGACAGCCAAGGTAAAATACTCCTCCAGTAGAAGTAGAAATTCCTCCACTGGAGTAACAGCACTAAAGTATTTACATTCATATGTACTGAAGTATGGAGAGTAACCGTAGCATGATTTATTACAGCTCTAATGTCCTATTATCATTTCTGGATCAAGACTCTTCATCAGCTCAGTGTAGGTGGAGAGACTCTAGTGTCTCTCTGTCCACCAGTCTTTAATAGAAGCTCATTCATTAGTCTGACACTGACGTCTATTACAATGATCATAAGCACAGAACACTGAAGGAGAACAGGTTCTATTAGCTAGAACTATAAAATAACTTTTTGTAAACAAGTAAAGTTTTGGTTTAAGGTTTATTTGCAACTTAGTTCGAAGTTTAAGATTTATAAAGGCTTTAAAATGTTTAAACAGGATCACAAATGATTTTTCCTCTGTACTGCATCTGTAGGTCTCTGTAGGTTCATTAACCTAAACTAGCCCAAGAAACTTTAACAGGCAATATTTAATATTCAATATTGTTTTATCTGTTCACTGATGCTCTGATGTGTGACAGTCAGTGTTTGCATTAACCCCGTCCTGCTCTACCTGCCTTCCTCCAGGAGGTCCTTGATGTAGTCCAGGCCCATTTCCATGGACACTAAGAACTTATGAATGAGCTTGCTTTGTTTTGTTTGTCATGTTAAGCTGAACAACACATTTTGCTAAATGTAGAAAAAGAGTAAGAAGATATTCGAGTTTGAAACGTGGTGGAGTTAAAGTACACAGCCACACGAAATGGACATACTTCAGTAAAGTACAGATACACGAAAAATCTACTGAAGTACAGCACCAATTACACGTACTTCATTACTGTCCACCACGGCTCTGTACTGCCTATGCACACGTCTCGCGTCTACTGTTACACATACGTCTTGTCTTTGCACTTCTGTGTGTTTACTGTATCCATTATTATGGTGCACTGGAGGAGATCCTGAGAGTGTTTAATTGTACTGTAAAGCCTTGTGTTGGCGTGATGACAACAGTGTCCATTCGTTTGTTCCTCCATCTGGACCTTCACTAATCAATTCATCTATTCCGTCACTTTGTCCATTCGTTTGTTTGTTCAACTGTGCATCTGTTCACCTGTTCCTTCAGGTGTTCCTTCATCCATCTGTTTGTTTGTTCGTCTGTTCCTTCGCCTGTCCATTTGGACGCCTGTTCACCTGTTCCTTCAGGTGTTCCTTCATCCATCTGTTTGTTTGTTCGTCTGTTCCTTCGCCTGTCCATTTGAACATCTGTTCACCTGTTCCTTCAGGTGTTCCTTCATCCATCTGTTTGTTTGTTCGTCTGTTCTTTTGTTTGTCCATTTGAACACCTGTTCACCTGTTCCTTCAGGTGTTCCTTCATCCATCTGTTTGTTTGTTCGTCTGTTCCTTCGCCTGTCCATTTGAACGCCTGTTCACCTGTTCCTTCAGGTGTTCCTTCATCCATCTGTTTGTTTGTTCGTCTGTTCCTTCGCCTGTCCATTTGAACATCTGTTCACCTGTTCCCTCAGGTGTTACTTCATCCATCTGTTTGTTTGTTCGTCTGTTCCTTCGCCTGTCCATTTAAACATCTGTTCACCTGTTCCTTCAGGTGTTACTTCATCCATCTGTTTGTTTATTCGTCTGTTCCTTCACCTGTCCATTTGATCGCCTGTTCATCTGTTTTGTTTGCTTTGTTCATCGGTTCATTGGCTCCTTTTTTTGTTTCTTCGTCTGTTTGTTCTTCCACCCGTTTGCCTGCACGTCTGTTTGTACATTCTTTCTTGTGCTGCTTCACCCATCCGTTGTTCCATCTGTCCGCATATCTCTTCGTCCGATCCTCCTGTTTGCCTGCAGTTTAGCACACTCTTGGCATTCTCTATCGGAGCTCCCTTAGCAGCCACCCGGGACAGTTTTCCAGTGGAAGTGTTGAACCTACACTGAAATACATAAAATTATATTTATATCAAAATGTTGAAGGTTATGAAAAACCTTCGGCCTGCCCAAACCATTGGCTGTCTCTCTTACTGGTTATTGTTTTCTGGCTCCAAGAGTCACATCCTCTCGCTAGTACAGACTTGGGTTGTGTTCGTCCGGTCAGCGCAGTCCAGGTTTTGTGCCTCAGAAACTTTTTACCTCACCGCTTCAGAGCCACTTCATTTAATCCCGTTGTCAATCATAAATCAAAGCTCAATTCAGTTTCCAAGCAGTAAACCAGAGGATTAATGTGGGGAGATCAGTGTAAAGCAGGTTACGCTGAAGCTTCTTCTGATTCTCTTGGCAACCGTCCATTCCACGTTTTACAGTATTGGCAGGCAACCCACCTTTTAGTGAGTCAGAATGTGCACTGCGTAGCAATCGCATTGGCTCTCTGTTCATTCGCCATGCGCTCTGTGATGCATAAGCGTCTCTCTGTTTATTACTGTAGGCTGCCTCCCCTGCGTGCACCAGCCTTGAGGGGTGCGTACATTAACTTGAAAAGCTTTTCTGTCGTTTAAGGGGAAAAAATCATATTCATAATCATATTTAATGGACTCTTTCCAGGTTGCTGAGGTATGTGTGTATGTTCTTAAGGCAAACGTAGACCAGCGAGGCCATTCAGCCAGTGAAAGCTGAATGTGTGCTATAAATATAAATAGGATGACGCGTCTCCCAAAATTTAAGCCCATTGGACACGTAGCTTAATATTCAGTTATTAATATCTGACCCCACAATGACTCAGTATGATGGCGGGTCTTCAGGAAATGATTCAGCGCACCATGAAGTCTCGAATTGTACAATTTGTTTATTTTTATACAGTTTAAAGTGATTTCAAAAATTGCCCTCAATAGGAGTGCCAGAGAGGGTGCTGTACAGGCGGTGGCACTATAGTTGCACCCAGGAGGAGGTGTGGGATTGCAGTGCTATTGGGGAAGGAAGATAAAGGTTACCAGGAACGTGTATTTACACAAGGATGGTGTATTTAAACTGATATGAGCTACACATGCATCTCTCAGTATGGCTAACGGAACATGCCAGACGTCTCGGTATGGAGTTGTGGAGGTTCCTAATGGTGTCCATCCCATGCACCTTGAATATTCTCCACAGTAGGGGTGGAGGTGGAGTGACAGCTGGCCGTGTGACGTGTGTCAACAAACTGTTCATCTTGGTGCAGACCACAGTGCCTCCACACACGGATTCGTTGGTGGTCTCCACCAAGACAAAAGCGAGACTGGTCACTGAAGATGACCCGCTGCCGTTCTGAGTTACCCCATGGCAGTCTGGCACGACATCATTGTGGTCTTTGGTGACTTTGACGTGGTGTTGAGGTCAGTCATCAGAAAGGTCTGCATGCATGTAGTC
The DNA here is from genome assembly GCA_024036415.1 of Prochilodus magdalenae. Taxonomy (NCBI): domain Eukaryota; kingdom Metazoa; phylum Chordata; class Actinopteri; order Characiformes; family Prochilodontidae; genus Prochilodus; species Prochilodus magdalenae. Next base: position 199,988 of record JAMWET010003419.1, on the reverse strand, counting down.
GTGTGTCGTGCAGCCAGCTGTCAACGGTGCTGTAAAGATGTCCACATACTTTTGGCCATATGTTGTATACAAAAACATGTTTTGCACCCTGCGCTCAAGCGCTGTGTCTGGCAAGGCAGCGAAGGCATGGTTCCTGGCCTGTGTAGATGAGGATGTTTGTCAGGGCCACAGATTATGTTACATAATAATAAATCCTTTTTTTTTATATCAACATTCGGAAAATGTTTTATGGTTGTTACTGAGACCTGAGATGATAGAATGTGTTTAGAGAACTTTCTCCTACCTTTAGAAAGAACAACCTGTGAACCAGAGGAAATCATCCCACTGAAAAATTCTTGGAACATTACATTGCACATTCTCAGGACATTTAGGACAAGTCATTTCGAGCTGGGATAAACCTGCACATGGACCATTCCAAAGCTGGAGTTTCAACACATTAAACTCACACTAGGCTCATTTTACCGGAGCTTTCACAACATGGCTAGCAAACACAAACACAGCTTAGAAGAGTTGTACACACATTCCATCATACAACCTTCATTAGAACACACAGTAAAGAACTTCAGACTTTGGGCCACTTTAACTTTACAACAATGGAGCCTAACTGTTGCCATAGATAGATAGATAGATAGATAGATAGATAGATAGATAGATAGATAGATAGATAGATAGATAGATAGATAGATAGATAGACAGCTAGATAGACAGATAGATAGACAGATAGATAGATAGACAGCTAGATAGATAGATAGATAGATAGATAGATAGATAGATAGATAGATAGATAGATAGATAGATAGATAGATAGATAGACAGACAGCTAGATAGATAGACAGACAGATAGACGGATAGATGGATAGATAGATAGACAGATAGACAGACAGACAGACAGACAGATAGAAGACAGATAGATAGATAGACAGATAGATAGCTAGATAGACAGCTAGATAGACAGATAGATAGATAGATAGATAGATAGATAGATAGATAGATAGATAGATAGACAGCAAGACAGATAGATAGATAGACAGCAAGATAGATAGATAGATAGATAGATAGATAGATAGATAGATAGATAGATAGATAGATAGATAGATAGACAGCAAGACAGACAGATAGATAGATAGATAGATAGATAGATAGATAGATAGATAGATAGATAGATAGATAGACAGACAGACAGATAGAAAGATAGATAGATAGATAGATAGATAGTAAACATAATAAACATGGCCATATATTTGTATTTAGGTCAAGTGTCCACCAATGTAGTTGTACAGAATATACAGTAAAGTGTAACAGTGCAAATAAATAACTTTTCATGTTTCATACAGTTTCATGAATTCACTGTAAGAGCCGTAAAAAAGCCTCATGACCGTTTATTTGTGCAAGATCAATAAAGTGATATTTGACAAAGCATGGGTATGTCTCCATTATCGGCATTTCCCTCTCTGCAACGAGCAGTGGAACAATAGCAGTCGCCAAAATAAAAGTACCATTTTTGGATGTGTACGCAATGGAAGACCTTTACACTAACAGCTCTCCGGGTAGCCATGAGGGATGTGGGTGCTGTCTCACTTCCTGCTTTAAAATTCAGGAGCGTGGTAAAAAACAGGCTCCACCTACTGACTAAGACTCTTTGTGTTTCGGTCATAACATGGAGACGTGACAGCAATTTCTTCTTCTTACACATGGGGGCTGTTGGGCATGTGTGAACTTTGTACATGCAGCTATGCTGGGGGTCCTAAAAGCACAAGTAAATCCAGGGACGTTCATGAAAAGGGTCCGAAGGTTATTTTGTGCTTGTGTCCTGAGGTACTGACCTTTTGCTGTATTGCCTGAGGATTCGGAAATGTAATGTAACACTAGAAAGTATAGTTGCCTAGAATTTATATGCATAATGCACCTAAAATTGACCTTTGCATATGACCTTTAGCATATGCAAGTTTATCCAAGTTGAAGTACGCTTGCAGAGAAATACATGAAGTGTACAATACAGTCATCATAAACGAGTAGCTGCACAAACAGCTATTAGCAGAAGTAATCAGCTGACAGGAATAAGCTTGGTGGGTACATTCGACATTGTGAGACATGCAAATGATTCATGCTCAGCCATGCATGTGAAGTAAGAAAGGACAGGCCTTACCACTGTACCCGACTGACCCAACAGCCAGGGTTGTGGACATTCAGCGAGCAGTAATGCCCCCCATCCTGTTAGTGCCAGCAGCATTGACACACGCCTGCGTGACACAGGACTACATGCACACAGACCCCTACAATGACTGTCCAACACCAACACCACCAAAGACTGGAATGGTGTCATGCTAGTCATGGAGTGACTCAGAATGGCAGGGGATCATCTTCAGTGACGAGGCTCGCTTTTGCCTTGACCAGGGAGGCTCCTGGTCTGGAAAGGCCTGGTGTTACTCCACCTCCACCCCTACTACAAAATCTGTAGGAGCTGTGTGAGAATGTTCAAGCTGCATGGGATGGATTATCACAGGACACCATTAGGAACCTCTACAACTCCATGCCGAGACGTCTGGCATGTTGGGTTAGCAAACATAGCAATCTGACGCCATACTGAGAGACACTACCGGAGCTTATCGGAGTGATCAGGCCCCAGCTGTGCTGTTTGAAGGTGTCAGTAATGAACGGTGCAAGAGACCAGTGTCTTATGACCAACAGATCAGTGAACAGGACACTGGTGGGGATTTTATCTGTAACTGAAACGTTTAGAAACCATTTGCAAGTTGTTAACAGCAGGCGCTCTGTCTGACTCAGAACCTCAAAACCGATCCAGCTTTTAGGCAAAGCAACCTTTAGGCTGAACATCGCAGCGTTCAAACGCTAAATCCTCCTTTAACTCTCCGCTTTGTTCCGGCTCCCTCAGCATTCCGAGGCCTCCGTCTAGCTCTCCTTTATCAGCACACTCTCGTTCTGTGTTTATTGATCACACAGCGGCTCACATGTAGAAGCGGAGCGCAAAGGCTCGCACAGAAGCGGGAGAGATGCCCTGAGGTGCTAGCTGTGTCCTCACTGCTGAATACAAACAGGAAAGACTTCAGGAGGGCTATTTACACTTCTGCCGTGACTGAAGAGGGATCTCTGTAATCGCTCCGAGTTTGCTAACACGGCCTCTAATCGGCAGGAATGCAGCCTACGTCAGGGCATGTTGCTGATGAGGAGAGGAGAGGAGAGGAGGGGAGGGGAGGGGAAGGGAAGAGATGGAGATGCAAACAGCAGTCCTGCAGAAAATCATAATCATCATCATCCAAGAGTGAGTGAGAGAATGAGAGAGAGACAGAGAGAGCTCTGTAGATGACTCATACTGTCGCAGTCATTTGATCCGTGATTAAAGTGCTGGGACATTCGCCTTTCTCCCCTGCTCTTCGAATGGCCTGGTATAGAAGTAGACTGAAGCATGCTTAAGTTAAGTATACTTAATAAAGCTCCTATAAGTGTGCTATTTTCATATAGTCTGTATTTATGTATATATATACATTAGCGCTATTAAACTATACTTAAATAGAATAAGCTTTACTTAACTGTGTAACTATAAGACCCTTCTTATACTTAAATACATATTAAAGTACATTTGTACTGCATTAAAATGTACTTGCTTGGTACCTGCAAATTAGTATATTTATTTTACATTGGAATACTAGTTAGGTTATATATACATTTATATATACATACACATATATATATATATATAGACAGTGAGGAAAATAAGTATTTGAACACCCTGCGACTTTGCAAGTTCTCCCATTTAGAAATCATGGAGGGGTCTGAAATTTTCATCTTAGGTGCATGTCCACTGTGAGAGATATAATCTAAAAAATAATCTGGAAATTGCCATGTATGATTTTTTAATAATTTATTTGTGTGTTACTGCTGCAAATAACTATTTGAACACCTGCCAATCAGCAAAAATTCTGGCCCTCAAAGACCTGTTAGTCCGCCTCTAAAAACTCCACCTCCCCTCCACTTATTATTCTAAATTAGAAGCACCTTTTTGAGGTCGTGAGCTGCATAATGACACCTGTCCACCCCACACAATCAGTAAGACTCCCACTACTAACATGGCTAAGACCAAAGAGCTGTCCAAAGACACCAGAGACACAATTGTTGACCCCCACAAGGCTGGAAAGGGCTACGGGGCAATTGCCAAGCAGCTTGGTGGAAAAAGGTCAACTGTTGGAGCAATTATTAGAAAATGATCAAGGTTCTGGAGTGGCCTAGCCAGGCTACTGTACCAAATATTAACATTGATTTTCACAGGTGTTCAAATACTTATTTGCAGCAGTAACACACAAATAAATTATTAAAAAATCATACATAGTGATTTCCGTTTTATGTCTCTCACGGTGGACATGCACCTAAGATAAAAATTTCAGACCCCTCCATGATTTCTAAATGGGAGAACTGGGCAAAGTCACATGGTGTTCAAATACTTATTTTCCTCACTGTATACATACTGTATATATACACACACACATATATATATATATATATATATATATATATATATATATATATATATATATATAAACAAAAAATAAGTGTAAAGTGCCTCACAGCGTGTGTGATACGTCCAGAATCATGAATAACAGCCGGGATTTGATTTGATTTGGCATGTACTGGACAAGTTTCTGGATGTAGGTCACATCTATGTTCAGACACTCAAAGATCCGGGTAGTTGGGGCAGATTTGATGGATGCCTTCCCTGATACAATTCTGTGGGGAATTTCCTGTACACTGGGATTTCTGCCTCTGCTGGTAGACCTGTACACCTGCAGATTCAGCTACTTCCTTCACACTATGGTCAGGCACGTCCAAAGGCAGTCACTCCTTTTAGCCAATCATTAACATCTGCTTTCCACACATGGGATGGGACATCCATTGCACTGTACCACCACTTCCTTGACCCCTTCCAATGGCCTAACCTTACAAATACTCATTTCTGAATGGATTGAAACGCCCAACAAACTGACACAGGTGTGATGGTGCGGTGTTACATACTTTTGGCAGGACTGTGTTAATGCAGGGTGTTGCTGGGCAGAACAGTTAACAGGGAATCCTAAAGTCTCAGTCGGGGCGGTGTGGTAAGTACCAGTGCTATATTTGTGCTGTAGAGTTTATAGACTCCCGCTTCTTACCACCACTGCTGTGAAGAAAGTTTCTCAACAATAGAGCATCAGGAAACTCTGAATGACTCAGTGATTGAATTATATTGAAATTTAGAAATATTTGGGTTCCCCTTTTTTATTATTGCCAGTGTTGGAGAGGAGAGTAGCTGACTTTCCTCCCACAGTTTATAGCAGCTGTAACAGGAAATAAAATAAAAAATTCATCAAAAACAGACATTTTTTCAATAAGTCCCCTGCACATTTCCTCACTCGCTCTCCACATCAACCATCTCTTCTAAACCTGTCTCAATTGCCGTACTGATACAGGAACAATCCTAACTAACAGTTTTAATATACACTCATCATCAAAAGATTAGCTGCACCCAGAGGGAAGTGTGGGATTGCGGTGCTGTTGGGAAGGAAGGTAAAGGTCACCAGGAACAATACATGATGAAGCATTTAGACTGATATGGGGAATATTTATTGAGCTATACTGTACATACGTCTCTCAGTATGGCTAATACAACATGCCAGACGTCTCGGTATGGAGTTGTAGAGGTTCCTAATGGTGTCCTGTGATAATCCATCCCATTTCGTTTGAATATTCTCACACACTTCCTACTGATGGTGCGGTAGGGTGAGGTGGAATGATGCAACATCAAACCATTCATCATAGAGCTGCCCACGGTGCCTCCACACACTGACTCATTGGTCGCCCCCACCAAGACAAAAGCGGGACTCGTCACTGAAGATGAACCGCTGCCATTCCGAGTCACTTCATGACAATCTGGCACGACACCATTGCAGTCATTGGTGACGTTGACATGGTGTTAAGGGCAGTCGTCTACCAATGGTGCTGACACTAACAGGATGGTTCATGGAGGGCATCACTGCTCGCTGAATGTCCACTGCCATGACTGTTGGGTCAGCCATGTCAAACCTACCCACCAAGTTTAATACCTGTTGGTTGATTCAGCCTGGGTGCAGCTATTCTATTGAAGATGTGTTTATTTAAAAATAGCCATTCAGTCCAACTCCTGATGATTCATGCGTCTTTCCAGTCAGCCCCTTTAACCAGCGTTGCTGAGGGCCACAGTGAAACAGGTATTTAGGCCCAGCCGTCATGTGGAGCTTCACTTCGGAGCGTCAGCTGTGTAGATGCTAATTGTGTTTGTCGGAGGACTTTGTGTGTGCCAAGACAATTAAGCTCAAACACAAGGCAGGCTTAATGACTCTGAATCTCTCTCTCTCCTGCGCTCTCTCTCTCTCTCTCTCTCTCTCTCTCTCATTGCCAAAACAAAAGACTCTGTCAGAGACTTAAGTATTCAGATCTTAGTGAAGTATGAGTAACAAACTCGTATTGCCTGAGTATGTGCTGGTGCTCAAAAGCTCGACTTTCCAGTTCTTCTTTATTTTTACTTTTTTTCCACATAGAATAACAGTGAAGAGAACAAAGCTAGGAAATAACCCAATATACAGAGAGCACTTCAGAAATACAGTCATATATACTCAGCTATATACAGGGGTTGGACAATGAAACTGAAACACCTGTCATTTTAGTGTGGGAGGTCTCATGGCTAAATTGGACCAGCCTGGTGGCCAATCTTCATTAATTGCACATTGCACCAGTAAGAGCAGAGTGTGAAGGTTCAGTTAGCAGGTAAGAGCACAGTTCTGCTCAAAATACTGCAATGCACACAGCATTATGGGTGACATACCAGAGTTCAAAAGAGGACAAACTGTTGGTGCACGTCTTGCTGGCGCATCTGTGACCAAGACAGCAAGTCTTTGTGATGTATCAAGAGCCACGGTATCCAGGGTAATGTCAGCATACCACCTAGAAGGACGAACCTCCAACAGCATCACGTAGTGACCTGGCCACTATCCTGCAAGAAGAATGGCTTAAACTCCCTCTGACCACTGTGCAGGACGCAGTATATGTCATTCCCAAGACCAACTGACGCTGTATTGGCCGCAAAAGGAGGCCCTACACCATACTAATAAATGATTGTGGTCTAAAACCAGGTGTTTCAGTTTCATTGTCCAACCCCTGTATATATGTATATATATATATATATATAGGCAAAGCCTTTAAGCCCTTGTATCACCTGGGAAAACATGGACTCCCAAGATGTGTAGCCATCAAACGTACAAATCAAACTACAGACGATTCAATATGTCAGATATGGCAATCATAGTGTTTGTAATTGCCGTATCTTGATCTCAACACTACATTTACATTTAAGGCATTTAGAAGACGCTCTTATCCAGACTGACTTACAACCGTGCTTAGTTGTGTCGTTGGATAATATTCCAGCTAGTACAGGAAGGTCAGAGCCTAAAACTCACCACAAGCTCAGACACTGCCCGAACAGGGGGCCAGTGCTGGTACCTAGAGATTAATACACAGACATAGAGCAAGTAAACCATTACCTGGCAACCCCAGCCCAGTGCTCATACAATACGTGTTTGATATCAAGCAATCATTATCCACATCCTTGTATGAGTTTATGCATGAGTTCTGAGTGGAGGGTCAAGAAACCATCAATCATGGCCATGTGTTATATGTGATACTGATGGCTTTATGTTCCAAAAACTGGACAGTACAGGCTAGACTTTGGGATGTCCCCAATTCCACATTGCCTATTTTTGTTAATGCCACAGTATATGACATGTTCCTTGTTCCCAGTGCTCATATTCCGGCCCGGTGCTGGTAATTTGTCAGCTACATCAAAATCGCGTCATCAGGAGATTGTAAATCTGCTCCCTAGTGATGCCACAACCATTCGTGGCTAGGAGTCCAAGAGAGTGTCATTGGTCTTGCTCTGTCCGGGTGATTACGTAGCATGGATGTCTCTCTCCCCTTATCACTCAGTACGATGTCAGCCACTGCAGGGCTTTGTAAAGAGAACAGGTGCTTTGCATGAGCATAGGTTTGCATAAGAACAGCAGGGACGTGTCCCTACCAGTATTTTGGGAGGACAGAATTGTCCCTACCAATATTACAGCCGTGAGCATAGACAGTGCCAGCCCATGGGGTCTGAGATGCAGGATAAGCATCATAAGTTTAAAGCTAGCTTTAGATCATTCTGATGTGCATCAGAGAGGGCATATCTCTGTTACATGCTAGCTACAAATGTAGGCATGCTAGCATTTGGTTGGCTGATAGAAAGGGGCTATCTGAAGGGTCACATCTTGACCCGGAATAATCGACTTACTGCCAGACATGGAGAAGCCGAAAGCTGATCAATGTGCTAACGATCAGTTATCAGGGCTATCGTTCTATATACTAAGGGGTGCAACCATCTAAGCGTTGATGCTGTCTTCAGGAAATCACTCCCCAATGATACCAGGGCCTTCCGTGACCGGTAGTTCAAGACAGCATACTTGGCATGGCTCTTTCAGGGTGGGTAAGATGCCCCTTCCTCCTCCACCTCATTACTTAGCCAGTGTGGGTTTCTCTTAGGAGATGTAACAGAACTAGCTGTCAGTTTTCCCCTTCAAACATTCAGTGTGACTCAGGGGACACACATGCTAGCCTTCATCCTTTGAGAGTTGACCTCTAATAAAGCATCACCAACGTCACCATACACAGCCTTTAGATTATAATGGAAGAACATGGAGCTCCTAAGTAGCTCAACCGTCTGCATCTCCAAGCAAACCACAGTCATTCATGGCCTGACGATCGGTGAGAGCTTAACTGGCCTCACTCTCTCGGGCCAGGGTAGGATGGCCATCACTTAGTGTGATGGTAGCCAAGGTTCTAATCTTGACCCTGGCCATTAGTTAGCATTGCGTGGTAGAAGGAGACCAGACTTTTGACTGGTAGTATCTTTGGGGGGGCAGCTTTTCATGGTTCAGTGGTTGTAGCTCATTCTACAGTACTGAATCAAATGTGATTTGCTCAAAGAGGCGGTAGGAGTAGTGTCTGGTAAAGTACCGTCAGCTGTTTACATGGAGCTCGTAAGTGGCTCAGCCCTCTAAAAGCTGGGCCTATCGTCATGACCTTCCATAGATGGGCGTCTAAGTAAAGTCTTGTTCTGTGTAGATGAGTGGGATGGCCCTCCCTGTCTTTCATTGCTCAGCCTGATGCAGGTATTGTGTGGGTGGTGGATCACTCTCAGCAGTGCAGTGACTCTGACATGGTGGTGGTGTGTTAGTGTGTGTTGTGTTGGTGTGAGTGGCTCAGTATCACTGCTGAGCCGAGAATCGTCCACCAACAAAAACTATCCTTCCCTCAGTGTCCTATAGGCAGCGTCCAGTGACCACTGCAGCAGATGAGCTATCGACTCTGACTGTACAACTACAAGGTGGAGCAGCAAGGTAGAAGTATCTAATAGAGTGGACAGTGAGTGGACACACCAGCACCACACACTAACACACCACCACCACGTTGGTGTGACTACAGCGCTGAGAATGATCCTGCCCTGCCTGTGGTGGTCCTATGGGGGTCCTGGCCCTTAAAGAACAGGGTAAAGGGGGCTAACAACGTATACAGAGTGTCAGATGGAGCACAGTCTGTAACTGTAGATCTACACAGTGCAGCTATATGGTAGGTGGAGCTGATGAAATGGGTGAATGCAGAAATAGGGAAGTGGTTTGAATGTATATGAGGTGTCTGAGCTTGGGGCGCTGTGAGAGAGGTCTTGGGGGGCAGCTCTCATAGTTTAATTCCAGTTCCAGTTGATTGTACCTCCAGTGTTCCTCCAGAAGTCTGTTTTTTTTTTGGTCTTGTTTCAGATGAGTGGGTAGTTTGGCCCCAAGAGGCAGTTTACCAGCGAGTGGCCATTCTTTTCATGGGCTCTTTGAAGAAATTACATTTGATGGACGGAGAAGTAGCGATTTGGGTTGCTGCTTTTTGCACGACTCTGACTTCTAAAGAGAGCGCCGGATGGATTCGTTAAACCCTGGAAGTGTAATCACTGTAGGTTTGCGGATTTCCTGTTTTTATTAGAACAGGGGAAAAAAGACACGCATGCCGTGAAGACGGCTCTAAAACACGCACCTCCGGTTCAGCAGTTCAGCTTTTTACCATCGCTGGTTATGCAAGACGTTGCCTTCTTTCCCCCAAAAGCTTGCCGGAGTACAGAGCTTCCTTGTTCCCTTTTTCATTATGCTCTTTCTCCCTCCCACACATCTCAAATGCACCAGTTTAAAAATAGCTTTGGACAGTAGCCCAGCACCTATAGCTCTCCATGTAAATGTCACACCCAGAAAATGAGAAAAATAATGTTGAGTTGCCTTTGTTTCTGTTTTATTGTGTGTCCAGCTGATTTCAGAACACTTAGAAGAGGTGTTTGTACAGTACGCACTCACTGCTGGACCGCAGTGCTATGGGGAAGGGAGATAAAGGTCACCAGGAACAACACATGATGATACGTTTAGACTGATATGGGGAATATGTATTGAGCTACACATACAGAAGTAGTGTCTTGGGTTTGGTGTCAGGCTAACGCATCATGCCAGACGTCTCGACATGGAGTTGTAGAGGTTCCTAATGGTGTCCTGGGATAATCCATCCCATGCAGCTTGAACGCTCTCACACAGTTCCTGTAGATTGTGTGGTAGGGGTGGAGGTGGAGTGACACCAGGCTTTCTGGACACGTGGTGCATGATAACACACCGTTCATCGACCACAGTGCCTCCACACACCGGTGGGACTTTTGGGTCAGTCAGGTACAGTGATTAGTCCGTCCTTGCTTACGTCGTGCATGTCTAAATATGAAAGTGGATAACACCACTACTCACCAGGAAGCTACTGTCCCATGTGGGAGACTGGGGTTCGATTCCCGTTCTGGGTGACTACGCTGTGCTACACCAATAAGAGTCCCTGGGCAAGACTCCTAACACTACACTGGCCTACCTGTAATATGATTACCCTTGTAAGTCGCTCAGGGTAAGAGCGTCAGCTAAATGCCGTAGATGTAGATGTAGATGTAGATGAATATGAAACTTTAATTGGAAGTTTGAACTGGACAGGTTTCTGGATGTGGGTCACATCAGTATTCACACACACTTGCATAATTGTACAGTTGGGCCAAATTTGGTGGATGCCTTCCTTGGCATAGTTCTGAGGAGAGTTACCTGTAGGCCGGTCCAGGACAGTAACACAAGAGCCAAACAAGCCACATGGGAAACGAGAAAGAGTCTTTGCAAAGCAAGTAGGTCAGTCAAACTAGCATCCTTAGCCAAAGGGCAAAAATCAAAAGACAAGCCTACTAGAGACTAGCTTTAGTTTTGCCAAAACAAGCCCCGCCTCCTGATGAGCCAGGTGTGCTCTGATTGGTCAGCTCCCTCTGTTCTGATTGATCAGTCAGAGTGGTGCTGATGCAACATGGTCGCTAGTAGTTGCTGTGTGTTGTATGAGCAGGCTTGTCGGCAGGCGGGCTCTAGGTATTGCGTAACAAGATGATGTCACCTTGTGACTGAGGAATGAGCTGCAATGCCAGCAAGGGGGTTCAGGGTGGTTGGTGTGGGACAGTGTCTCCCGCTGGCGTGTACTTCTGGTTTTATAACCTTCCTGATCATTTACATGCATAAAAGCTACAGTGCACTGAAGGGAAGAGAGAAACTGGATGGGGATAATAGACCCAGTTTAAATGTTAGTGAAAAGGCAAGATCAGGATCAGGAAAGCATCTCCGCTGGATTCCCAGGTGTACTGATGCTGGGAACTCTGCAGGGTGCCAGTGTCCGCCGGCACTGTCGATCCTCTGGTGTGTCGGGTGGCTGTGCTGGAAGTGAGTATTTGGTGATGTTATGAATGTACTTGAATTCAGGTGAACGTGTTTTTGGCCAGATGCCGCATGCATGACGAGCACTGGCAGGAGAAAAGCCCACATGTATGTGCCAGCGGACCACTGGATTAAATAAACGGAGCGCGGTGATGGCAGGATGGAAGTGTGCGGTAGAGGGCTGCTGGTTTGTGTGTTCTCGGCTGTGGTAATCAGGACAGATGAGGATTGAAGGTTTGATCCTGAGCAGAGTACAGATGAGCAGGAGATGAGACGCTGAGTCACAGCCTCGCTGACACACACACACACACACACACACACTGACACTGCACTCGTCTGATCAGAGAGAGAGAGAGAGAGAGAGAGAGTGTGTGTGTGTGTGTGTGTGTGGAGGTAGGCCTGCTGCTGTTCTCTGACTGATGATGACTCAGTGGAATGAGTTCACTAATGAGCAGGAGAGGGACTGTAGAGCAACAGCACTTCACCAACACCACCATCTATTCACCTTCATTTCTTTCTCTCTCTCTCTCTCTCTCTTTCTCTCTTTCTCTCTCTCTCTCTCTCTTTCTCTCTTTCTTTCTCTCTCTTTCTTTCTCTCTTTTTCTCTCTCTCTCTCTTTCTCTC